>OY821520.1:4907812-5507812 GCA_963682025.1 Cordilura impudica
ATAGCAAAGAAAAAAAAATAACTATTCATTTCAATATATTATTTCCGAGACAATTACCTATTTATAGAAATACTTCAAAATAATTATAACCTGAGAATCGCATAAACTGAAATACGTGGAATATGCTCCAATTGTTTAACAACATATTTATATTTTTTATATATTTCTCTGGGTGTTTAAAAAAAGGAGAACCATCAAATAGGACTAAGACTAATTACTTATAGAAGGGCAATCCCAGAACATCCCGAGCTGTAAAGGAAAGCACAATAAATTTGAGAATTTTTTTCTTTATTCCTTAACTCCTTTTAGATCTATACACTTTTCCCAGCGATACTCAATAGCTTCGATTCCCTGTTTATAGAAGAAATATCTAGCTCCTTAAAAAAGTCATCAACCGCAGACTCCACCTCTTCATTGTAGAAAAATTTTTGACGCGTAAACATCTATACGCTCAGGGGGGTAAAAATCTATTTCCCAATACAATCAAAAAAACAGAGTACGACAAAAACGGTGTGAGGTACGATTGTATTGGGGAAAAGATTAGGAAGTCTTTGGAGATAACATGAAGGCACGATTTCATTAGAAAGATAAAATAGAGATAAAATAGCGTTATAAAAACGTTTTGAAAAATGAAAAATAAAAGACGAAAAATGAAAAAGAAAAATAAAAAATAAAAAATAAGAAATAAAAAATAAAAAATAAGATATAAAAAATAAAAAATAAAAAATAAAAAATAAAAAATAAAAAATAAGAAATAAAAAATAAAAAATAAAAAATAAAAAATAAAAAATAAAAAATAAGAAATAAAAATAAAAAAAAAAAAATAAAAAGTAAAAAATGAAAGATTAAAAATAAAAAATAAAAAGTAAAAAATGAAAGATTAAAAATAAAAAATAAAAAATTAAAAATGGATATTGAAAAAATAATTAAAAATAAAAATGAAAATAATAAAATAATAAAATAAAATAAAATATAAACTGAAAAATTAAAAATTAAAAAAGAAGATGAAAATGAAAAATATAAAATGAAAAAATTGAAAATGAAAAACGAAAAATGAAAAAATGAAAAAAAAAATGAAAAATTGAAAATGGAAAATGAAAAATGAAAAATGAAAAACGAAAAATGAAAAATGGAAAATGAAAAATGATAATTAAAAAATGAAAATGAAAAATAAAAAATAAAAATGAAAAATAAAAAATGAAAACTAAAATAGGAAATATGAAAACTAAAAAATTAAAAATTAAAAAATGGATATTGAAAAAAAAAAAACGAAAAATAAAATATGAAAAATTAAAAATTTAAAATGAAAAAAGAAAAATGAAAAATAAAAAAAGAAGAACGAACAAAGAAAAATAAAAAATTAAAAATGGGAAATGAAAAACGAAAAATGAAAAATAAAAAACAAGTAAGAAATTGTAGTCGCTCTACATCGACTATACGATATCCTATACCATTGCTTAGAGGCCCTATCTCTTCGGTCCAACTAATTCGATATCGAAAATGTGCATAAACCAAATTTGAGTGGAATTGTTATTAGTTTTTTTGGCTGCAGGTATGAAAAAGTTTGTATCGGATGCCATATTTATATGGGGACTAGGTCGAAATGTGTACCGATACTGACCATATTTAGTAAAGTCACTTATATTTTGAAAAAACAAATACAAACCAAATTTGAGAAAAATCTGTGCAATATTTTTGTTTTTTGATACATTTAAGTGAAAATCGGGAAGCAGCTCTATATGGGGTCCATGATTAGAAATTGTCCTGTAGGGATTATTTTTGGACAACTGAATAACGGATATAATAAACACATACAAACCCATTTTGACTGAGATCTATATGATAATTTGGATCTTATGGCAATTTATGTCGATTTCATAGGGGTCATTTGTATTGGGACTAGGTCTGAACATGGACCGAATTTCACCAATTTCAATAGCGTTCTTTCCACGGCCGATAAAAGCTTGTATACCAAATTTATTTATATATTTATATTTCCGACCTGTAGTTTGATTGCAAGGTTTACATGGACACACAGACGGACGGACGAACGGATATCGCTAAATCGACTCAGAAAATGATTCTGAGTCGATCGGTATAATAAAAGATGGGTCTAGATCAAAAAATTTTTGGTAGTTACAAACAGCAGCACAAAGTCATTATACCTAAAACATATGGTGGTATAGGGTATAATAAGAAATGAAAAACGAAAAATGAAAAACGAAAAATTAAAAATGAAAAAACAAAAATGAAAAATGAAAAAGAAACAAGAATAATGAAAAATAAAAAATGAAAAATGAAAAAAAAATAATGAAAAATGAGAAATGAGAAATGAAAATAAAAAAATAAATGAAAAAAGAAAAATGAAAACTGTAAAATAAAAAAAGGAAAATAAAAATGTAAAAATAAAAAGAAAAAATGAAAACTGTAAAATAAAAAAAGGAAAATAAAAATGTAAAAATGAAAAAGAAAAAATGAAAAATGAGAAATAAAAAAAGAAAAATGAAAAATGAAAAATGAAAAACGAAAAATGAAAAATAAAAAATGAGAATTGGAAAAAGCCAAATGAACAACAAAAAATGAAAAATAAGACATGAAAATAAAAAATGAAAAATGAAAAATAAAAAAAGAGAAATGAGAAACGAAAAATTAAAAATTAAAAACGAAAAATTAAAAATTAACCAGTTGAAATAATAAATAATAATCAATATTTTTATTTCAGCAGTACCATAAAAAAATCTTTCATTACTAGCTCTTACACATCTCCCTTGTGATTAGACTCCCATGTTTTTTTTACTAACGAGCAATTTTTTAAAGTTTGGAATAGAAAAGAATCCGAAAATGCTAAATCTCACGAATATGGTGATTCAAAACGCTATTCGAACTTTAATTCATGGTTTAGTGGATGTGTACACTGGTGAATTAACGCTTTCTTTTTCGCCAAATGCGAAATTTTTCCATAATTTCATCACTTAAACGATTCAGTCGCCGATGATTGTTTTTTTTTTTTGAAGATAATCAATCCCACGTGCATCATAAAAACAAGACGCCATAATCTTGCCAGCAGATAGAACTGTCTTCGCCTTCTTGGGACACGATTCTCCCATCAGGTACGAAGTGGTGAACCCATGTCTCATTCATAGTTACTCGGCTTTACAACGCTGGTTTTGTTCTATTGTGAGCAATCGAGGCACCCATCTTGCGGATAGCTTTCTCATCTCCAGATATTCGATGTATAACACTTTTTGCAATTCCTGTTATCTCAACTAGCTCACTAACTTTCAGCCGACCATCATCCATTATCATTTTGTGGGTTTTCTTAACCGCGTCTGGCGTACCCACCACAATTGATCGATCACATCGTTTTAAACTTTGCGGTCCCCCAGATTAGAATTTAGCTCAGATTTAATACTGGCTGTAGTGAGACCTTTCAAATGAAATTATTGGATCACATAACGGTGACCTTTTTTTAATCTTCACAAATCCACTGAGATCGTTTACTTTTGATGGTTAAAAAAAAAACACTAAGCAACATGGCGCCTGGAAACTTAAAATATAAATAAAAACTCTTTTCACCAAGTACACGACAGATCGGCTTGTTCTGGGACCGCCCTCGTAGCATTTCGATTTCTCTTTTCAAAAAATACGAGTGAGTATCAATCTGAAACCAGTTTATTTAATTAAAAAAACATGTAAAGAACTTTAGTCTTAATTTTTGAATATGTAATTATCAACACGTTATTGTGTTCTTTGTAAAATAAATATGTACGTTCTTTCTAGCGAATATCTGTGGTGTGCCATTGGTAGTACAAACGTTTTAGACACAATATGGCAAATTTGTTCAACATTATTGGAAATATTAACCTCAAATAAGATTAAGTTTTACCGGGTGGATATGCATTAGAAATCTCTGTATTTAGAAATTGTTGCACTATCATTATTATCACTTTATCCTGAGTCATTTCTATTTAATGGCCATCAACAGAAAATTCAATAATGTAATTAGACATCCGGCTTTGAGGGATGTACATACACAGATACATGCAGACACACACACACACACACATATATATATACACTCATTCATTCAATGTTTTGTTCCTTATATTTCTCTCCATCCATAAAGAAAATGTAAACACAGATATACAATCACAATTACAAACTCTCACTTGTTGCATGTTGTTTTAATGTTGATTTATATGTTGTGTTTTTTATATTAGGGGTATTGGGGGAAAAAAACTGAAAATAAGCATAAATTAGCCAATTAAAATATGCGTGCAGCACAGAGGTAAATTACGACATTAAAAAAAAATATATATATATACAACTGTGTTACGTGTATAAAACTAGTTAATGCCTCAACTGTCGTCATATGCTTACTGAGCCCTTTTGAAATTATAGAATTGTTATACAGAATAATGAACGCCCTAATGTTTGCATATAGATGGATGGATGAATCGGTTGGGTGTAGATGGACGTCTACTTAATAATTTCATACATTGTTGCACATGATGTTGGTCTGAAACTAAAACATATTGTTTTGTTTTAGTTTTCATGTATTTTGTTGTTTTGCTCAATGGGGCTTCGGAGCCTTTTAAGGTTTTTCATTATTATTTTTTTTTTTTTTATAAATTTTATGAGATTTTTTACGCCGGATATGAAAGGCGGTAGTGTGTAGTAGAATAAACTTATTTATTATATTATGTCTTCATGAATGGAAAATTGTGTTGAATTTATTACTTTCGTTTTTACGGTTTTGGTTTTATGCAGCGGCGAATGCTGCTATTAAAGCATTTATCGCATAATCAATTTAAATTATTATTGCTTAGTTTTTACGATTGCCGCATATTATTTTAAGCATATGGTAATCTTAAATTAGATAAATACTACTCTTGACAGATATATTTTCTATATTCATTGAAAATTATTATATATTTCATATGAAGTACAGTTAAAAAACTTAAAAATTAAATTAATGTATAGTAAAAACTGTGCGAGAAAATAGATCGCTTTTTAAAATTAACTGTTTTGGATACAGTTCATAAGAAAAAAAAAGAGAAAACAGTAAAGTTTTATAAATTTTTATTTGCAGAGACAGATTTTAAAGAACACCTAATATCCGCTGTCAAAAAGGAGGTGAAACAATTGATGGAGGAAGCCGTTACTAAGAAATATGTACATGAAGAAAGTACCACTGTAACGCAACTTTGTGCTGCTGTTGAAGGTTGCTTAAGCCAAGGCTTGAAACGTCGTGCTTTAGGATTATTTAAGACATCCTCTACTACAGCTCTATTACATAAAATTGCCAAACTCTGTCCAGATGCCGAACATATCAGTAAAATGGTACAAGATATTGAAGCAAACGATCCCACTAAACGTTCGTCTTCGAGCAGTGACAGTTTTAATCGACCGCCGATGATGAAGAAGGGAAGCAGCAGTTCAGTGACTGGTGCTATGACTACAAGTTGTTCGACCATGTCATTGGCTTCAATGAAGTAAGTATTCAGGGAAATGTTCCAAAAAGCTGAACTTTGTTTTAAATTATCTGATAAAAATATTAAATTTTATTTCATATGTAATTGTAATGTAATTTCCACAAAAAGAGAGTACAGCGTTTTAAAGAACTTAAAAACTGAACTGAAAAAAAACGGTAAAGGATTTTTCGAGATATGGTGATTTGAGTGATTTTCCGTGAAGACTTAGTAGAATTTTTTGGTAATTTTTTTTGGTTTTTTTTGTGATATTTAAAAAAAATTTTTTTTTTTCGATAAACAGTTGGTCTTAAATGTACTCAATAAAGCTTATTCAAAGAAAAAAAGATAGAAATTGTTGAAGCGGGTTTTGAATAACGCCTATTTTATTTTTTGTTTTTTATCATCGATATTGCTTTAGATTGGGTTAAGTCTTGTAACGTTAAAAAATAAATATTGCGCGGAGGAACTTTTAGTTGATATTCCTCTCGAAAACTTTTGAAAGTTATTGGTTTTCTTGAAGAAATTATTCCTCTCAAATATTTACTTTTTTCTTAAAAAATTTCTTTCTTCTTGTATGTTCTTACTTGGGAGAAAAGTTGGATGTGAATGCGGCGAAGTACATTGAACTCGTGAAAACATTACCCTAAATTTTGTGTATAAAAAATAATAAATTGACGGTTAAACCAAAGATACATGCGGTTTTTATTAACGTACTTGAATTTTGTTCTAAAACCAATTGCACTTTGGGACTGAGGAGTGAGAAGACACTCCAACGTGGATCAAATTTAATATGTGAAAATCCTGAAAACAGATGTGTGTGAATAAAATTCACTACGTATTTGAATAAATTTATATTATTTATTATTTTTTAGCTATTATTATTTTAAATATAAAATGAATTAGAAAAAAAAAATAAAATCGAATACTATATAATTAAATAATCTTGAGAGTCCGATCACTGGGGAGATTTGTAAACTTCAAGGAATTGAAGCTTTTTAGGCTCTTTTTTAAAATCAAATAGAAAGCGTTATCTATGTATCACTTATAGCAAATAACTGCAGGGGCTCTGCTAATATAAAAATATTTATTTTTATTTATTTTATTTTTCATCTTTCAGTTTTCAGTATTAATTTTTCATTTTTCATTTTTGATTTTCATTTTTCTTTTTTAATTTTTCATTTTTCATTTTTTATTTTAATTTTTTATTTTTAATTTTTAATTTTTAATTTTTAATTTTTAATTTTTAATTTTTAATTTTTAATTTTTAATTTTTAATTTTTAATTTTTAATTTTTAATTTTTAATTTTTAATTTTTAATTTTTAATTTTTAATTTTTAATTTTTAATTTTTAATTTTTAATTTTTAATTTTTAATTTTTAATTTTTAATTTTTAATTTTTAATTTTTAATTTTTAATTTTTAATTTTTAATTTTTAATTTTTAATTTTTAATTTTTAATTTTTAATTTTTAATTTTTAATTTTTAATTTTTAATTTTTAATTTTTAATTTTTAATTTTTAATTTTTAATTTTTAATTTTTAATTTTTAATTTTTAATTTTTAATTTTTAATTTTTAATTTTTAATTTTTAATTTTTACTTTTTAATTTTTACTTTTTAATTTTTAATTTTTAATTTTTAATTTTTAATTTTTAATTTTTAATTTTTAATTTTTAATTTTTAATTTTTAATTTTTAATTTTTAATTTTTAATTTTTAATTTTTAATTTTTAATTTTTAATTTTTAATTTTTAATTTTTAATTTTTAATTTTTAATTTTTAATTTTTAATTTTTAATTTTTAATTTTTAATTTTTAATTTTTAATTTTTAATTTTTAATTTTTAATTTTTAATTTTTAATTTTTAATTTTTAATTTTTAATTTTTAATTTTTAATTTTTAATTTTTAATTTTTAATTTTTAATTTTTAATTTTTAATTTTTAATTTTTAATTTTTAATTTTTAATTTTTAATTTTTAATTTTTAATTTTTAATTTTTAATTTTTAATTTTTAATTTTTAATTTTTAATTTTTAATTTTTAATTTTTAATTTTTAATTTTTAATTTTTAATTTTTAATTTTTAATTTTTAATTTTTAATTTTTAATTTTTAATTTTTAATTTTTAATTTTTAATTTTTAATTTTTAATTTTTAATTTTTAATTTTTAATTTTTAATTTTTAATTTTTAATTTTTAATTTTTAATTTTTAATTTTTAATTTTTAATTTTTAATTTTTAATTTTTAATTTTTAATTTTTAATTTTTAATTTTTAATTTTTAATTTTTAATTTTTAATTTTTAATTTTTAATTTTTAATTTTTAATTTTTAATTTTTAATTTTTAATTTTTAATTTTTAATTTTTAATTTTTAATTTTTAATTTTTAATTTTTAATTTTTAATTTTTAATTTTTAATTTTTAATTTTTAATTTTTAATTTTTAATTTTTAATTTTTAATTTTTAATTTTTAATTTTTAATTTTTAATTTTTAATTTTTAATTTTTAATTTTTAATTTTTAATTTTTAATTTTTAATTTTTAATTTTTAATTTTTAATTTTTAATTTTTAATTTTTAATTTTTAATTTTTAATTTTTAATTTTTAATTTTTAATTTTTAATTTTTAATTTTTAATTTTTAATTTTTAATTTTTAATTTTTAATTTTTAATTTTTAATTTTTAATTTTTAATTTTTAATTTTTAATTTTTAATTTTTAATTTTTAATTTTTAATTTTTAATTTTTAATTTTTAATTTTTAATTTTTAATTTTTAATTTTTAATTTTTAATTTTTAATTTTTAATTTTTAATTTTTAATTTTTAATTTTTAATTTTTAATTTTTAATTTTTAATTTTTAATTTTTAATTTTTAATTTTTAATTTTTAATTTTTAATTTTTAATTTTTAATTTTTAATTTTTAATTTTTAATTTTTAATTTTTAATTTTTAATTTTTAATTTTTAATTTTTAATTTTTAATTTTTAATTTTTAATTTTTAATTTTTAATTTTTAATTTTTAATTTTTAATTTTTAATTTTTAATTTTTAATTTTTAATTTTTAATTTTTAATTTTTAATTTTTAATTTTTAATTTTTAATTTTTAATTTTTAATTTTTAATTTTTAATTTTTAATTTTTAATTTTTAATTTTTAATTTTTAATTTTTAATTTTTAATTTTTAATTTTTAATTTTTAATTTTTAATATTTAATATTTAATTTTTAATTTTTAATTTTTAATTTTTAATTTTTAATTTTTAATTTTTAATTTTTAATTTTTAATTTTTAATTTTTAATTTTTAATTTTTAATTTTTAATTTTTAATTTTTAATTTTTAATTTTTAATTTTTAATTTTTAATTTTTAATTTTTAATTTTTAATTTTTAATTTTTAATTTTTAATTTTTAATTTTTAATTTTTAATTTTTAATTTTTAATTTTTAATTTTTAATTTTTAATTTTTAATTTTTAATTTTTAATTTTTAATTTTTAATTTTTAATTTTTAATTTTTAATTTTTAATTTTTAATTCTTAATTTTTAATTTTTAATTTTTAATTTTTAATTTTTAATTTTTAATTTTTAATTTTTAATGTTTAATTTTTAATTTTTAATTTTTAATTTTTAATTTTTAATTTTTAATTTTTAATTTTTAATTTTTAATATTTTAATTTTTCATTTTTAATTTTTCATTTTTAATTTTTCATTTTTCATTTTTCATTTTTCATTTTTCATTTTCCATTTTTAATTTTTCATTTTTCATTTTTAATTTTTAATATTTTATTTTTAATTGTTCATCTTTTGTTTTTCATTTATTATTTTTCTTTTCTAATTTTTTATTTTTAATTTTTAATTTTTTATTAACATTTTTTATTTGTCATTTTTTATTTTTTATTTTTAATTTTTTTTTTAGTTTTTTTTTATTTTTATTTTTCATTTTTAATTTTTCAATTTTTATTTTTAATTTTATATTTTTTTTTATTAATTTTTCATTTTTCGTTTTTAATTTTTTATTTTAATTTTATTTTTAATTTGCATTTTTTATTTTTAATTTTTACTTTGAATTTTTAGTTTCATTTCTCATTTTCAATTTTTTATTTCTTATTTTTAATTTTTTTTTATTTTTATTTTTTATTTTTTATATTTTATTTTTTATTTTTTATTTTTATTTTTATTTTTCGTTTTTCGTTTTTAATTTTTTACTATTAATTTTTTATTTCTGATTTTACATTTTTCATTTTCCATTATTCTTTTTTTAATTTTCATTTTTTATTTTTAATTTTTAATATTTTATTATTAATTTTTCATCTTTTATTTTTCATTTTTCATTTCTTATTTTTTATTTTTCATTTTTAATTTTTCATTTTTTATTTTTCATTTTTATTTTTAATTTTTATTTTTCATTTTTTATTTATTATTTATTATTTATTATTTTTTATTATTTTCGTTTTTAATTTTTTATCTTTGATTTTACATTTTTCATTTTTTATTTTTCATTTTTAACTTTTCATTTTTAAAATTTGTTTTTAATTTTTCGTTTTTCGTTTTTCATTTTTATTTTTAATTTTTTATCTTTCATTTTTATTTTTTATTTTTCATTTTTCATATTTCAGTTTTTATTTTTAATTTTTAATTTTCATTTTTAATTTTTTATTTTCAATTTTTATTTTTCATTTATCGTCATTCGGTTTTCATTTTTAATTTTTTATTTCTCATTTTTCATTTTTTATGTATCATATTTTATTTTTAATTTTTTTTTTAATGTTTAATTTTTCAGTTTTTGTTTTTCATTTTTCATTTTTTTTTTAGTTTTTTATTTTTAATTTTTAAATTTTTTATTTAATTTTTGATTTTTAATTTGTCATTTTTCAGTTTTTATTTCTCATTTTTTATTTTTAATTTTTATTTTTAATTTTTCATTTCTTAATTTTAATTTTTCGTTTTTTATTCTTCATTTTTCATTTTTAATTTTTCATTTTTAATTTTTCATTTTTCGTTATCATTTTTTATATTTAATTTTTTATTTTTCACTTTTAATTTTTTTTTTAATTTTTAATTTTTTAAATAATAATTTTTTCACCAATACAATCATAAGTCCCACTTATTTTGTCTTACGTCTTACGCGGTTTTTTTTGATTGTATTGTGAAATAGATTTTTACCCCCCAGCACGTACAGATGTTTACACATCAAAAACTTTATTAAGAACAACACGTAAAACTGACAAAAAAAAAAAACAAAAAATAAAAAATATTCGAAAACCGTTTCAAGATTTTATTTCTTTTCCTTTTTCTTTCAACATGGGTTAGTGAGTACTTTCAAGTAGAAATTTTTTTTGTTACCTAAAAAAAATTTAAGAAATTAAAAATATAATAGCAAAATAAACAAAACCAAAGAAACAAAACAAAATTTCGGAAAAATTATATTATAGTCTTCGCGAAATGTCGGTGTATCTGGCAAAATCCCTTAGCGATTTTTTTTGAAAGCTATCAAATTCTATACTCGCTTTTTGTGGAATAATTTTTCCAGCAGATCAAGATGTGAGAAGTAACACAATTCTTGAAGTGACTCTACTGAATTATGGCCTTCTTTTTGTTGCAGATATCTATGGATACGCTTGGCGTTGTATGAAAAACGTTTAGTAAAAATCATTGAGTATTTAGTGGATAATGCGTGTTCATATTACGATCGGGATTCCTTAGTTGCAGACTCAGATTACGGATGTATTTTGAGTTCATTATTGGTCGGACCTTGTGCTTTGGATTTTACAAAAACTAAAACAGCTGATCATTATTGGACTGATCCACATGCAGATGAATTAGTGCAAAGACATCGTATCAGTTCGGGAAGGCGATCGTCATCGGTTTCTTCAAGAACACCGATTATTAATTTTAAACGAAGTTTAAACGCCAGTACAGATGAAGGAAGTCCTGGCACCTTCAAATCCATTGTTTCGTGTACAGTGGCCAAAGACTATGTGGAGTCGTTGCATCAAAATTCCAGAGCCACATTGTTGTATGGAAAAAATAATGTGCAAGTTCTGCCGGTAATTAAATTAAAAAAGTCTAATTATTTATCTTCACAAATGTGTTGTCTTACAGAAGGAGTGCAGTGAACCGATGTTGGGCTATTTGAGTCTTCATCAACATATACAAACATTAACCATTAAATGGACACCCAATCAATTGATGAATAACCATCAAGATGTTGAAGAAGAAGAAGTAGACAAAGAACATTATTGGGCTTATGCTTTAAACATCAATGTCGATGATATTGTCTATGTGCATTGTCATCAGAATAGGGGGGAAGATAGTGGTGGAACCATAATTTTAGTAAGTCAAGATGGTTTGCAACGTCCACCCATTATATTTCCCGAGGGTGGACATATGCAACAATTTTTAAGTTGTTTAGAAACAGGACTCTTACCACATGGCCAATTGGATCCTCCATTATGGTCTCAAAGAGGTATTGGTAAAATATTTCCCTGGCCAAAGAGTGTACGTCGGCGTATTCTTCCCTCTGTAATGGAATCGTTTGATGAAACACCCATTGATTATGTATTTCGTATTGTCAGCAAAAGCAAACATGAAGAGTTTGGTAGGAATGAGTCGTATGAAATGGATTCGTGTACAGGTATTTATTAATCACAATATTTCTTTTGTAGTGGCAGCGCATTCGATACTGGATTTTGTTAGAAGTACACCGAGACGTGCTCAATTGAGTAGTTGCTCTACAACGGGTAGTAGTGAATGTTCAAGCAAGAGTATATCCATAGATCAATATCCCGTGGAAGCTGGAATATTACCACAAATAAATCAAAATGCCTGTATTGAAATGGTCTGCTCAACCATGAAACGTCAAATAATATCTAGAGCCTTTTATGGGTGGTTGGCTTATTGCCGTCATTTGTCTACTGTACGAACTCATTTATCGGGTTTGGTAAATGGACGTATAACACCAGAAAGTAAGTTGCACACAAGTATGTTTATTTCAGTTCCAGTTAATTTCGACATTGGATATAATTTCAGTGAAAACCGATGAAGATGGTTTAACTGCTGAGAAATGGAAGCAATTAAATGAAAGTGGTACAGCCATCAATGCAAATGAAGTCTTCCGCTTAGTGTATTTCGGTGGCGTTGCACCAGAATTGAGAAAAGAAATTTGGCCATACCTTGTCGGGCACTATACGTTCGGTAGCACAACCGAGGAACGCAAAACGCTAGATGAGACTAGTAAACGCTACTACGAAACAACAATGAGTGAATGGTTGGCAGTAGATGCCATAGTACAGCAGAGAGAAAAGGAGAAAACTGCTCGAGCTGTAGCTAAACTTAGTTCCGGAAGTAATAGTGTTCAGGAAAAGACAGTTAGAGCGGCCGACATTGAAGCAGGTGATTTAGATAATGAAGTATTTGAGGACATTTCTGACATATCGGATCCTGGTGATTTGGAATATGAAGATGAACAAAGAGAAACCTTGCCAATGTCTACTGTCAGCACCACGGGTCATCTTATGGTTAAACCTATTCCAAGAGCAATGAAAACTAGTACCGATTCTGGAAACGTAGATGATCATATGGAAGATCTTAACATTGATGAAGAAGAAGATGACATTAAAGCCGATATCAATGATAAAAATGATGACAAGACCACATTAACCCATCGCAGTTTTAAGGAGGAGGAATGTTCGCCCAATACTAATACCAGTGCCAAGAGTACTCCCTCGACATCATCCTATGATACCGTGGGAAACGGTTATCAAGAATTAAAAACTGAACAATCTACTCAATGTTTAGCTAGCGATGAAGTTGATACTAAATCCGTTCTTAGTCCTGAGTACCTGAGTGCTGATGATTTGCCTGATCAATTCAAGGATGATGAGCTGCATCGGCCAAATGTAGATGAGGCTAATGACTTCCAAACTGCTGTTATTGTTACCAATGCTTCTGTTGATATTATCAATTGGGAAAATACGACCAAAAAACCTAATAGCCCCTTGCCAACGTTAGAGGAACAACCTAATCAAGTTGTATTTGATGCTTTGGCGGAACCTAAATCAGCTTGTGTTTCACCTGCAAGTTCGAATGGTGGTGTCTACAGTGTACGGTTAAACATCATAACTTTAACTAAACACTAAACAATTAACAATATATAACTCAAAAATTTATACATAACTTTGTTATTCCTTTCAGAGCGAATTGTTAGAAGAATTTGGTTTAAATTTGCATCGCATTGAAAAGGATGTACAGAGATGTGATCGCAATTATGCCTATTTTGCAAATGAAAATTTGGACAAGCTACGAAATGTTATATCAACGTAAGTTCTCATAAGAATGAAGTGAATCTTTATATGTTATTTTAAATGCAGATCATTTGGTTTACCAACTCTGGTGCCAGCTAAATATAAATTGACCATGAGCGAAGCATGAATTGATTGGCATTGATATGCCAGATGAATTGGGAATCGTAAGACTTTAAATGAAATTGGAGGATGTCTTAAAATCATCGTTATTCCACTCAATATTTTCTTGAAAACAAATCGCGTTCGCTTACATAATTTAGGAGCAATTTAATTGGTGATTCAACTTTCAAGAGTACGTTATTTCAAAAGTCAGTCCGAAAATTCACTCATCACATAAATCTGCAAAGCTCTCCCTATCATAATAATCGAGATATATGATATTGAATAATTACTTTGTAAGGGAGGTCTACGCCCATTTATAGTATTGAGATATATGATATTGAAAAATTACTTTGATAGGGAGGTGCCATGATAACTGATCCGATATCGCCTGTTTTCAGCACAGCTACTGCCACAAAAAACCTGTGAAATCACACAAAAGGATCGTTACTCTCTCTTTTATATTGCTCAATATATAGGATATTGAAAATTCACATTGTATGAGAGGTGACACGCCTATTTATCCGAACATGCTCATTTTCGACATGGCTACTCTTAGTAAAACAAATTTGCGAAGCCCTTCCTGTCATAGTATTCGATATATGTGTATACTGATCCGATACCACCCATTTTCACAATTTTCATACTAATAACCTGTGAAACAACACAAAGTATCGTTACTCTCCCTTCTATATTACTCAAAATATAATATATATAAAATTGATTTTGTATGGGAGGTGACATGCCCACTTATTTTTTTCCGTTAATTTTTCGGATATTTTAATAGTTATACTGTTATTTGGTGCGATGTTGAATTCAATAAATCAGAAATCATTAAAATCGGCCCAGCTGTTCTTTACTTATAAATAGTAAAGCTAACCCGAATTTGTTTTTTTTATATATAGAGTTTTTAGAAAAAAGTTTACTCAAATTTCGAAACATGATACATGAGTAGTTGTGATGCCTACGTATCGGAGTTGTTTCACTGTTTACACGATTATGAGAATAGTTTTTGATGTGTTAACATCTATACGCGCAGGGGGTAAAAATCTATTTCATAACACAATCACAAAAACAACGTAACGGTGAGCGTAAGACAAAATCGGTGTGACGTATGATTGATTAAAAAAATTATGATATATATGGGCAATTCACAACAGGTGTTGTATCGTTGTATCTGTTGTATCGTGTATTACTTTACAATAGTGTAAAATTGTTATTGGTAATTTTCATTGAAAAATCTGATACAGCAATACAACTTCATTTGCTATGTATAGTAAATGTTGTATATTGTATCATAACCTATCAGTCCCAAGTGAATGCCAGCTTTTATGAAAAAGAAAAAACAAATACAATTTTAACAGCATAAATAATTATAAAATATAAAATGACAAATAATGCAAATAACGAAAAGTTTATTTATATAAAAATTAATCTTTACATTTTTAGTATGTATTTTCTCTTTCAGTCTCAACCAAAATATATTAACTTTTTTTTGTATTCTACATTAAAATGTTGAGGTACGCAACTAAAACGCCAGGGTATATCTTATGACCAAAAAGCAAACCGACACGTGCTTTCTCTTGTACGAAATAACAGAAGTGACGAAGCGACCTTTCCTCGTTGGGTCGATAATTACTAAAGAAAACGTTTTACATTATGAAAATACAACTGACTGTTCACAACAAATGATTGTATTGTGTATTTTAATACAAAATACAACATACAACACCCGTTGTGAATTGCCCAGTAATAAACTTTATGAAAGTGAAAAATGATAATTGAAAAATGAAAAATAAAAAAGGAAAAATAAAAAACGAAAAATTAAAAATAAAAAATTAAAAATGAAAAAAGAAAAATAAAAAATGAAAACTAAAAATGAAACTGAAATGAAAAACAAAACAGGAAAAATGAAAAATAAAAAATTAAAAACGAAAAATGAAAAATAAAAAATAAAAAATTACAAATGAAAAATGAAAAATAAAAAATGAAAAATAAAAAATGAAAAATGATGTATTAAAATAAAAAATATAAAATGAACAAGTAAGAAAATTGTAGTCGGTCTAGACCGATTATACGATACCCTATCTCTCAGGGCCAACTAACTGTATAAAGAAAATATGCATAAACCAAATTTGAGTGGGATTTTTATTAATTTTTTCGGCTGCAGATATGCAAAAGTTTATATCGGATGCTATATCTATATGGGGACTAGGCCCAAAAATGGACTGATTTGGTGAAGTCTCTTGTATTTTGCAAAAATATATACAAACAAAATTTGAGAAGAATCAGTGCAATATTTTTGTTTTTGATAGATTTAAGTGAAGATCGGGAAGCAGCTCTATATGGGGCCTATGACTAAGAGTTGTCCAATAGGGATCATTTTTGGACTACTGATTAATGGATGTAATATACACATACAAACCCAATTTGACTAAGATTTGTATGATAATTTGGATCTTATGGCAATATATGTTGATTTCATAGCGGTCATTTGTATGGGGGCTAGGTCTGAACATGGACCGATTCTCACCAATTTCAGGAGCGTTAATCCCGTGGCCGATAAAAGATTAAATACCAAATTTAATCAAAATATATTCATATTTGCGACCTGCAGTTTAATTACAAGCTTTACATAGACACACAGACGGACGGACGGACGGACGGACGGACGGACATCATTAAATCGAATCAGATAGTGATTCTGATTCGATCGGTATAATTAAAGATGGGTGTAGTTCAAATGTTTTTGGTTGTTACAAACAGCAACACAAAGTCATTACCAAACCACATAGTGGTATAGGGTATAAAAACGAAAAATTAATAATGAAAAATAAAAAATGAAAAATGAAAAATAAAAAATGAAAAATAAAAAATGGAAAATGAATAATGAAAAATAAAAAATAAAAAATTAAAAAAAAAAAATGAAAAAATGAAAAAGGAAAAATGGGAAATAAAAAATTAATAATGAAAAATTAAAAATGAAAAATGAAAAACGAAAAATGAAAAATTAAAAATAAAAAATAAAAAATGAATAATGAAAATGAAAATGAAATATAAAAAATGAAAAATGTCATATGAAGATAGAAAAAAAATTAAAAAAGAAAATAAAAAATGAAAAATGAAAAATAAGAAATGGAAAATAAAAAATGAAAAATGAAAAATATAAAAGGAAAAATAAAAAATAAAAAATGAAGAATGACAAATGAAAAATGAAACATAAAAAATTAAAAATAAAAAATGAAAAATTAAAAGTAAAAAATTAAAACTTAAAAATAAAAAATTTAAAATAAAACAAGAAAAATAAAAAATGCAAAATGAAAAACGAAAAATTAAAAATGAAAAATCAAAAATAAAATGTGAAAAATGAAAAATAAAAATTGAAACAAAAAAAATGAAAAATAAAAAACGAAAAATGATGTATTATAATAAAAAATGTAAAACGAAAAAGGAAAAACGAAAAATAAACAATGAAAAATGAAAAATAAAAAATGAAAATATGAAAAAATGAAAAAATGAAAAAATGAAAAATAAAAAATAAAAAATAAAAAATTAAAAATAAAAGATAAGAAATGAAAAACGAAAAATGAAAAATAAAAAATTAAAAATAAAAAATGAAAATGAAAAAAAAAAAAATGGAAAATGGAAAACAAAAAATAAAAAATGAAAAATTAAAAATGAAAAATGAAAAACGAAAAATGAAATATGGAAAATAAAAAATGAATAATGAAAAATAAAAAATTAAGAATTAAAAATTAAAAATTAGTAATTAAAAATTAAAAATAAAAAATTAAAAATTAAAAATAAAAAATGAATGAAAAATAAAAAATTAAAAAATGAAATATGAAAATAAAAAAAAATAAAAATGGAAAATAAAAAATGAAAAATGAAAAATAAAAAATGGAAAATAAAAAATGAAAAATGAAAAATATAAAAAGAAAAATAAAAAATATGAAATGAAGAATGAAAAATAAAAAAATAAAAAAAAAAAAATTAAAATGAAAAGTAAAAAATGAAAACTTAAAAATAAAAAATGAAAAATAAAACAAGAAAAATAAAAAATGAAAAATGAAAAATGAAAAATGAAAAATTAAAAACGAAAAATGAAAAATAAAAAATGAAAAAATTGAAAGACGAAAAATGAAAAATGAAATATAAAAAATAAAAAATAAAAAATTAAAACTGAAAAATAAAAGAAAAGAAATGAAAAACGAGAAATAAAAAATAAAAAATAAAAAATGAAAAATAAAAAATGGAAAATGAAAAATGAAAAGTTAAAAATAAAAAATTGAAAATAAAAAAGAATGCAAAATGAAACCTTAAAAATAAAAATTGAAAAATTAAGAATAAAGAATGAAAAACGAAAAACGAAAAATTAAAATTAAAAAACAAAAAACAAAAAATTAAAAATAAAAAATGAAAAACGAAAAATAAGAAATAAAAAATGAAAACGAAAAATTAAAAGTTAAAAAGTTGAAATAATAAATAATCTATACTAATATTATAAAGAGGTAATGTGTGTTTGTTTGTTTGTTTGTTTGTAGGAGGTAATCTCCGTAACTACCCATCTGATATTCCTGAAATTTTCACAGAGTCTTACTGCGGATATGAGAAGTGCTATAGGCTATAATTTTTTAAATATTTTTAGTGGGCGTGGCACCTCCCACACAAAGTAAATTTTTAATATCATGTACATATTATTGAGTACTATGATAGGGAGAGCTTTGCAAATTTGTCTGATATCACCTATTAATAATGTGAGTAGTCGGACAAAAAACGGGCAGTATGGGACCAATAGGCGTGGCACCTGCCATACAAATTAAATATAAAATGCCATATATTGGAGTACTGTTATAATGAGAGTCTTGGGACTTTGTGTGAGCCCATAAGTTATTCATGTGATTAGTGAGACAAAAAAATTGGGCGTGATCGCAGCAGTAGGCGTGGCACCATCCATACAAAGTAAATATATGATATCATCTAATTGGTGTACTAGAAAAGGGAAGCTTTGACACTTTGCACGACACCATCAGATCTTAGTATGAGTAGTCGGACAAAAAATTGGCGGGTTCACACCAATGGGCGTGTCACTCCCCATGCAAAGTAACTATTTAATGTCATATATCTGGAGTACTGAGCCCATAGGTTCTTGGTGTGATTATTCGAACAAAAAAATGGGCGTGATGGGATCGGAGCAGTGTGTAACTGGTGTACTATAAAAGGGAAAGACTCGACATTTTGCCCGAGTCCATCAGATATTAATGTGAGTAGTCCAATAAAAATTGGACGGGATGGTATTAGTGGGCGTGGCGCCTCCTATGTAAAAAATATGAAGTACTACGAAAGCAACAGTCTTTTGCTAAGTACATTAGTTATCAATGTGATTTGTCGTGGAAAATATATCGCCAAAATTTAAAATTCGCCAAAACCGAAAATGGCGAAAAATAAAAATCGCCCAGAAAAATCTTCAAAATCAAAAATGGGCAAAATCAAAAATCGCTAAAAAGAAAAATTGCCAATTGACATTCTAAGTTCAAGGCCAATAGTTAAGTGTTGCCAGATCTAATTTTGATAATCCATCTTCTTCTCATGGGCAGCTACATGTACCTTGCTCCAGGGTAGGAATGCCGAAAAATCTGATAATTGTTGTACCGAATGAAAAAACCAAAAAAACATTGTATATCAGCAAGTATTCAGATAAAAAAACTATGCTAATAATCTATTCTAACATAATAAAGAGGTAATATGTATGTGTTTGTTTGTTTGTAGAAGGTAATCTCCGTAACTACTCATCTGACCTTCCTGAAATTTTCACAGAGTCTTACTGCGGATATGGGAGTGCTACACGCTGTAATTTTTTTAAAATATTTTTAGCGGGCGTGGCACCTCCCATACAAAGTAAATTTTAAATATCATATATATTAATATGATGGAGAAAGCTTTGCAAATTTGTCTCAGGTCATCTATTATTAACGTAAGTAGTCAGAAAAAAAATGGGCGGGATTGGACAAATGCGCGTGGCACCCCTACACAAACTTAATATTAAATGTGATATATCTGAATTACTGTATTAGTGAGAGCCTTGGGACTTTGCGTGAGCCCTCTCATAACGATTCGTGGGGGGGGGGGGGGGGAAGGGGGAGGGTGTAGCGAAGCACACTGGGTTATATCTAGTAATAAATATTTTTATATGAGCAGAGCCCCTGCAGTTGATTGCTATAAGTGATACATAGATGACGCTTTCTGTTTGATTTTAAAAAAGTTTTTATTACCAAAAATACTGAACATAGCCCCATATAGAATAACTTTCTGTCTGTCTGTCTGTCGGTCTGTCTGTCCGTCTGTCTGTGTGTCTATGTTAACTTTGAATCAAACTGTAGGTCACAAATATAAATATATTTTGATGAAATTTGGTATATAAAGTTCTGTCTTTCTCTAAACTCGTGGTATATGCTATCACATTTCAGGGCTCGGCTGAATATAGTATTCTTACTTTAAATTGAGATATTTTTTCTGAAAAATGACACACATAAAACGAAATTATAAGGAAACCATTGAACATAGAGTATTGTTTATTTTAGTTAATTGAAATTATAATAAAGCTTACAAAAAACGATAAAAATATAGTACTCATCACTATTTATAAACTTACGGATCTTTCCCGAAAACTTTCTACTATGGTTTCTGGTTTTTGGAACAGGGGCTCCATCTCAGTTTAAAATCTTCCTCATACCGGGACACTCTTCAACTCTCTTTTCACAATAGTCCAATATCTCACCAATGGTCTAAACTTCGAAGAGGAGGATTTGCGTTATTGTTCTTGTACCACTCTTGTGCCAACTGCATACTGCTTGCAATCCCAGGTGGTTCTGTTTTTGAAAATTTCGTCTGCTTTTGCCAAAAGCCTGCCACTAGAAACATTTTGTCGTCCAATATGCAGCACGTGTATTTTGTTATGCAGCGTTCCTGTCTGGAAATTTTTGGACTTTGTGGGTTTTCAAACCTTCGTTGACTTTAGCTTTTCGCACAAAATAGCCCGAGCACTGGTCTAACCGTGCTGCTAATCCACTGGATGAGTTGGGTGCTCTTTTCATTACACTTTCTATTTTCTTGGCCTTACAAAAATCCTAGGAACCTTTCTTCCCAAACCAGGTTTTCTGTCATTCTTTGGTTAACTTTTTGTAGGGCCAAGTTGGTTTTTGTTAATAATATTCAATAATTTTAGCACATTTTTTATTTCATCATTCATTTTAATTATATTAACAACAAATGAATGGGGTTATCATTAAGCATAATAGCTGAGAAAAAATATCAAATAATGAGGAAAAACGTGTGTTAAGTTTTTTTTTCGATCTCATTCCTTAGAATATATAATTTTCACTACAAAATTGGTTTTGGGAAAATAAATTAAATGGAAATAAAAACAAAATTTGATATCTAGATTTGCAACATTTAAAAAAATTTTTTTGTTCGAAAATTACACCAGTAATCGTGAACACAATTTCAAAAAACCTTTTACAAACTAATTTTTGTTTAACGAAAAGGCGTTATGATTGGGTTCAGTGTCACTTATTTGAATAATACACAAAAAAAATCTAAAGAAAAAAGGTTTTATTGTTATTATTATTGGTAGCTTCTAAAATTATGTTTTTATTTGTATTTGATAGTTACGTTTGGGAACATTTAGACATTGGTTATATGCAGGGTATGTGCGATTTGGTAGCTCCACTTCTGGTTGTCTTCGATGATGAATCATTAACCTACAGTTGTTTTTGCAAACTTATGGAACGCATGATTGATAATTTCCCCAACGGTGGTGCAATGGACATGCATTTCGCAAATATGAGGTAAACATAGAGTTCGTAAACTTTTGAATCCAAAGCAAATTCATAAATAAAATTCGATTTCTAGATCGTTGATACAAATACTTGACTCTGAAATGTACGATCTCATGGATTCGAATGGTGATTATACACATTTCTACTTTTGCTATCGATGGTTTTTATTGGACTTTAAACGTGAACTGGTTTATGATGACATCTTCTCAGCCTGGGAAATCATTTGGGCCGCCAAACATGTGGCCTCTGGACATTTTGTATTATTCTTAGCACTGGCTTTACTTGAAACGTACCGAGATATAATACTATCGAATAGCATGGATTTTACCGATGTTATAAAATTTTTCAATGGTGAGTAAAAGTTGTGTAATTAAACATGGAACCAATGATGCCTTCTTTTTTTTTTTACAGAAATGGCTGAACGCCACAATGCCCAGGCTATATTTCAGTTGGCTCGCAGTCTGGTTTTGCAATTGCAAATGATTATCGAAAATAAGTAAAATTGAAGAACTTCTCTAGAGATGAACTTTTAGAGGCCAAAATTTAAATTAAATAAACCAAATAATTCTTCCTGTAGTTGTAGTTGTAAGTTTAACCATTTTATCCAATATTCTTTTTATGAATTTTTTTTTGTAGCAGTAAATTCAGATTTTATAAATGTTTCACACAAATAATAATGGCAACTAAAATACCTTACAATCATTTTTCTAGTTTATAAGCAGAGTATATTTGTAAAGATCAATATGAAAAAAAACATAAAGAACTTGATGTTAAAAAAATTATAGCGTATAGAAATATTAACTGACACAAGAGTTTTTAAAAGCAGCAGCAACGTCTTTAGTTTCTATGAGAAAATGGTAGAGTTATAGAAAACTTAAGTTTCCAGGTGTTGCTTGTTTAAAGATGTAACTAACTACAACTACAGTCTGAGACATTCGCTTAAACGCACCATATTTTTTTCCATTAAAAAAAAAGTAAAAGACTTCCTGACTAGATTTTTTCACAAGACGAATTGTTAATTTTATTTATTGTAGTAAACCATATAACAAATTTAAAATAATTTTATCACTCTTATTAATACTGTCACGCTATGATTTACCGAGACTTATTGATATGTTTTATTTCATAATCAATTTTTCCTACGAAGTTTGAATTTTGCAATTAAAATAATTTATTTATTTTTTTTTTTTTTTTTATTTCAATGCCTGCTGCTATATTTTTTTTTTCATTCGGTGCAACAATTATAAAATTTTTCGGCGTTCCTACTCTGGATTTTCGAAATTAAATCTGGCAACACTTAACTATTTAGAATATCATAATGAAATTTTTCATTTGAACGATTTTTGATTTTAAGCGATTTTTGATTTTTAGCCATTTTTGATTTTTAAGATTTTTTGAGATTTTTATTTTGGGCGATTTTCATTTTTGGCGATTTTTGATATTGGCGATTTTTAATTTTGACGATTTTTGAATTTGGCGGTTCCGCCCATATTTCCTTCCACGACTACTCACATTGATAATTAATGTACTTTTCAAAAGTTTCAAGACTATTGCTTTCGTAGTACTTTATATTTTTTTGTAAAGAAGATGCCACGCTCACCAATCCCATCCTGCCCAATTTTTGTCGGACAACTCACATTAAAATCTAATGGACTCATGCAAAGTGTTAAAGGTTTCCCTTTTACAGTACACCAGTTGTATGATATTAGATATTAACTTTGTATACGCGGTGCTACGCCCACTGCTCCGATCACGCCCATTTATTGTTCAACTAATCACATGAATAACTTAAGTGCTCACACAAAGTCACAAGGCTCTCACTTTTATAGTACTCCAGATATATGACATTTTATATTAATTTTGTTTGGGGATGTCACGCCCATTGGTCCGATACTGTTCGACTACTAACTTTACAGATGGACTGAGACGAATTTGCAAATCTGTCTCTGTCGTAGTACTCGAGATATATAATATTAAATTATCACTTTGTATGGGAGGTTCCACGCCCACTTATCCGATCCCGCCTATTTTTGGCATAGCTACTAACAGTAATAATAGCTGACATCATACAAATTTGCAAAGCTCTCTCTGTTATATTTCTCAATATATATGATAATAAAACTTCACTTTATATGGTAGGTGCCACGCCCACTAAATATATCAAAAAATTTATAGCCTATGTCCATTCTGAAAGACCGTATTGGAACCAACATTTTTAAAATCAGATGAGTAGTCACGGAGAATTTCTACTACAAGCAAACAAACACACATTACCTCTTTATTATATTAGTATAGATTAGCAAAGAAACTGAAATTTCGGTGAGACATTCGTTTGAACGAACTTTACTTAAATTATTAAAAAAAAAACTTAAAAATTTATTTTACAAAATAATTTTTTTAATTTTATTACTTTCTATAAAAATTCGATCTTTCAAACTCAATCAAAATAATTTTTTTTTATAATTAGTACGCCCTTCACTATTCCTAATAACAGAATAAATTCGATTTGGCATTGATTTCACTAATTTTTGTAGCATTGGAATATCAATATCTTACCAGCATTCTTTAATTCATATACCCTGCTAGATTCCCCATATATTTTTAATGGGATTGAATATATTCATTTTGCTGCTGAAAAATGTATTCCTCATTAAGTTTTGTTATTAAAACAACTTCTAGTAACTACGCAGATTTCAGAATTCATATTTGCTGATATAAAACAAAGGAATATTGAAATCGTATGAGAATCCTCCCCATACCAATACACTTTCACCATCGAAATTCCGCTTCAATCGTGGCTTAATTTAAATCGTTCTTTTATTTTACTGCATGTTGGATGTTTTTGCGTTGGTTCATGTCGAATATGACCTTTTTGCCATGACGTTAGTTTTGAAAAACTTCTGGTTGAGATTTTATTTCATAAATTTTGCCCAGTTTCAAATAATTTCTAATCACACCTTCCGACCGATTTGTAATTTTTATAATTTTTTGCTTTAGATACCCCTTCTTTTTAAAAGTATCTATCAAATTAATTTCCGTTTCATTAAGACGCTTTCCTGAACCCATTTCCTAAAAAAAATTTGCATACTAATATATTCCTGATTAATTAGTTTTGATTATTTTTACTCCCTTTATATTTACTCATAGTGTCTGCTTGCCGAAAAAATTTTGGGTCGATTTCTAACCCCTTTTCCGTGATCCAGGCGATGAAAGAAATTATTGGAAAAACAATATTATGCAAAAACAAATTTATGACTGTAGTATTTACAATTGTTGAATAAGACTGAAACCATATGGTAGACTTAATATACCAAGAAAAGGAGTACAATAAAAACTTGGTTATTATGGGTTAGTGCTGTTTTTGATGTGTAAACCTATACGCGCGGGGGGTAAAAATCTATTTCACAATAGATTTAAAAATGAAAAACAAAAAATAAAAAAAAAAAAAAAAATGAAAAATATAAAATGAAAACTAAAAAATTAAAAATTAAAGATTAAAAGTGAAAAATGAAAAATGATAAAAAGTAAAAAATTAAAAAGTAAAAATAAAAATGAATAAATACCAAATAAATACGAAATACGAATACGAATGGATAAATACGAAATGAAATAAATACGAAAAATGATAAATAAAAATTGAAAAAAAAAAATGAAAAATGAAAAATAAAAAAATTATGTGAGTTTAGTAATTTAAGATTTTTTATAGCACTTTCTTAAATCAAACAGAAAGCGTCATCTATGTATCCCTTATAGCAATCAACTGCAGTGGCTCTGTTAATATAAAAATATTTATTATTATTTATTATTTTAACCGGTTAATTTTTAATTTTTCGTTTTTCATTATACCCTATACCACTATGTGGTTTGGGTATAATGACTTTGTGCTGCTGTTTGTAACAACCAAAAATATTTGACCTAGACCCATCTTTAATTATACCGATCGAATCAGAATCACTTTTTTAGTTGATTTAACAATGTCCGTCCGTCCGTCCGTCCGTCCGTCTGTGTGTCCATGTAAACTTTGTAATCAAACTGCAGGTCGCAAATATGAATATATTTTGATGACATTTGGTATATAAGCTTTTATCGGCCATGAGATGAACGCTATTGAAATTGGTGGGAATCGGTCGATGTTCAGACCTAGCCCCCATACAAATTACCCCTATGAAATCGACATAAATTGCCATAAGATCGAAATTGTCATATAGATCTAACTCAAATTGGGTTTCTATCCGTTCATTATATCCACTAATGAGGACTCCAAAAATGATCCCTTTGGCCCCATATAGAGCTGCTTCCCGCTCTTGACTTAAATCTATTAAAAAACAAAAATATTGCACTGATTCTTCTCAAATTTTGTTTGTATATATTTTTGCAAAATACAAGAGACTTTACCAAACATGATCAGGATCGGTCCATTTTTGGACCTAGTCCCCATATAGATATAGCATCCGATACGAACTGTTTCATATCTGCAGCCAAAAAAATTAATAAAAATACCACTCAAATTTGGTTTTTGCTTATTTTCTATGTCCAGTTGGGCCTAAGAGATAGGGTTTCTAAACGCATGGTATAGGGTATCGTATAGTCGGTCTAGACCGACTATAATTTTCTAACTTGTTTTTTATTTTTAATTTTTCGTTTTTCATTTTTCGGTTTTCATTTTGCATTTTTAATTTTTTTTTTAATTTTTCATTTTTTATTTTTAATTTTTGATTTTTTAATTTCAATTTTAATTTTTCATTTTTTATTTTTCATTTTTCATATTTTATTTTTCATTTTTAATTTTATTCTTCATTTTTCATTTTCTAATTTTTATTTTTCTTTTTTCTTTTTTCATTTTTATTTTTCAATTTTCATTTTTTATTTTTCATATTTTATTTTTCATTTTTTATATTTAAGTTTTCATTTTTTGTATTTAATTTTTTATTTTTGATTTTTTATTTTCCATTTTTTATTTTTCATTATTCATTTTTATACCCTATACCACTATGTGGTTTGGGTATAATGACTTTGTGCTGCTGTTTGTAACAACCAAAAATATTTGACCTAGACCCATCTTTAATTATACCAATCAGAATCACTTTCTGAGTTGATTTAACAATGTCCGTCCGTCCGTCCGTCCGTCCGTCCGTCTGTGTGTCCATGTAAACCTTGTAATCAAACTGCAGGTCGTAAATATGAATATGTTTTGATGAAATTTGGTATGTAAGCTTTCATCAGCCATGGGATGAACGCTATTGAAATTGGTGAGAATCGGTCCATGTTCAGACCTAGCCCCCATACAAATTACCCCTATGAAATCGACATAAATTGCCATAAGATCCAAATTGTCATATAGATCTTACTCAAATTGGGTTTGTATGCCTTCATTACATCCATTAATGAGTAGTCCAAAAATGATCCCTTTGGCCCCATATAGAGCTGCTTCCCGATCTTCACTTAAATCTATTAAAAAACAAAAATATTGCACTGATTCTTCTCAAATTTTGTTTGTATATATTTTTACAAAAAAGAGACTTTACCAAACATGATCAGGATCGGTCCATTTTTGGACCTACTCCCCATATAGATATATCATCCGATATGAACTTTTTCATATCTGCAGCCAAAAAAATTAATAAAAATCCCACTCAAATTTGGTTTTTGCTTATTTTCTATGTCCAGTTAGTTGGGCCTAAGAGATAGAATTTCTAAACGCATGGTATAGGGTATCGTATAGTCGGTCTAGACCGACTATAATTTTCTTACTTGTTAATTTTAGTTTTTCATTTTTCATTTCTTTTTCATGTTTCGTTTTTTATTTTTAATTTTTTATTATTCATTTTTTTTTTATTTTTTATTTTTCATTTTTCCTTTTTATTTTTTTTTTAATTTTTAGTTTTCATTTTTCATTTTGTATTTTTCATTTTTCATTTTTAATTTATTTTTCATTTTTTATTTTTTATATTTTATTTATTATTTTTTATTTTTTATTTTTTATTTTCCATTTTTTATTTTTCATTTTTAATTTTTAATTTTTAATTTTTCATTTTTCATTTTCAATTTATTTTTCATTTTTAATTTATTTTTCATTTTTCATTTTTTATTTTTCATTTTCAATTTATTTTTCATTTTTAATATATTTTTCATTTTTCATTTTTTATTTTTAATTTTTTATTTTTCATGTTTCATTTTTTATTTTCCATTTTTTATTTTTCATTTTTCATTTATAATTTTTTATTTTTAATTTTTAGTTTCTAATTTTTAATTTTTAATTTTTAATTTTTAATTTTTAATTTTTAATTTTTAATTTTTAATTTTTAATTTTTAATTTTTAATTTTTAATTTTTAATTTTTAATTTTTAATTTTTAATTTTTAATTTTTAATTTTTAATTTTTAATTTTTAATTTTTAATTTTTAATTTTTAATTTTTAATTTTTAATTTTTAATTTTTAATTTTTAATTTTTAATTTTTAATTTTTAATTTTTAATTTTTAATTTTTAATTTTTAATTTTTAATTTTTAATTTTTAATTTTTAATTTTTAATTTTTAATTTTTAATTTTTAATTTTTAATTTTTAATTTTTAATTTTTAATTTTTAATTTTTAATTTTTAATTTTTAATTTTTAATTTTTAATTTTTAATTTTTAATTTTTTATTTTTAATTTTTAATTTTTTTTCATTTTTTATTTTTCATTTTAAATTTACAAACAGGTTATTAAAATATTATAATTTTTTCACCAATACAATCACATTTTGTCTTACGACTCACACGTTACGCTCACATCTTACGCTCACATGTTACGCTTACATGTTACGCTGTTTTTGAATTTTACCCCCCTGCGCGTATAGATGTTTACACATCAAAAATTAATAATGAAAAATAAAAAATGAGAAATAAAAATTAAAAATAAAAAATTAAAAATGAAAAATAAAAAATTGAAAACGAAAAATAAAAACTTAAAAATGAAAAATTAAAAAAAAAAAATCATTATTTTTTAAAATCAAACAGAAAGCGTCATCTATGTATCACTTATAGCAAAAACTGTTTCAGCTAATGCATAATTTTTTCACCAATACAATCATAAATCACACACCGATTTGTGTTACAGCTCTCACCGATTTGTGTTACGCTGTTTTTGTGATTGTATTGTGAAATAGAAATTTACACCCCTGCGCGTATAGATTTTTAAATATCAAATATTAAAAAATAGAAAATGAAAAAAGAAAAAAAAAAAAGAAATGAAAAATAAAAAGAAATTAAAAAAACGCTTTCTGTTTGATTTTAGAAAGTTCCATAAAAAATCTTTTATTACTAGATGTTTACACATCTCTCCTGTGATCGGACTCACATGATATTTTTCACCTTTAAAATGTAGTATTTTAACAATTAAGAAGGAAAAAAGTCTTAATGGGGGGGCCAATGTTTTGAAGGTGAAAAAAGGAGTTATTTCGTAACATTTTTTTTAATATATGAATAATGTTGGAATTTTTATTTCATATACACGTTATAGTATAACATAAGACCGTGACAGCGAATCCGCGGAGGCGCCTCGAAAAAACGTTGTTTTGCGGTGGGCATCTTAATTCCTTACCGGATCATGTGAAATAAAAAAATCGAAATGCGTTTAAAAGGTAATCAGTAAGTGTTATTTTAGATTATTTTATTTTTGGCAGCATTTTAACCTAAAAACACGATTTTTGCTATAAAATTTCGGTTAATTTGTTATTAAAAAATGAAAAAAAAAATAGCAAACATGCTCCCTCCTGTTCAAGTAGATTTTGAGTTATGATGTTCACGGACTTCAAAAATGTTGTTCGTGAGAAAATTAATTTAAAGCTTTTAACACATACGATAGACTTTATGAGGGCGGCATGTTGTACATTCTGCAAAAAAAAAAAATATATAAAAAATGGAAGAAAATGGACAGCAATTGTTTACTTAAAATGAATCTGTTTGTAACTGCGTTCAATCGAATGTCTCAATAATCTAATCCATAAAAACAAAGTTGTTATTAAAACTCTTTCTTTCCTTATGCATATGAGGTTTGAATCTCCCCGCGACTGTGCGTGACTTTGAGTGACTATTTTAAAATTAATCTTTAGTCACAACAAGTCCATGGACCAAGTTTCAGATTGATTGGATGAGGGGAAATGAGGTCTAAATCATTCCGTGACCGTGCGTGACTGTGTCAAAGTTAATATTTTTTCACAGCAAGTCTATCGACCAAGTTTCAGATCGATCGGATAAGGGGAAATGGGTTTTAAAACACTCCGTGACTGTGCGTAACTATGCGTGGCTGTGCGTGATTACCCCAATTGATTAGTCATCAATTGGATGAGGGGGAATGGGGTTGCCCCATGGCAGACAGACAGACAGAGAGTACGAGTTAAGGGAAATAGTTTAATAAAACCTAGCAGCTCCCAGCCGTCGAAATTCGAGTGCAAATCCTAGGAAATTTTATTTTTTCAGTTAATAAATTATTTTATAAAATGTATGTTAACCAATTTTAGTCAATTAACAATTCAACACTTTTTATATATCGATTACGATATTTGTTTAAATTCAACACAATTATTATTGTGAATGGCTTAAGTTAAACATTATTTTTCAATTCAACATAATTATTATCGTGAATGAAGAAAACAAACTCGCGAACAGATTAACAAATTTAATAAACACACATATAGCGTTGTATAATTTTATGCATGTGTTAGTAAAAACTTTAAATGCACTTTACTCCGAAAAAAAAATTAAAAAATTTAAGAATCTCTAAATCTGGTGGACAGCTAAAAAGAAATACCGTTCAAATAAGAGAAGTTTGGTCCAAATCAGGAGAAAACTGTGGAAGAAATCATCGGTCACAAGATATCGCCTTACCTACAAAAGAATGCATACTTTCAATAAAAGAACCGTTACTTAACAATGTAAACAAAATTACAAAAACAAATACTCCAATCTTAATAATGAGCAAATATTAACATATTTTATGTGCGTTCAAACAAATGTCTCAGACTGTAGTGAGACATATCCATTGACTATAGATATATATTTTGTTGAAGTGTGTTTTTAATAGGTTAAGTTCAGATAATGTGGATTTAAAGATTTTCACGGAAAATTTAGAAATTCAGTTTTTTATCTATTCAACAATTTGTATTTCAGATGAAATAGTTAAAAAATAATATTTTGAAAAATTATGTACGAAAAAGCCTAGGTACTTCGAAAAAACTTTTTTTCAAATCTGGAGCGTAATGCTGAGAAATTCTGGAAACTGCGTAACGTCACTGTGTCATTGGTAAAAGATCGAAAGCTTCATTTTTATTCAAAAAACATTTTGTAAAACGTAGTTCTAGGAACATGAAATGATTTTTCTCTCAGTTAAAAATAATTAAGAGATTTTACAACTTGTCGCATATTTTCTTAAACTTATTTCTGAATTTCACTTATTTTAAATCATGTTAGTATATCGTCGTTCGTAAATTATTGTGTTCTATTTATATGTTTTATTTTGGTTAATCCATGTTAAAGTTCTAAGAGTTCTTACTCTTGAAGACGTTTTCAAAGAGGATTTTTTTTCACAGAAAAAACCACAAACTATAATACTTTGCTACTTTGCTTGGTAGGAAGGTCGCAACAATTTTGTTGGTTCAGTTTTTGAAATTATCAACTAAACTCTAGCAACTAAACTTTAACAAAAAACATATATGTATGTAGAACACAATAATTTACGAACGACGATATAACATTATAATAAGCTTGTCAACAAACAGGTAAGAACATAATATACATAAGCTCTAGGTAAATTATATGGCACCCTACATTATGGTATTCCACTTTAAGCGATTACCAACAAAACAAAAAAAAATTTTACAAAATATATATCATGATAAATAAAAATAATAATTAATTAAAAAAATTTATTAATTCAGTAACTGACATGTTAATATCTTTCGACATGCTGATTTCCGAAATAATCATTTTCCAAATAATCGAGGCTGTCAGTATTTCAATGATACTTTTGCTCAATTTAAAGGTTAAAACTATAACATTTATTAAGGCAGCTTTCATATCAAAATAAAAAGAATATATATATATATTTTTTTTTTGAAAATATAATCGTATTGAAACACATCATTTTGAACAAAAATAAACCAAAACCAAACAAAATACTTAAATAAAAATTTTATATTTACTTAAATAGATTGAAATATTTCAAAGAATTTTATTTACGAGATTTATAGATTCCACGAAAATAATCTACTTAATGTGTTTCCTTGAGTTTTAAGTGAAATCATATATATACGAGTATAAATTTATAAAAATTTACATCCTTGAGACTGTTATCTAATTCCCATTTTTTTTTACCCTATATACATATATATACATTATAGACAAGTATTTTACTTGCCACAATAATGTTTAAAGAAAATCTAAATAAATGTGTCCTTGTGTACCTTAGAAGAGCCACAAACATTTTGTATACTTTGAATTTAAATACTTGTTATACGAATACATACATATTTATATATACATATATATGTTTTCCTATTTTAATGTAGTACTGTGTTTTATCTAAAATTGATTTTGTATTAAATATATCTATCTTAGAATTTTATTTCGAAACAAAACACAACAAAAACATCAGTTACATAGTTAATTTTTGAATAATAAAACAGAAAATAAATGAGAAAAAATAAATAAAAATTGAGTTTTTATTCGAAGAAGCTAAAACTAAACATATATGTTAATACAATAGAAGTAATCACAATCCTAGTTATCCGATCTTGTTTTAATTGAGAATTAAAAGAAGATGCTACATATAAGCAATGTGTGTGCAAATTCAGACATATCATTGGAGAATGTTTATAAATGTCTATAAAAACAGAGAATTGCTACATTTTTTAATAACCTGTTTGAAAATAAAAAACGAAAAACAAAAAGAGAATATTGAAAAATGAAATATAAGAATTGCAAATAAAAAAGTGAAAAATCAAAAAGAAAAATAAAAAATTAAAAATAAAAAATAAATATTAAAAAATGAAAAATAAGAATTGAAAAATCAAATATGAAAAATAAAATATAAAAAATGAAAAATAAAAAAATTAAAAAGAAAAAATTAAAAATTAAAAATGAAAAATTAAAAATAAAAAATGAAAAACAAAAAATTAAAAACAAAAAATTAAAAATAAAATATTAAATAAAAAAAATTAAAAATTAAAAAAAAAATTAATAATGAAAAATATAAAATAAAAAATGAGTAATAAAAAATTAAAATTAAAAATGAAATATGAAAAATTAAAAATAAAAAAAAATGAATATTGAAAAATGAAAAATAAGAATTGAAAAATAAATAATGAAAAATAAGAAATGAAAAATAAAAAGAAAATTAAATGAAAAATTAAACGAAAAATAAGAATAGAAATAAAAAAGTGAAAAATAAGCAGTGAAAAATGAAAAATAAATATTAAAAAACGAAAAATGAAAAATAAAAAATGAAAAATAAAAAATGAAAAAGAAAAAATAAAAAATGAAAAATAAAAAATAAAAAAAAAAAAAAAATTAAAAATAAAATATTAAATAAAAAAAATTTAAAAAAAAAAATGAAAAATAAAAAATATAAAATTAAAAATAAAAAATGAATAATAAAAAATTAAAAATAAAAAATTAAAATTAAAAAAAAAAAGAATATTGAAAAATGAAAAATAAAAATTGAAAAATAAAAAATGAAAAATAAAAAAATATTAAATAAAAAAAAAAAAAATAAAAAATTACAAATAAAAAATTAAAAAAAAAAAATTAAAAATGAAATATATAACACTAAAAATAAAAAATGAGAAATAAAAAATGAAAAATAAAAAATGAAAAATTAAAAATAAAAAATTAAAAATAAAAAACTAAAAACTAAAAATAAAAAGTGAAGAGTAAAAAATGAAAAATTAAAAATTAAAAATGAAAAATAAAACACCAAAGCTGAAAAATAAAAAACGAAAAATAAAAATTAAAAAAAAAAAATCTAAATGAAAAATATAAAATTAAAAATTAAAAATGAGAAATAAAAATTTAAAATGAGAAATGAAAAATAAGAACTGAAAAATAAAAATAAAATATTTAAAATAAAAACTAAATCATTAAAAATGAAAAATTATAAATTAAATATAAAAAATATAAAATAAAAAATTAGAAATGAAAAATAAACAAGTAAGAATATTATAGTCGGTCTAGACAGACTATACGATACCCTATACCATGGTTTAGAGACCCTATCTCTTCGGTCCAACTAATTGGATATAGAAAATAAGCATAAACCAAATTTGAGTGGCATTGTTATTAATTTTTTTGGCTGCAGATATGAAAAAGTTCATATCGGATACTATATTTATATGGGGACTAGGTCGAAAAATGGAACGATCGTGACCATATTTGGTAAAGTCACTTATATTTTGAAAAAATATATACAAACCAAATTTGAGATAAATATGTGCAATATTTTTTTTTTGATAGATTTAAGTGAATATCGGGACAAGCTCTATATGGGGCCTATAACTTAGAATTTTATTTGGACTACTGACAAAAAGCAGTACAAAGTCATTATACCCAAACCACATTTTGGTATAGGGTATAAGAATGAAAAATTAAAAATGAAAAATAAAAAATTTGAAAACGAAAAACGAAAAATTAAAAATGAAAAATATAAAATGCAAAATAAAAAATTTAAAATGAAAAATAACAAGTAAGAAAATTATAGTCGGTCTAGACCGACTATACGATACCCTATACCATGCGTTTAGAAACCCTATCTCTTAGGCCCAACTAACTGGACATTGAAAATAAGCAAAAACCAAATTTGAGTGGGATTTTTATTATTTTTTTTGGCTGCAGATATGAAAAAGTTCATATCGGATGCTATATCTATAAAGGGACTAGGCCCAAAAATGGACCGATCCTGATCATGTTTGGTAAAGTCTCTTGTATTTTGCAAAAATATGTACAAACAAAATTTGAGAAGAATCAGTGCAATATTTTTGTTTTTAATAGATTTAAGTGAAGATCGGGAAGCAGCTCTATATGGGGTCAAAGGGATCATTTTTGGACTACTCATTAGTGGATGTAATGAACGCATACAAACCCAATTTGAGTAAGATCTATATGACAATTTGGATCTTATGGCAATTTATGTCGATTTCATATGGGTAATTTGTATGGGGGCTAGGTCTGAACATGGACCGATTCTCACTAATTTCAACAGCGTTCATCCCATGGCCGATAGAAGCTTATATACCAAATTTCATCAAAATATATTCATATTTGCGACCTCCAGTTTGATTACAAGCTTTACATGGACACACAGACGGACGGACGGATGGACGGACGGACGGACATTGTTAAATCAACTCAGAAAGTGATTCTGATTCGATCGGTATAATTAAAGATGGGTCTAGGTCAAATATTTTTGGTTGTTACAAACAGCAGCACAAAGTCATTATACCCAAACCACATAGTGGTATAGGGTATAGAAATGAATATTGAAAAATGAAAAATAAGAATTGAAAAATAAATAATGAAAAATAAAAAATGAAAAATAAAAAATTAAAAATAAAATATTAAATTAAAAAAAAATAAAAAATCACAAATAAAAAATTAAAAAAAAATTAAAAATGAAATATATAACATTAGAAATAAAAAATGAGAAAAAAATGAAAAATAAAAAATGAAAAATTAAAATTAGAAATAAACAAGTAAGAAAATTATAGTCGGTCTAGACCGACTATACGATACCCTATACCATGCATTTAGAAACCCTATCTCTTAGGCCCAACTAACTGGACATTGAAAATAAGCAAAAACCAAATTTGAGTGGGATTTTTATTAATTTTTTTGACTGCAGATATGAAAAAGTTCATATCGGATGCTATATCTATAAAGGGACCAGGTCCAAAAATGGACCGATCCTGATCATGTTTGGTAAAGTCTCTTGTATTTTGCAAAAATATGTACAAACAAAATTTGAGAAGAATCAGTGCAATATTTTTGTTTTTTAATAGATTTAAGTGAAGATCGGGAAGCAGCTCTATATGGGGTCAAAGGGATCATTTTTGGACTACTCATTAGTGGATGTAATGAATGCATACAAACCCAATTTGAGTAAGATCTATATGACAATTTGGATCTTATGGCAATTTATGTCGATTTCATATGGGTAATTTGTAAGGGGGCTAGGTCTGAACATGAACCGATTCTCACCAATTTCAATAGCGTTCATCCCATGGCCGATAAAAGCTTATATACCAAACTTCATCAAAATATATTCATATTTGCGACCTGCAGTTTGATTACAAGCTTTACATGGACACACAGACGGACGGACGGACGGACGGACGGACGGACGGACGGACGGACGGACGGACATTGTTAAATCAACTCAGAAAGTGATTCTGATTCGATCGGTATAATTAAAGATGGGTCTAGGTCAAATATTTTTGGGTGTTACAAGCAGCAGCACAAAGTCATTATACCCAAACCACATAGTGGTATAGGGTATAAAAATGAAAAATAAAAAAAAAAAATTTAAATGAAAAATATAAAATTAAAAATGAAAAATAAAAAATTAAAAATAAAAAATAAAAAATTAAAAATGAAAAATAAAAAATGAAATATAAAAAATGAAAAATAAAAAATAAATATTGAAAAATGTAAAATAAGAATTGAAAAATGAAAAATAAGAATTGAAAATAAAAAAGTGAATAATAAAAAAAGAAAAATAAAAATTTAAAAATAAAAAATAAATATTGAAAAATTAAAAATAGGAATTGAAAAATGAAAAATGAAAAATGAAAAATAAAAAATGAAAAATAAAAATTAAAAAGAAAATATGAAAAATAAAAAATTAAAAATAAAAAATAAAAAATTAAAAACAAAAAATTAAAAATAAAATATTAAATAAAAAAAATGAAGTAAAATAGAAGTAATCACAATCCTAGTTATCCGATCTTGTTTTAATTGAGAATTAAAAGAAGATGCTATGTATAAGCAATGTGTGTGCAAATTCAGACATATCATTGGAGAATGTTTATAAATGTCTATAAAAACAGAGAATTGCTACATTTTTTAATAACCTGTTTGAAAATAAAAAAACGAAAAACAAAAAGAGAATATTGAAAAATGAAATATAAGAATTGCAAATAAAAAAGTGAAAAATAAAAAAGAAAAATAAAAAATTAAAAATAAAATATAAATATTGAAAAATGAAAAATAAGAATTGAAAAATCAAATATGAAAAATAAAATATAAAAAATGCAAAATAAAAAAATTAAAAAGAAAAAATGAAAAATTAAAAATGAAAAATTAAAAATAAAAAATTAAAAATAAAATATTAAATAAAAAAAAATAAAATTTAAAAAAAAAAATGAAAAATATAAAATTAAAAATAAAAAATGTGTAATAAAAAATTAAAAATTAAAAAATGAAAAATTAAAAATATAAACAATAAAAAATTAATATTGAAAAATAAAAAATAAAATTGAAAAATAAATTAGAAAAATAAAAAATTAAAAATAAAATATTAAATAAAAAAAAAATAAAAAATTACAAATCAAAAATTAAAAAAAAAAAAATTAAAAATGAAATATTTAACATTAAAAATAAAAAATGAGAAATAAAAAATGAAAAATGAAAAATAAAAAATGAAAAATTAAAAATAAAAAATTAAAAATAAAAATTAAAAATAAAAAATAAAGAGTAAAAAATGAAAAATAAAAAATGAAATGAATGAATGAATAAAAAATAAAAGATGAAAAATAAAAAATGAAAAATAAAAAAAAAAAAAAAATTAAAAATAAGAATTGAAAATAAAAAAGTGAAAAATAAACAAAGAAAAATAAAAATTTAAAAATAAAAAATAAATATTAAAAAATTAAAAATAGGAATTGAAAAATGAAAAATAAAAAATTAAAAATAAAAAATTAAAAATAAAAATTTAAAAGAATAAATGAAAAATAAAAAATGAAAAATGAAAAATAAAAAATAAAAAATTAAAAACAAAAAATTAAAAATAAAATATTAAATAAAAAAAATGAAAAATTAATAATGAAAAATATAAAATAAAAAATGAGTAATAAAAAATTAAAAAAAAAAAATTAAAAATGAAATATATAACATTAAAAATATAAAATGAGAAATAAAAAATGAAAAATAAAAAATTAAAAATTAAAAATAAAAAATTAAAAATAAAAAGCTAAAAATTAAAAATAAAAAATGAAGAGTAAACAATAAAAATAAAAAATTAAAAATAAAAAATGAAAAATAAAAAAAGAAAAACAAAAAATTAAAAAAAGAAATTTAAATGAAAAATATAAAATTAAAAATGAAAAATAAAAAATTAAAAATGAGAAATGAAAAATAAGAACTGAAAAATAAAAATAAAATATTTAAAATAAATAATAAAAAAATTAAAAATGAAAAATAAAAAATGAAATATAAAAAATTAAAAACAAAAAATTATAAATGAAAAATAAACAAATAAGACTATTATAGTCGGTCTAGACCGACTATACGATACCCTATACCATTGTTTAGAGACCTTATCTGTTCGGTCCAACTAATTGGATATAGAAAATAAGCATAAACCAAATTTGAGTGGCATTGTTATTAATTTTTTTATTGCTGCAGATATGAAAAAGTTCATATCGGATGCTATATTTATATGGGGACTAGGTCGAAAAATGGGACGATCGTCACCATATTTGGTAAAGTCACTTATATTTTGAAAAAATATATACAAACCAAATTTGAGATAAATCTGTGCAATATTTTTTTTGATAGATTTAAGTGAAGATCGGGACAAGCATATATGTATATATATGGGGCCTATAACTAAGAATTTTATTTGGACTACTGATTAGTGGATATAATAAATACATACAAATCCAATTTGACTGATATCTATATGATAATTTGGATCTTATGGCAATTTATGTCAATTTCATAGGGGTCATTTGTATGGGGACTAGGTCTGAACATGGACCGAATTTAACTAATTTCAATAACGTTCATCATATGGCCGGTAAAAGCTTATATACCAAACTTCATCAAAAAATTTCATATATACGACCTGAAGTTTGATTACAAAGTTTACATGGACACACAGAAGGACGGACGGACGGACGGACATCGCTAAATCGACTCAGAAAGTGATTCAGAGTCGGTCGGTATAATTAAAGATGGGTGTAGGTCAAATATTTTTGGTTATTACAAACAGCAGCATAGGGTATAAAAAATGAAAAAAAAAAAAATTAAAAATTAAAAATGAAAAAGAAAAAATAAGAAATTAAAAATGGAAAATTAAAAAAAAAATTAAAAAAGAAAAAAAAAATGAAAAACGAAAAATGAAAAATAAAAAATGAAAAATAAAAAACTAAAAATGAAAAAAGAAAAATGAAAAGTAAAAAATTAAAAATAGAAAATGGAAAATGAAAAATAAAAATGAAAAACGAAAAATGAAAAATAAAAAATTTAAAATGAAAACTATAAATTAAAAATAAAAAATGAAAAATAAAAAATTAAAAATGAAAAACAAAAAAAGAAAAATAAAAAATGGAAAACGAAAATGTAAAATAAAACATTAAATATGAAAAATAAAAAAATGAAAAATTAAAGATAAAAAATTAAAAATTAAAAATAAAAATTTGAAATGTAAAATATAAAGTGAAAAATGGAAATTAAAAATATAAAAGGAAAAATTAAAAATTAACCGGTTGAAATAATAAGTACTAATGAATATTTTTTATTAGCAGAGCCCCTGCAGTTGATTGCTATAAGTAATACATAGATGACGCTTTGTGTTTGATTTGAAAAAAGTGCCATAAATTATATTTAATTGCTAGATGTTTACACATCTCCCCTGTGAACGGACTCACATGAATTAATTGCAATAGAATCATTTGATGGAATTTTATAATTTATAAAACGGGTATTAAAAAACTTACAGTGTTTAAATATATTCTACTTTGAACACTGTTTCGACTTCAGGGTTTAAGTTCGGAAAAGTCAGTATAACTACTACGAAACATGATAATTTAATAAACTGGAATTCATTGTTTGAGTTTTTGAAGTTAAATACTTCTTCAATTTTTTTTTCTAAAATTATAACATCTTCAATGGTTTTAAAAAAAATATTGTCCACGCTGAGTTAATAATTTTTTTTATGTTGTAAAATTAGGTGGCAATTTATTGTGAACTCAACTGATTAATTATGACCTAGATAGTAATTTTTATTAAGCATAGGATTGATTTCATTCTCCATATAGTAAAATTTCATTTGTTAAACTTTTTAATAACCCATATGAGTCATCAAGAAATTTTGTGTGGTCAGTATTTTGGGCTTTGAATACCAGATTAAATTTTTGTACTGCTGACAAAATTGAGACAAGTACGTTATATATAGTTTTTAGAATCATTACCGTTATTCTTTAACATTGTCATCTCAGATGATTTTTCATTAACATCATTTAATGAGTTTTCAACTCAAGCTTTCCATAATTGTTTCAATGACTCTTTCTATAGAAAGCCATCTGGTTGGTGATGCCATCGAAATTTTTATTGGCATATCGGAATCTTTGTTAACCAACTTAATAATTTTTGTCTTATTGATGTATAAGAGAACCAATTATGAGTCTCTTTGGCCAAAAAGTATAAGTTTGGAGAGAAGTTGTTTAAAAATGTACAATTTTTTTTAACATGAACTATTGTATTTAAAATATAGACTTTTTTAAACTTTAAGATAAAATGTCCCGAAAAGTAAAAAGCTCTTAAAATTAAAGTTACATACATACATACATTATTGGCCAGTCCTTTTAAAAAAGCTTATTATAACAGCATACGATAAGTTCGAATTACTGGTTGCTAAAAACAAGTTCATTGAAATATAATTCTAATATCGTATGTTGTGTACTAAAATATTGACAATTAAGCTTTCGAAAAGCTTTTATTAATGTAAAAATGATTAAAAGAGTATATATAAGTTTTATGGAGTTTCATGGATATGAAAAAACAGTTAAGCAAATAACTTAAAAATTCTACATTATGTTATTTACAAAGCTCTGTTTCACTAATTAAGTCCCGGTTCACACGATATAATTTTTCTTTCCGAAAGTCTGAGTTTATAGGTGAGAGGGGAGAAAAGAATGGAATGGGGTACATATTTTCATGTATTCGGAAATTCTCTTTTGTTTCTTACTTAGTAATTGTAAACAGTATTCTCATTTTAAATGAATTTTAAATTTAAATAAAAATTATGTAAAATTAGAATAGATAATTTTTTTTTTTAATTAAATGCCAATCTTGCTAGCAGCAATAATGCTACGCCAAATATAGATTGTAACTAATTTAATAAATAAATTTACTTTTATATCATAATTATAAAAATATATTAATAAATAACTAGCAGATTCCAGCCCTCGAAATTCGAGTGCAATTTCTAGGAAAATTTTTTTTTATTAAATAAAGACCCTAAAAGTATGCTAATCAATTATAGCCAATTCACAGATCAACACAAAACACAAACTCATTTTTATTACAAACACATTAACAAATTTAATAAACACACCCATAGCATTGTATAATTTTATGTATATGTTAGTAGCAACTTTAAATGCAATATACTCAAAATAAAGGACAAAATTTAAAAATCTGTAAATCTGAAAAACGGCTAAAAAGAAATACCTTTCAAATAATATACGTTTGGTCAAAATTGGGATATAACGGTAGGACAAAACATCGATCACAAGAAATCGCCTAGCCTTTTAATATTATAGATAACAATACTTCGTAATTGGCAAAGTAAAGTTATTTAGTTTTTATTTTCGTTTGTATGAAGAAACATAATAAAGTTAAATAAAGTTAATTTGAATGAAATAAAATATATAAAATAAATAGATAAAATGATAAAGTAAAAATGTAAAAACCTTGTAAGAAAAATTTCATTGTGTATACCGGGACTAAGAAACATTTTTACAAACTTGAAATAATTTAGAATAAAATCCCACTACTGTTGTCTTATAAAACTTCTGAGATATGAACATGTTTCTGAACATAGGTGAATATATACATTTGAAAGGAATACAACATATTCTTATGAATATGCAACATGTTAATATTTCTACAGAGTGGCATGTATATAAACATGTTTATAAACATTAATACGAAATGAAAGAACATGTTTTTGTAGCTAGGAAAATATAAAAATTTTAAAAGTTTACAACATATTCTTATGAATATGAAACATGTCAAAATTGCTAAAAAGCGGCATGTATACAAACATATTTATCAATGTTAACAACAATCAGAAGGAATTTAAATAAAAAAATCTTACAGCTAGTGGTGAAAAACAAAATTCATTCATAATTTACTCCGAAAATCCGACTGAAGCGCATGACTTTCGAAGGACACAAAATGTTGCATACATGTATGTTGGTAAAGACTTTTAAATAATACAGTGTCAAGGTAGTTAAAGGCAGCGCATCGTATTGTTAACAAGCGTTAAGCGGTTATACTCGTTAAAGAAAACCAACGTATAAAAAATGTTTGTGAGACAGTGTTAAGAATAAAAAAGTGATACAAAAAAAAATAATATTAAAAAAAAAAGTTATTAAAAAGAACAATTTTAGAAATAATAATTAGAATAATTTTGTGCTTTGTGTTATCCCTTAAAATTAAATCAATTCCATTTAATTAAAAAAAAAATGTTTACAACATGACCATTTCAATAAGAGAATACAGTGATTTATTACATTATTTCTCGGTGAACAACTCATCAAATCATATAGTTTCATTAGCCTTAACAGCAAATGATACTGTTATAGTGGGATTTAATCAACAAACCGTTACGTTCGAACAACAACCATGGAATACATTCAATACTAAGGATAATTCGACTCTATTTAACCAGAACGGCGACAATGCATCTTCTTTACAGTTTACAACAAATGATACAATCTCAAATGTGGTCAGCAGGCCACGGTCCAGCACGGAAATACCCATATGGTTGATTCCATGTTATAGTATTATATTGATATTTGCAGTTGTAGGAAATTTACTAGTGGCCTCAACACTATTTCAAAATCGTCGTATGCGTACAATAACCAATGTATTTTTAGCAAATTTAGCTATTTCTGATATGTTACTCGGTGTTCTCTGTATGCCAATTACATTGGTGGGAACATATTTGAGACATTTCATTTTCGGTGAACTGGTGTGTAAATTTATACAATTTGCTCAGGGTGAGTATTTATCAATCTAAAATAGTATACTTAAACCAATACCTATTAAAATGGATACAAAAAATAAGCATAAATTAAATTTGAATAAGTTTTATAATATGTCGGATACTTATTAAATATCTTTATAATCTTTATCAATTTGCAATATGGTTAATTGAGTGAACTGAAGTAGGGAATTTTTTTCTGAATGTAGAACATGTGGAGAGTGTTACGTCAAAAATTTCAAGTTTATCGGAGCAAAATTAACGAAGATACAGCGTTTCCAGCGACCGGCCCTCATACGGTATAACGTATAAATGAATTTCGTCACAAACAACATTTTTAAAGTCCGTGAACATCATAACTCAAAATTTACTTGATCTCGCCTTTTGAAATTTTTTACACACTATTTCTATACATGAATTAACAGATACTCGCGAAGGGTTTTTTTCCCCATTTTTTAAAAACAAATTTACCGACATTTTTTTTAGCAAAAATCGTGTTTTTTCACTGCAAAAAGCTGCCAAAAATAAAAAAAAAATTAAAAAAACTCTTCGTGATTACCTCGGCAAATATATCACCTTTACACGAATTTCGATTTTTAGTTATTTCACGTGATCAGGTAACGAGTTATAATGTTCACCGCTGTAACGGACTTATGTATTAAAATTTTTAATTGAAACATTTTTCAAAGATACTTTTTATCTGTCTTTTTCCACCTATAAAACCTTATCCCCCTTAAATCATAAACAATATCTGTTATTTTGATGCCTTAGGATATAATAAACATAAGTCAACTAGTTATCAAAATAAACTCTAGAAAGGAAATTTAAATAGACCGAGTCAGTCATTTGTGACCTCTCAGGCAGCATTTATTGAAATTAATGATCATGTTCGAGTCTTTTTCGACTACTCTGCACAATTAAAAAAAATCATAAGTGCGCTCATTTTCTGATCATATAAAACTCTTTTGTCGGCAGGTAATGGTACCCTACCCGCGACTATTCTAGAATAGTATATTATTTTTCGCTTTTCTGATCAGAGTCGACTCATTTTCGTATCATATTTATTTTATTGGTGTCCATTTTGTTATTGTATTTTTAATAAATCACTTTTTAAGCATAAGCTTGAATTATTTTCGAGTCTCTTTTAAATCGCTCATGCGACTTATCAGTTTTTAATTATTAAGAGTGCTCGAAGAAGAACCAGTGAGGTGATGTTTGTTAAAACAATCTTCCAAACGCTGACTGGGCTGTAATATAGTTTAGATTGACACACACAGATACAGACGATACAGACGGATGAAGAAAAAATGATTACGAAAGTTATTCGAAATTGATTGGTAACCAACGAGCTACTAACGATTTCAGTTTTTTTTTTATATACAGGGTGGCACATCAATTGTGCTAAAATAATAAATTCAAAAAACTTTTTTAATCATTATATATTATTTTTTTTCTTTAATGTATAGAAAATTCAATTTAATTTTATATAAGTAATTGTATTTGAAGATGATAGGCCGTAAATGACCACGCTGATAAGAAAATTATTCATAGGGGCCTGAAGGTTTGAAGTCAATTCCTTGGTTTCGTTTTGTATATCTCTTGCTTGACCCCATAAAAAAAATCATGGTAGTCCGATCACAGGGGAGATGTATAAACATCTAGTAATCAAAGCTTTTTTTACGGAACTTTTTTAAAATCAAACAGAAAGCGTCATCTATGTATCACTTATAGCAATCAACTGCAGGGGCTCTGTTAATAAAAAAATATTTATTTTTATTTACTATTTCAACCGGTTAATTTTTATTTTTGGTTTTTTATTTTTCAATTTTCGTTTTTCGCTTTTAATTTTTAATTTTTTATTTTTAATTTTTTATTTTTCATTTTTTATTTCTCATTTTTAATTTTTTTCTTTTTCATTTTTTATTTCTCATTTTTTAATTTTTATTTTTTATATTTCATATTTCATATTTCATTTTTCATTTTTAATTTTTCATTTTTCATTTTTCATTTTTAATTTTTTCATTTTTCATTTTTCATTTTTCATTTTTTATTTTTCATTTTTTATTAATCATTGTTCATTTTTAATTTTTTATTTTCCATTTTTGATTTTTTATTTTTCATTTTTAACTTTTTATTTTTCATTTTTTATTTCTCATTTTTAATTTTTTTCCTTTTCATTTTTTATTTCTCATTTTTTAATTTTTATTTTTTATATTTCATATTTCATTTTTCATTTTTCATTTTTAATTTTTAATTTTTCATTTTTCATTTTTCATTTTTTATTTTTCATTTTTTATTTTTCATATTTAATTTTTAATTTTTCGTATTTCATTTTTCAATTTTCAATTTTCAATTTTCAATTTTCAATTTTCAATTTTCATTTTTCATTTTTCAATCTTCAATTTTCATTTTTCATTTTTCATTTTTCATATTTAATTTTTAATTTTTCGTATTTCATTTTTCAATTTTCAATTTTCAATTTTCAATTTTCAATTTTCAATTTTGAATTTTCAATTTTCAATTTTCAATTTTCAATTTTCAATTTTCAATTTTCAATTTTCAATTTTCAATTTTCATTTTTCATTTTTCAATCTTCAATTTTCAATTTTCATTTTTCATATTTAATTTTTAATTTTTCGTATTTCATTTTTCAATTTTCAATTTTCAATTTTCAATTTTCAATTTTCATTTTCCACATAGTGGTGTTGAGTATAATGACTTTGTGCTGCTGTTTGTTACTACCAAATCGTCCGATCGTCTCAGAGTCACTTTCTGCGTCGATTTAGCAATGTCCGTCCGCCCGTCCGTCCGACCGTCTGTGTGTCCATGCAAACTTTGTAATCAAACTACAGGTAGCAAATATGAATAATATATTTTAATGAAATTTGGTATATAAGCTTTTATCGGTCATAGGATGAACGCTGTTGAAATTGGTGAAATTCGGTCCATGTTTAGACCTAGTCCCCATACAAATAACCCCTATGAAATCGAGATAAATTGACATAAGATCCAAATTATCATATAGAACTCAGTCAAATTGGGTTTGTATATGTTTATTATATCCATAATCAGTAGTCCAAATAAATTACCTATAGGACAATTCTTAGTCATAGGCCCCATATAGAGCTGCTTCCCGATCTTCACTCAAATCTATCAAAAAACAAAAATATTGCACTGATTCTTCTAAAATTTTGACTGTATATATTTTTGCAAAATACAAGAAACTTTACCAAACATGGTCAGGATCGGTTCATTTTTGGGCCTATTCCCCCTTCAAAAATAACATCCGATATGAACTTTTTCATATCTGCAGACAAAAAAGGTAATAACAATGCCACTCAAATTTGGTTTATGCTTATATTCTATATCGATTTAGTTGGACCGAATGATAGGGTCTCTAAACCATGGTATAGGGTATTGTATAGTCGGTCTAGACCGACTATAATTTTCTTACTTGTATATTTTTCATTTTTCATTTTCAAACAGGTTATTATAAATATATCATAATTTTTTCACCAATACAATCATAAGTCGCACCGATTTTGTCTTACGTCTTACATTTTTCGTTGTTTTTGTGATTGCATTGTGAAATAGAAATTTACCCCTCTGCGCGTATAGATGTTTACATATAAAAAAACAGGTGCAGTCAGGTCGGGTGACCTTGAGGGCCAGCGGAAATTGGAGCTTCTGGATATTAATTTGTTTGAAAATTTTAGTTGGACCTCTGCCATAACCGGTCTGGGTATGTTTCCAGTTGCTCCATCTTGCTGGAACCAAATGCTGTTGCAACGGTCACCATTGTCAGTTACTGTTACACTGTAGCCACCCTGTATATCTGGCTTTAATGCCTAGTGTTAAAATATGGTTTAACAAATACAAATGAATATGTGTAATTTTGTATAATACAAAGTTAGTAACTGAAAACAAAACTGAACAATGACATCTTCTTAATCAAGATAAGCCTAAATATATGATGTGCAAAAAAATGTAGAGAATATGCAGACGAAGCGAAATTTTTTCTGAATCAATGTTTTTTTGAAAGTCATTCAGTATCTAACGGCTACATCTTTTTTGTCATTTCTACGTTCATAAGTCTTTGTGTAGTACACGTTTACGTTTAATAAAAGATATAACTTGTTAATACATGTTATTAAGATTGTAATATGTACTTACTATCTATTTATAGATATTTATAGGAAAAACAAAAGTTTAAAACTAACATATAGGTAATTATCCTCTTAAATGTCATAAAGAATTAACACGACAAGGCCGGGCGAAAAAAACACAAAAAGGCTATAATTGTCAAACTTCTGTATAATTACATGTAAATATTTAGCCCTGTTCTTAAAACGTGGATATTTTCAGTAAGAATGAATTTAAAATAACATGAAATTTTAATTTTGGGTTTCTTAAAAGTATTTTTTGAAATCAGTTTTTTTTTTATTGTCAAATGACATGAAACATATGTTTTAGCTTAAGAACCATATGTTATCTAGTAACGGAGATGCCAATGGTTCTCTAGTCAGTTTCACAAAAAAAAACTTTAAGTAATTTTTGCATGTTTAAGTTTATAAAAAAAGTTTAAAAAAATATTTTCTTTTAAAATAACATGTTACTTGTTTTTGTTCTTCAATTTCATTCAATTAAAACTAACTTCTTTATTTGAAATAAGTTAGGCATCACCAAAAAGGATTTGACACTCAACTACATTGGATTTGACTGGCATCACCACTGTTTCGAACATAAATAAAGTTGTGGCAGTCATATAAAAAAACGATAATAATAATAATTAGTAATAATTAGTGCGTAATGAATCTATGTTATAATTGAAAAAATTATAATGGAAAATATTAGATTAGAAGTTTTTTTTAAATCAGCAGAAAATATAGACGTTTTTTAATAAAACCAGTTACTTTTAATAAAACCAGTGATCCTTATAACAATTCGAGCCAATATAGCGATGTCCGTCTGTCCGTCCGTCCGTCCGTCTGCCAGTTGAAATTACGCTTATGCACAAAATTAACTATCTACCTGGATAAACTTAGAACAATATTCTTTGCCATTATTTCGAGCAGGTTGATGTCTAAAATGGAATAAATCGTGCATCACTGTGCCAAGATATAACGTAAAATATAGTGACCCCTTTAAAAAAATTTTACAAATTCAGTGTGTTTGTTGTAATAATTTAGTATTAAATTTATGAAATTGTTTACTATTTCAATTATTTCGTTTACATTTATTGTAAATAGGACAATAAGTCGGAATATTAATGAAAACGTTAAACCCAGGTGGAGGGTTTCAGGGATTCGGTATAGCCGTCTTACTTGTTTCGTTTAATTTTGTTTGACAAAAATAAACAAACCTCGAAAGAAAAATTGTTGTATTGGTTTATATTTTTATATACATGAAAGTCATTTCGCGTTTTTGATTTAAGGTTACCATCAAAATGTGCCATAATATATTTACTTTCCATGAATATACACCATTGAGTAGCTACGACATCAATTATTCCACATAATGATAGAAAAGAAACTATGTGAGTCCGATCCCAAGGGAGATGTTAAACATATAGTAATTAAAGATTTTTGTTGTCTAAACATCTATACGCGCAGGGGTATAAAAATCTATTTCACAAAACAATCACAAAAACAGCGTAAGACGTAAAACCAAATCAGCGTGACTTATGATTTCATTGGTGAAAAAATTGTGATACGTAATAACCTGTTTGAAAATGAAAATGAAAAATAAAAATGAAAAATGAAAAATTAAAAATTAAAAATGAAAAATGAAAAATGAAAAATGGAAAATGAAAAATGAAAAATGAAAATGAAAAAAGAAAAATGAAAAATGAAAAATAAAAAATGAAAAATAAAAAATGAAAAATAAAAAAATGAAAATGAAAAATGAAAAGTGAAAAATGAAAAATAAAAATGCAAAATAAAAAATAAAAAATTAAAATAAAAATAAAAAAAAATAAAATAAAAAATTAAAATTAAAAATGAAAATACAAAATGAAAAATAAAAAATATGAAAAGTAAAAAATTAAAAGAACAATGAAAAATAAAAAATAAAAATTGACAAATAAAAAATAAAAAATTGAAAATGAGGAATAAAAAATGCAAAATGAAAACTGAAAAATGAAAATATATAAAAAAAAAAAAACGAAAAACGGCAAATAAAGAATAGAAATAAAAAATGACAAATAAAAAATGAAAATAAAAAAATAAAAATAAAAAATTAAAACTGAAAAATGAAAATATAAAAAATGAAAAACAAAAAACGAAATACTTTCGTATAAAAAATGAAAAATAAAAAATAAAAAATTAGAAATTAAAAATTAAAAATAAACGTAAAACGGAATATAGACAATGAAAAATAAAAAATAGAAAATCAAAAATAAAAAACGAAAAATGAAAAATGAAAATAAAAAATGAAAAAAAATAATGAAAAATGAAAAAATAAAAAATGAATATCGCAAAACAAAAATGAAAAATTAAAGAAAAGAAATGAAAAACGTAAAATAAAAAATGAAAAATGAAAAATAAAAAATGAAACATGAAAAACAAGTAAGAAAATTATAGTCGGTCTAGGCCAACTTTACGATACCCAATACCATGGTTTAGAGATCCTATCTCTTCGGTCCAACTAATTGGATATAGAAAATTAGCATGAAACAAATTTGAGGGGAATTGTTTTTATTTTTTTTGCCTGCATATATGAAAAAGTTCATATCGGGTGCTATATTTATATGGGGACTAGGTCGAAAATTAACCCGATCCTGAGCATAAAATCACTTATATTTTGAAAAAATATATACAAACCAAATTTGAGAAAAATCTGTGGAATATTTTTGTTTTTTTAATAGATTTAAGTGAAGATCGGGAAGCAGCTCCATATGGGGCCTATGACTAAGAATTGTCCTATAGGAATTATCTTTGGACTACTGATTAATGGATATAATAAACACATACAAACCCAAATTGACTGAGATCTATATGATAATTTGGATCTTATGGCAATTTATGTCGATTTCATAGGATCCGTTTGTATGGGGACTAGGTCTGAACATGGACCGAATTCTACCAATTTCAACAGCCTTCATCCTATGGCTGGTGGAAGCTTACACACCAAATTTCATCAAAATATAATCGTAGTTGCGACCTGTAGTTTGATTACAAGGTTTACAGGACGCAAAGACGGACGGACGGACGGACGGACATCGCTAAATCGACTCTGAAAGTGATTCTGAGTCGATCGGTATAATAAAAGATGGGTCTATGTCAAATATTTTTGGTAGTTACAAACAGCAGCACAAAGTCATTATACCCAGACCACATAGTGGTCTAGGCTATGAAAAACGAAAAACGAAAAATGAAAAATAAACAAGTAAGAAAATTACAGTCGGTCTGCAGATATGAAAAAGTTCATATCGGATGCTATATCTATATGGGGCTAGGTCCAAAAATGGACCGATCCTGACCATGGTTGGTAAAGTCTCTTATATTTTGCAAAAATATATACAAACAAAATTTGAGATGAATCAGTGCAATATTTTTGTTTTTTTTTTTTTTATAGATTTAAGTGAAGATCGGGAAGCAGCTCTATATGGGGCCTACGACTAAGAGTTGTCCCATAGGGATCGTTTTCGGACTACTCATTAATGGATGTAATAAACACATGCAAACCCAATTTGACTAAGATCTACGGGACAATTTGGGTCTTAATGCAATTTGTATCGATTTCATAGGGGTCACCAAAATATATTCATATTTGCGACCTGTAGTTTGATTACAAGGTTTACATGGACACACAGATTCTGAGCTGATCGGTATAATAAAAGATGGGTCTAGGTCAAATATTTTTAGTAGTTACAAACAACAGCAAACCACATAGTGGTATAGGGTATAAAAATAAAAAATGAAAATTAAAAAATGAAAAACGATAAATTAAAAATTAACCAGTTGAAATGATAAATAATAATAAATATTTTTATATTAGCAGAGCCTCTGCAGTTGAGTTCTATAAGCGAGGGGTTCCATAACAAAACGCAATAATTTCACTTTTTAAGTTTTTAGTTTTTTTTTTGACTAAATCCGTTTCTACATATTGAAATCTATATGCCAATAATTTTACTGTAATTCAATACCAAAAATAACGATTTAAATCAAATGAAACAATTCGAATACATGTATATCCTACTGATTTTAATTAAATTTATTCATTTTCCCAAAAAATTTTTCTGGTTAAATTATTGCGTTTTGTTGTGGACCTCCTCAAGTGATACATAGGTGACGCTTTCTGTTTGATTTTAAAAAAGTGCCATACAAAAGTCTTTAATTACTAGATGTTTACACATCTCCCCTGTGAGCGGACTCACATGATTTTTTACAAGTTGGAAGTACTTATGATTTCAGCAAATTTTTTTCAATTTAGAGTTGTTATGCATTTAGCTTAGTTTAATGTGATATTATACTTCGATATTGTTATATTTGTAATAGTGTTATTCTTGAGGGGTTGTTAAATTAACTGTTATAATTCTATTGCACCAATACACACCGTTTTTGTCTTACTCTTGCACCACGATTCGGCTGATATTAATGAACAAAAATCCACAATATAAAAATAGTGAATAGTTTCTAATATATTAAAATATTTTCCCATTATAAAAAGAAACAACGGCATAACAATAAGTTTTTTATCATTTAGCTGCGAGAAATATTATCCCGAAATAACGATCAAAACAATATTTTAATCAGTTTTTTTTTTATTATCAAAAGGGCTCGATGAAAACTCATTAAGGTAACTATGTATCCATTTATGAGGAGTGAATATACATATATACCCTATATACAATTACGTTAACAATATAATATCCCCGGATGATTTATTTCCAAAGTATATATTTATCTATAAGTATATATTTATATATACTTCTAAACAAAATCAAATTGTTTTATAAATTGGTTGCAATTTTTCGTTAAGTTTCACAATACAAAAATACACATACGACTTAAATTAATGCTTTTTTTCCTGAGTAAGAACGTGTTTAACTTATAAAACCACATGGGATCTTATGGAAAACATATAAAAGCATAAAAAATGCCCTTAAACCTAAAAAAATTTTTAAATTAAATAAATTTTTTATTTTAGAAAATATAATCTAATTTTTGTTATGTTATTATGGTTTATACGGTTTGTATACGAAATGTTGTTTATATATGAGTGTGAGTTATAAGGTCAAGACGATTACAAGTAAAGTAGCCCATTAAATTATATTATCATTATTGCTTTAGGCGTTACGACATCGACTATCTTATGTGTTCTAACTAACAATACACATTGAAAATGTGGATGATATGACTCTCAGTAACATCATTATTTAAAAACTAGGTCGTCGATAATATCATTTTAAATGTGTTTTTAAGAGCATATTAAATTATGTTGGAAATTGAATAACTATCGTTAAAATAAATGTAAAAATTATTAATTCTTAAGTTTGAAATAAAGTGTGCAAAGTATTTTTATGGCATTTTTTTATCTCTTATACTCAAAATATGTTTATGTATTAATGTTTTATTTTAAATATATTTACGCTTTAATAGTTTTTTGTGGTGAGTTTGTTGTTTAGAAAAACTTCTGGAAAAAATATGTTTTGCATATAAATTGCTCATTAAATATTTTGTTTCCACATAGAAATGAAAACCTATGATGATGAGGTCTTTCAAATGCCTTCAATAGGGGTTGATTTAATCAAAACGTCTTTCATTTAAATAAGATAAAATATGTGAATTGTAAGTTACCTAAATATCTTAAACAATAAACCGCGCTTTCATTTTCAATATCTAACCTTTGTGTAAGTTCAGTAAACAAAATATTTAAATTTAGCAGCGTTAAAAAAACGCATATCTTTAAAATGTTTTCTCTTGATTGATTTTAAGACTCCAGAATTCTCCTTTAAGGGGATGGAAGGGATTGTCCAACTTATTTTCCTTAGAAATTCCCTTTCTAGAAGTAAATTTAGTACTTGGAAGTAAATAAATCTTCGCCGCATAGTAGATCATTTCACGAGAAGCCGGTCAAAAATCCATAACTTTTAATTGGATTGCAATTTTGATATGCGTTTTTCTTTTGTTCTGTAGGTGGCACTTTAGCCTTTAATTTTTGCTATAAAAATATCGACCGATAATAAAAAAGTTAGTTGAATTTTAGTAAAAAAGTGAAGTGCTAAAAGGTTAAAAAAGGTTTTTTTGTATAATGTCTTATTTTTTCAGTTAATTTTAATAATACTAATATTTTTTAAAAATGTTGTAAGTTAAATTTTGTCAGAAAATGTTAAAATTTGGCCCCCGCAAACTTTTTAGTCCTAGTGTTTACAAGGACCAAAGGTTTGCTTTTTGATGTGTAAACATCTATACGCGCAGGGGAAAAAATCTATTTCACAATACAATCACAAAAACAGCGTAAGATGTAAGATGTAAGACGTAAGACTATATCGGTGTGACTGAAGATTGCATTGGTGAAAATATTATGACATGTCATAACTTGTTGCCTCTGTTTTCTGCAGTATATTTCTTCACTTTTTATAAACATTTATAATTAATTTCCTCAATCATTTAGAAGTTTTCATAACGTTTTGATTTATTCTATATAAATAACACAATTATCACTGCATTTAATATTAATGCTAATCAAACATACATAAATAAAAAATAAATAAAAATAATAAATAAATGAATTACAGTAAAAAGGAAGTGTTTGGAGATAAAATGGAGGGACAATTCATTGGAAAGTGTTTGGAGAAAAAATGAAGGCACGATTTCATTAGGAAGTGCTTTGAGATAAAATGAGGGAGCGAATAGCATTACAAAAACGTTTTGAAATATGAAAAATTAAAAATGAAAAAAAAAAAATGAGAAATGAGAAACGAAAAATTAAAAATGAAAAATCAAAAATGAAAAATGGAAAATGAAAAATGGAAAATGAAAATTAAAAAATGAAAATGAGAAATGAAAATGAAAATTGAAAAATGAAAAATGGAAAATGAAAAATGGAAAATAAACAAGTAAGCAAATTATAGTCGGTCTAGACCGACTATACGATACCCTATACCATGCGTTTAGAAACCCTATCTATTAGGCCCAACTAACTGGACATAGAAAATAAGCAAAAACCAAATTTGAGTGGGATTTTTCTTAATTTTTTTGGCTGCAGATATGAAAAAGTTCATATCGGATGCTATATCCATATGGGGACTAGGTCCAAAAATGGACCGATCCTAGTCATGTTTGGTAAAGTCTCTTGTATTTTGCAAAAATATATACAAACAAAATTTGAGAAGAATCAGTGCAATATTTTTGTTTTTTAATAGATTTAAATGAAGATCGGGAAGCAGCTCTATATGGGGTCAAAGGGAAAATTTTTGGACTACTCATGGATGGATGTAATGAACGCATACAAACCCAATTTGAGTAAGATCTATATGACAATTTGGATCTTATGGCAATTTATGTCGATTTCATAGGGGTAATTTGTATGGGGGCTAGGTCTGAACATGGACCGATTCTCACCAATTTCAACAGCGTTCATCCCATGGCCGATAAAAGTTTATATACCAAATTTCATCAAAATATATTCATATTTGCGACCTGCAGTTTGATTACAAGCTTTACATGGACACACAGACGGACGGACGGACGGACATTGTTAAATCAACTCAGAAAGTGATTCTGATTCGATCGGTACAATTAAAGATGGGTCTAGGTCAAATATTTTTGGTTGTTACAAACAGCAGCACAAAGTCATTATACCCAAACCACATAGTGGTATAGGGTATAAAAATGAAAAACGAAAAATTAAAAATGAATAATGAAAAAATGAAAAATAAATAATGAAAAATGAAAAATAAAAAATGAAAAATGAAAAATTAAAAATTAAAAATTTTAAATGATAAACAAAAAATGGAAAATGAAAAATAAAAAATGGAAAATGAAAAAGAAAAAATGAAATTTAAAAAATGAAAAAAAAAAAAAAATGAAAAATGAAAAATGAAAATGAAAATTGAGAACTAAAAATAAAAAATTAAAAATAAAAAATTAAAAATGGAAAATATAAAATGAAAAACGAAAAATTAAAAATTAACCAGTTGAAATAATAATAAATACTAGCAGATTCCAGCAATCGAAATTCGACTGCAAATTCTAGGAAATTTTATTTTTTCATTTAAAAAAGACCCTAAAGGTATGCTTCACAATTCAGCTCATTTGAAATGAATAAAACAAACCAACACAATAACACAAACACATTAACAAATTTAATAAACACACACATAGCTTTGCATAATTTTATGTATGTGTTAGTAGCAACTCCAAAAAAATATTCCAGACGATGAAAATTTGTCTTTCAAATGACAATTTTTTTTTCAAAATCGGGGTAGAACTGTGACACTAACATCGGTAACAAAAAATCACCTAGCCTATTAATATTATAGATTTTTATATTAGCAGAGCCCCTGCAGCTGATACATAGATGACGCTTTCTGTTTGATTTAAAAAAGTGTCACAAAAGCATCTTTAATTATTAGGTGTTTACACATCTACCCTGTGATCGGACTCACATGATTTTTTTTTTTTTTTTTTTTTTTGAAGAAGCCGAGTTAAAATATAATTTATTAAGCAGCGAACGTAAAAGTTACCTGATATTGGTTCAAGATAGAGAAGTTTCAATGAAAAAGTCGTATGTTTTTACTTTAATTAAAAAATTTTTTATTGTCTTTTTAAATATTTCTGTTTTTATTATAAATTTATAAAATACATAAATTTTTAAATCAAGAAAATTTGTTAACCACATAAATAATAGTATAAGTAGTCCAGTTCAATCTATCAGAGAAAACGTTAATAAACTCAATCATGATTTAAACAACATATCTTGTTGGGCATCAGAAACGGCCTGTGTTTAAATCCAAGAAAATCCAAATGTATCGTAATTCACAAAAAAACGTTAAACCCAATCATTCAAGATGACATCATTATAAACAACGAGATAATTGACATTGTACGAACGGCAAAAAATTTGGGAATAGTGTTTAACAATAACTTAACTTGGTCAAATCATATCAATACTCTGGTTGTGCAAATATATGTCAAATTAAGAACGTTGTGGTCTGTGCAGTACTTTATGCCGTTAAAAGTAAGAATGCTACTCGCGAAAGCTTATTTGATTCCTAGTCTTACTTACGGTTGTGAATTGTTTTCTTATTGTGACTCCATAAGTAAGAAAAAACTTCAAGTTTTATATAATAATATTATACGATATGTTTACGGACTTAAAAACCGAGATTAAGTATCGTCCTATTCGAAGACTCTCCATGGAGTTTCATTTGAAAACTTGTTAAAGATTAGAACTTTAATATTTTTTCGAAAAATTATATACTCTCAAAAACCGAAGTACCTTTTTCAAAATATACGCTTTGCTAGATCGTCAAGAGGCAAAAATGTCAAAATTCCAAAATTCCGATGTCTCGTTTCTGAATGGCAGTTCTTTGTAAATGCTACTCGTCTTTGGAATGCTCTTCAACATAGCCAACAAATAAACAGCAACGCAATGAGTTTTAAAAAAAGTCTTTTTAATTATTTTAGTTAAATACTCCTGGTAGTTTTTCTTTTATAGTTATTTATATCATAATTATTTTTTTATGTCCTAATTTTTAATAACTTTAATTTATATAATTTTTTATATCATTATTTATTCCTACTCCTGGTAAAATTTCATTTACATATATACACATATTTCTTTTTTTGTAATTTTTAATTATTTTTAATTTAAAACTTTTTTTTTAAATATTCTATGTTATATTTTATTAATGTCACAATTTTATAAATTCTTATGTTATTCATATTAATTTTTATATATTAGTTACAATTTTATTCAATTTAATTTGGCTGAACATGTTTGTACACTACTAAAATCCTGTACTGTAATTATAAGACTTAGTCTTGTTGTGCAGGAAATCATTAAAACAAATAAATAAATAAATAAATTGTTAGCGTACTGAAAAACTACTTTAAGTAATACAATTTTAGTAAATATTTCTTCTAAATAGCCTTGATTTTCATCTTCTAGAAGTTATTTAGCTTCTTCGTCTAATTCAGTGAAGGTAGTTTTTAATTTTTTTCGAATGTTGCACATACATATATGGATCTGAAGTGCACAACAAAATTATGATAAGGTCTTCATTAGTGCAATATCTGGACATTTTTCTTGTGTTGTGCTCGCAAAAGAATCTGTAGAGTCTGTTCCTATTGGTAGTATATTGTATTGAGTTATTGGTTCCCCATGATACAAAATTTTATGAACTGCCAATTTACACGATACCACTCAGTTGTATGATATCATAAAATCGCACCGACATTATTTCTGCATACTTAGGACATTTACACCATCACACTCAAGTCTTATGAAAACAGCTGTTTAGAATAGCAAGCAAACCATTGGACTTGGAAAATAATATCCTACAGACTGTCAATTGCATAACATAAGCTTTTTACATGATACGACTTTTTCATAATACTCGACTTTTTTGCAGGTCGTATTACAAAGTGTGGTACTGTTAACTGGCCTTTATACGTATACATATTTTCAACTCTACTTATAAATAATAATCATACGCCCTATTATATATTATGCTTTTAAAAAAAATTGACAAAGAAAATGGAAAAATTTAAATTTTTTAAAGATTTCATTCGGTAAAATTTGAATTGCTGAAGTTGTTGGCTGAGGAATGAAATGAAAATCATCTTTGGTTCGCGATTTATAGTTAAAGAACTAAGCAAACAAATATCAAGATAAGCAAAAAATATAACAGGTCATAAAAAATAGTTTGGCTGAGAACGCCAAACTCTTTGACGATATTAGTGTACTGGTTTAGTACTTTTACCCTACCTTCGAATTTCTCACCACAACAATGGCTATATATGACACGTTAAATGTTTAAAAATATTCTATTAATGACAGACATGATATCTATATATATAAAATGGAATGTGTGTTTGTTTATTTGTTTATTTGTTTGTTTATTTGTGCCTTATAGGAGACCAAACCTCTCGACCGATCTTCCTGAGATTTTCACAGCATTTAACTGGGACTCTGGCATGATTAATAGGGTATTTTTTTTCTACCACGCCCACTTTTACGCCCACTTTTTTAAAATTATGTAATTGCTCCCATATAGTTTTTAACAGATATACTTCAAATTATATACACATTATACTCCAGGCGAGGTAGAAATAAACATTTATTAAGCCACGCCCCCTTTCACGCCCCTTTTCACGGCAAATTTTGTTTGAAAGTTTTAAACTTTTTGTTCTCTGTACAAATTTGTTCCTTCCAACGGATTTTTTTTATTTGGTAGTATATTGCTCTTAATACTGTTAACGTCGCCATATAACTATGAACCACGCCCACTTCACCGCCCCCTTTTTTAAATTCAGATACTTACTTATACCACTAACAATGTTTGTAATAATACAAAATACGTTTTTTGTAATATGTATTTACCTAAAGTTTTCTTTTTATCTACAGGTAAGGTAGCCACACATTTTTTGATTACCAAAATCCCACTTTTTCGCCCCATTTTACTTTAAATTATAATTAATCTGCTTTCAATCTATATATATAAAAATGAATGTGTGTTTGTTTGTGCTTTATAGGAGGCCAAATCCCTGAACCGATCTTCCTGAAATTTTCACAACGTGTTACTGTGACTCTGGAAGGAATAATGGGATATATAAATTTTTGATTAGGCAAAGGGGCGGTGCCACGCCCATATAACCCAAAACTTTAAATCGTCATATCTCGAGAATTTTTTGATCTACAGCGGTCATATTTGGTACATATGGTATTGGCATGAATAGAAATACATACCAGAAGAAAAGTTAGCGGAAACACGCGCCTTTTTAGAAAAATAAAAAATCGTAATATCTTCTAAACTACTGGAAGGATCGTCATGAAATTTTCAAAAAAGGATATTTTTGCGAAATACTAAGCCCTTAACTTTATAAAGTTGTTAGTTGTTAGGGGCGTGACCCCGCCCATATAACCCAAAATTTAAAATCGTCATATCTCGGCCATATTTTAACCTACGGCGATGATATTTGGTATATATCGTATTGAAATTAATAGAAATAGTACTACAAAAAAACTGGGCGGGACCACGCCCTTTTTATAAAAATTAAAATCCATAATAACTTCTATTAAGCCCATGACTATATAAAGTTGTTAGTGGACAAAGGGGCGAGGCCCCGCCCATATAACTCAATATTTGGGATGGATTTATTTGCTTAATAAGGTGTTTTCTTAAATAGGTATACATTCCATGTGAAAGTCAGCGGGCCACGTCCCTGTACCCCATTCTTCCTTAAACTTTCACAGTGTGAAACTTTCACTCACTACACCCAATTTTTTATATTCGATTATTGATGTACCAGGCTTTCCACCACATGTGCTACAACTCAAAATTGGAGTGCCCATTATTTTACTGCGTAATATCGATCCACCACGGCTTTGCAATGGCACTCGACTTGCAGTAAAAAAAAAATGCTAAATAATTTAATAGAAGCGACCATTATAACACGAAAATATAAGGGAACAGATGTACTTTTGCCACGCATTCCAATGATCCCAACTGATTTACAATTCGACTTCAAAAGATTACAGTTTCCTGTGCGATTAGCGTTTGCGATGACTGTTAACAAAGCTCAAGGCTTAAAATTAGCATATCCATGTTTCTCGCATGGACAGCTTTATGTTGCATGCTCACGTATAGGGAAACCCACCGACTTATATGTTTATGCTCCAGATGGACAAACTAAAAATATTGTACATCCTAAAACATTGCAATAATTAATTCTAAATTAAATAAATAATATTTTGTTAATGTATAAATATTTTTTTTTATTTTGTTTTATTTTATAAAGATGAGGGGTAGCGAAGTACACCGGGTTCAGCTAGTTATCTATAATATTAATAGGCAAGGCGATTTCTTGTTACCGATGCTAGTTTGTCACTTTTAATCCTATTTTGACCACACATGCCTCATTTGAAAGGTATTTATTTTTAGCTGTCCACCAGATTTACAGATTTTTAAATTATAAATATTTTTTGGAGTAAACTGCATTTAAAGTTGCTACTAACACCTACTATGTGTGTGTTCATTAAACTTGTTATTGTGTTCGTAATAAAAATGAGTTTGTTTTCTTGTGTTGATTTATGAATCGGCAATAAATGATTAGCATACCTTTAGGGTCTTTATTTAATGAAAAAATAAAATTTCCTAGAATTTGCACTCGAATTTCGAGGGCTGGAATTTGCTAGTATAATATTAATCATTTATAGTTGTCATTAATCCATTTAATTCCAGATTAATTGCACTTAACCTTACTTAATTGTACTTAATCTCAAATATAATAGTTTATACAAATTTTGTTAAAGAATACTTTTTACTTTAATAAAAAAACAGTAAAAATCATCCATAGAAATGTATATAAATTCATGACAGCATTTTATTTAACCTTTTTCTTAAACACTCTACATACGAATCTGATCCCTAACGAATTGCTCCCTCACATCACATTTTTCGAATAATCCTAACTTAAGAATATAAACAATTATAGCAGGTAATGTGTTATTTGTGATGCAGTAGTTTCGATGCCAGTGGAGTTGGCTTCAGCCGTCAAAAATCTTTATAACATTATTCTCTAGCCCCAAGGTCTTATATACCTTGTTATTAATAGCAAAAGTACTTAAGACAATTGTAGAAGGCTTCATAAGGGCTTTTCATATTTTTATCTTGAATGGCAACATGTTGTGAAAATTTGTTTTATGACAGTGATGTCTTGTCTATGGAGATTTACGTACAATCTAGACATAAAGTTAAATTTAGGTATTAAAAACGTAAAGAAGAAGAACTACAAGACAGCTATGAAACGAAATCCAAATAAAGAAAATAAAAAAAAATTTTTTTTTGAATTTTTTCCAAACAATTTTGAGCTGATTTAAAACAAAATTGCTGATATAAAAGAGCGTTAGAGCCTGTTTGTGATGTGTAACAATTGGGATGACATTCTTTATATGTGTATCCTCATCACGCACAAGAATGATACAACATTTTCGAATATAGAACTTTTACAATTTTGTAAACATTCATTATGTTTACTCGTGTTCGTATCGTTTAAATAACACTCATACTCTTTTAGGTGCGACTAACAACGAGTAAACTGTAAATATTTGAAAATCTCATAGGACTTTAAGGAAAGCTGAAACTAAGGGAAAAAACTAAATTCGGATTTTATTTCATATTTTCAATTTATTGTTTAAATTTCTTCTGGCACTGGCAGGATTTAATATTTTAAGTATTGAATAATAATTGTTAGAGCACTATGTGAAGGTCAAATAAATAAATACATAAAAAACAGTTTTTGTTTAAAAAAAAAAAATATTAATATTTCTTACACTTCGAAAGATTATGAAAATGATTGAAAAAATTTCTTTTTTGGAATTTATTTAAAATTACAAATAATATTAATTTAAACACTCAACTTTGATCAAACATTAAAAACCCCAACATTAACGATATCATAAAATGGAGGTGTCTAATGAGTATTTTTCTTAAGGTCTACCAAATTAACAGCAAATTTTATAAATATTTATGAAGAAATTTGTAATAAGCTTAGGGAAATTTTTTATTCATATCTGAAACAATATTATTCTTAGGGAAACATTAAAGTTTTTGGTGTTTTTAATATCGTTAATGTAAGCAATGTAGAATCAATTACATTTGCATATGTGTTTATTTATTTTATATTACTTATTAAATACTTTTTCTTTATTTTTATTATTGACTCAGAAAATTTAATTTTTTATAACTTATATCACTGTGTTGTGAGGGTACAATAAGTTTCTAATGATGTTTGTAAATACCATCGATACAGCAATATCAGTCCGTCCTTCTGCTTGTCTGTCCGTCGTCTGTGTGTCCAAGAAACTCAGGCAGTTTTTTAAATTATCAGGTTTCGTTGTAGATATAAAGATTATTCTGTACTCAACCAGCGTAATAAATACTCTAAATTCTTTAATACACATTAAATATCGACCAAATGTTACTAAACAGACATCATCCGAAATTTAAATATACGATAGAAGTAGAGGAAAACAAGGAAATTGCATACCTTGACATGAAACTACGAAAAGATGGCAACAAAATCACGTTCAATTGGTATTTCAAGGCAACAGCATCTGGTAGATTGATGAATTTTAATGCAGCGCAACCTAAAAACCAGATTGTTAATACTGCAAGAAATTTCACCGAAAGAGTCTTACCGCTTAGTGACGAAAAGTTTCACACATTAAATAAACAGAAAATACGACAGATACTTTTAGAAAATAACATTATTAAAATGTTAATCGACGATATAACCCAGCGTTTAAAATATAACAAACAACGTGACAACACTAAAAACAAGGAGGATAAACAATTTTACAGTGTACAATACATCCCTGGGTTAACTCACAATAAGAATATGAGAACAACAATAAAGGAGAATAACATAAGCTTTGCTTATAAAGCAAGTCAAACACTTAGCGCAACATTTACTAACGTAAAAACACCAGTAGAGAAATAACAACAAAGCAACATTGTGTATGAGATAACGTGCAAGGGAGATGACAATCAGAAATGTGATATGATTTATATAGGCACAACAAAGAGAACACTAGCCACAAGGATATTAGAACATAAAACAGACATAACGAAAGCGAAAGAGTCGACAGCATTGGCACAACATATTCTAAAAACAGGTCACACAGTTGACTTTGAAAAAGTAAAAATACTGGACAAGGAAAAGAATGAAACGAAAAGGTATACAAAAGAAAGTTTACGAATTCAATAGCAGAAAATATAAGAACACTAAATTTGAAAGAAGACACAAACAATATAAATGAAGCTATAGAGTTGCCATTAAATAAACTGTGATATTAAATTAAGCTGTGTTTATTATTATGTCAGTGTTTTTATGTTTTTTGTTATTTATTAAATGTAAAAAAATTTTTATATTTTAATGTAATAACGTCAACATTGTAAGTTTTTGAATGTTTTGGTGATAAATTATTGTATTAATAGATTGTTTTCATATTTTTATGAATAAATAGACGAGCTGCAGAGGAAGTCGACATATAATCGACGAAACGTCCAGCAAAATTGTATTAAAATTGACTTTAATTACATAAAACTTTAGGCCTTATTAGCTTAAAAAAATAATACACTCAATATTGATGAATTGGCCAAATAGCAACAATTATTAGTTAAAAATATCTGTTGAATTATGTTACGCGCGGCTTTTCTCCCAGCTAGCTCTAGTGGGTTGGGTATGGTGCTCTATCCCGTATTTTCTTCGCGTGTAAGCATAAAAAAATATAATATATGATGGCTAAGTTTTGCGCTATTTGGGATAGACTATTTCCCTCCCAGCGGATATTGCATCCGACTCCTAGTTATGACCATCTATCTACCTTTTCAATTTTACTAATTGTCCCTTGTTAAATTACTTACGTATAACATGTCTAATTCTGAATGTCACTCCCCAAAAAAAAAAAAAAAAAAAATAAATTAATGTTTCATCTATACTAATATAATAAAGAGGTAATGTGTGTTTGTTTGTTTGTTTGTAGGGGGTAATCTCCGTAACTAGCTATCTGATTTTCCTGAAATTTTCACAGAGTCTTACTGCGGATATGGGAAGTGCTAATGGCTATAATTTTTTTAATATTTTTAGTGGGCGTGGCACCTCCCACACAAAGTAAATTTTTAATATCATATACATATATTGAGTACCATGACAGGGAGAGCTTTACAAATTTGTGTGAGGTCACCTATTGTTAATATTAGTAGCCGCGCCGGAAATGGGCCGGATCGGAGAAGTGGGCGTGGTACCTCCCATACAAGTAATAATTCAATGTTATATATCTCGAGTACTATGATAGAGAGAGCTTTTAAGAGCTTTTTGTCTGATGGCACCTATTATTACTGTGAGCAGTCGGACAAAAAATGGGCACTATCGGACCAATAGGCATGGCACCTGCCATACAAATAAAATATAAAATGCCATATATCTGGAGTACTGTTATAGTGAGAGTCTTGGGACTTTGTGTGAACCCATAAGTTATTCACATGATTAGTTAGACAAAAAATGGGCATGATCGGAGCAGTGGGCGTGGCACCACCCGTACAAAGTAAATATATGATATCATATAACTGGTGTACTAAAAGAGGGAAGCTTTGGCACTTTGCACGACACCATCAGATCTTAGTATGAGTAGTCAGACAAAAAATTGGCGGGTTCACACCAATAGGCGTGGAGCTCCCCATGCAAAGTAACTATTAAATGCCATATATCTGGAGTACTGTTATAGTGAGAGCGTTGGGACTTTGTGTGAACCCATAAGTTATTCATATGATTAGTTAGACAAAAAATGGGCGTGATCGGAGCAGTGGGCGTAGCACCGCCCATGCAAAGTAGATATCTAATATCATATAACTGGGAAAGGCTCCACATTTTGCACAAGTCCATCAGATATTAATGTGAGTAGTCCAATAAAAATTGGGCGGGATGGGATAAGTGGGCGTGGCACCTCCTATATCAAAAATATGATGTACTACGAAAGCAACAGTCTTTTGACAAGTACATTAGTTATCAATGTGATTTGTCGTGGAAAATATATTGTCAAAATCAAAAATCGCCAAACCCAAAAATCGCGAAAAAAAAACAAAAAACATTTTATATCAGTAAGTATCAAAATAAAAGAATCTATATTAATGATCTATACTTAGCATAATAAAGAGGTAATGTGTTTGTTTGTTTGTAGGAGGTAATCTCCGTAACGACTTATCTGATCTTCCTGAAATTTTCACTGATTTTTACTGCGGATATCGGAAGTGCTACAGGCTGTATTTTTTTTAATATTTTTAGTGGGCGTGGCACCTCCCATTCAAAGTAATTTTTTAATATCATATATATAAAGTACTATGATAGAGAAAGCTATGCAAATTCGTCTCAGGTGATCCATTATTAACGTGAGTAGTCAGACAAAAAAATGGGCGGGATTGGACAAATGCGCATGGTACCCCTATACAAACTTAATATTAAATGTGATATATCTGAATTACTGTGTTAGTGAGAGCCTTGGGACTTGCGTGAGCCTTTTCGTAACAATTCGGAAGGGGGGTAAAATTTTACAAAACGAAAGAGCAACGGAACGTTATTAAATCAAGACGCTCTTAAACCGAGGTTTTAAACATATGCATATATTGGTATAATGAATAAATGGTATCACTTACAGTTTCATTAGTTTTGTAGTTTTTAGTGTTGTTGTTACAATACCTTCATTCCTGGTGGCCCCATATGGAAAGAGAATGGTGTTGGTGTTATACTTTCTTAGAGTTTTTTCTTTTCCTTGTTATTGTTTGCTGTTTAAAAAAAATCAGAGACATTAAACTTTTATTCATTATATACCTGTTGCAACGATACTTGTTTAATTCTTATACAGTGCAGGGCAAAATTTTAGTCGTTAATATATATTTCTTCTTCTTTATAAATTATAAATTTAATAAACACAAAAAGAAAAGGTTAAATTATAATGATTTTACTTTCTTTGAAATTCTTAAAAATATTTAATCATAATGATTTATATATAATATTTTATTGTGTATATGAAACAAGAGCACATGATAAATTGAAAAATTATTATTCTTTGATACTTAAATGAACGAATCGTATCAGCTAATCCTGCGATGTGGTGGTGCATAAATTAGGTCTTCCCTTTAGTGGTGGAGAAAGAAATTGTCGGTTGGGAGATGAAAGGAGATCCTTCTATGTGGATCCAGGAGGATGGTAACTCGACACCAGATTTTTGCCACGGAAATTCGTCTGTATTAGTAATTTTTCCCTTTTTCTCTTGTTAACTGGGGTTTTAAGTTTTCTTTGTTATTTGCTTTCACTTTTTTCCTTTTTCACGGCACCCAAAATATTAATATTTTTGTTTTAAATTAACTTCACTAGTTTTCTTAAAATTTTGATTAAAAAAAATATTTTTTTTTGCTTAGGTATTCTGTACTTTTTATACCCTATACCACTATGTGGTTTGGGTATAATGACTTTGTGCTGCTGTTTGTAACAACCAAAAATATTTGACCTACACCCATCTTTAATTGTACCGATCGAATCAGAATCACTATCTGATTCGATTTAACGATGTCCGTCCGTCCGTCCGTCCGTCTGTGTGTCCATGTAAAGCTTGTAATCAAACTGCAGGTCGCAAATATGAATATATTTTGACGAAATTTGGTATTTGATCTTTTATCGGCTATGGGATGAACGCTGTTGAAATTGGTGAGAATCAGTTCATGTTCCGACCTAGCCCCCATACAAATGACGCCTATGAAATCAACATAAATTGCCATAAGATCCAAATTATCATACAAATCTTAGTCAAATTGGGTTTGTATGTATATATTACATCCATTAATCAGTAGTCCAAAAATGATCCCTATTGGACAACTCTTAGTCATAGGCCTCATATAGAGCTGCTTCCCGATCTTCACTTAAATTTATCAAAAAACAAAAATATTGCACTGATTCTTCTCAAATTTTGTTTATATATATTTTTGCAAAATACAAGAGACTTTACCAAACATGGTCAGGATCGGTCCATTTTTGGGCCTAGTCCCCATATAGATATAGCATTCGATACGAACTTTTTCATATCTGCAGCCGAAAAAATTAATAAAAATCCCACTCAAATTTGGTTTATGCTTATTTTCTATATCCAGTTAGTTGGGCCTGAGAGATAGGGTCTCTAAACGCATGGTATAGGGTATCGTATAGTCGGTCTAGACCGACTATAATTTTCTTACTTGTTTTTATTTTAATTCTTTCTAATCGTCGCTTTTGCTGACGACCTTTTTAATCAACGTGTTTCTGGTAACTGCTAAAAGTGGCGTCTTGCAGAAGGTCTTTTAGGTCAGTTCAATTGTGATTTAATTTTTCTCTATACCGGTTTTATTACTATTTCGAAAATCTTTATATACTCTGTATATAAAAAAAAAAAAAAGCGGGAACAACGATCTCGTTCACACAATTGATATTGCAAAAAAAGTGAGATTGTGAATTTCGGGAGAATGTACTATGGTAATACAAAAAAAAAAAAAAAAATTATCATGACATAGTTTTGTATATAGGGTTTTTGAACGTGGTGGAATATTCCAATTTCGGGAGAAAAAAAAAATATTGGTTTCCATAGCTTTTAAATCTGACATACAATTAACTACGCCGTTCCTTAAAACAAAATATATGAAAATCGTAACAATTAATTTTAAAGTTCCATCGACTGTTTCTATTAAAAACAATTGCCTTCAAACATATAAAAAAATCTAAATTGTATATTAAAACAATACTATGTCCTGAAGATGAGGAATAAAATGACAAAGTTTTCTTTCAGAATGTTCGAGATAGGTTCCTGGACATTGGTCATGAGTCGATTAAGTCAAACCAAGTCTCATATAAAATTAACAACAAGAAAAAGTACAGACATATTGGTACAAATTTCCAAAGACTACCTTATACAAATATTTATTTATTTATTTATGAATTATTAATGTTATTAAGGTCAGGAGAAATGAAACTCATAGTCTTAGTTCAATATTTGATTAAAATAATAATTATACAAAAATATATATCGATTGATAATAACACAAACTTATAATAAAACAAAAACATATAATAAAAAAAATACTAGCAGATTCCTGCTAATTCACAAACCAACACTTTAATGGTTCATTATTATTGTAAATGAAGATAATAAACTCATTAAAAGCGCCCCGGTAGGTGAGTGGGTAGCGTGCTTGCCTATCATGCGGGGGTCGTGGGTGCGATCCCCACCAGAGGCTTTGGTCTGTCGCTGCAAAAACCAGCCAAATGGTCTTTGTCACCCGGCTTATCCCTGGACCCAAATTAGAATACAAATTTACTTTGTATTGTAATTAATATAAATAAATAAATAAATAAACTCATTAACAAACACATTAACAAATTTAATAAAACACACATAGCATATGTATAATTTTATGTGTGTGTTAGTAGCAGCTTTAAATGCATTTAACTCAAAATAGAGGAAAAAATTTTAAAATCTTTAAATCTGCAAAACTGCTAAAAAGAAATACCTTTCAAATAATAGACGTTTGGTCAAAATCGGGATAAAACGGTAGAACAAAACATCGGTCACAATAAATCGATTAGTTTATTAATATTATAGATAAAATTAAACAAAAATATGTTATTTTCGTTAGAGTTGTTATATGTCTTCATCACCTGTAGTTATTACAAGAGTGAAATCCATGGCATTATATTCAGCAACAGAATATCCAGTGTTGGTTTTTTTTTTTTTAGCAAATCCATCTAATGTAGTTTGAACAGTTCGAGCTTTAATTTGCAGTAAATTTCATGATAACAATTCAAATTATCTTGAATTTTTGAGAATCTCTCTTTTTTTGTATCCATTTGTTCAAATTTTAATATTCCTTGATTAATTTGGTAAAAAGCAGCACTCATTTCTTTTGCCGAAAACATTTTTTGTCTTTTACACAGACACATTGTGATTCAAATTTCAATAAATCTTCATTCGTTAGATCATCCAATTGGTATGCAATAAGTTGGCTAATACCCTCATTGTTAATTTAAAGAATAAGCTGTTGACCAAGCCCTATTATTTGATTTGTAATTTGTTCAACGTTAATTTCTATTTCAATCGACCAACTTGTAATGGAGTCTACAAATCGTATAGTTAATTTTTTCCATACTCTTCTCTTAATTCTTGAATTCTGGCGTACTATTTTTCAGGTATGTTCAGACATCTTCTTCCAATATAGAACAGTCTCATGTACATTAAATATTTGTACATCTATAATATTAATAGGCTAGGCTTTTTCTTGTGATCGATGTTTTGTTCTACCGTTTTATCCCGATTTTGACCAAACGTATATTATTTGACAGGTATTTCTTTTTAACCATTTTTCAGATTTACAGATTTTTCAATATTTTCCTTTATTTTGACCAAATTGCGTTTAAAGTTGCTACTAACACATACGTAAAATTATACATATGCTATGTGTGTTTTATTAAATTTGTTAATGAGTTTGTTATCTTCATTCACAGTAATAATGAACCATAAAAGTGTTGGTTTGTGAATTGGCTAAGTTGAAATATAAAGCTGCCTAGAAATTGCACTCGAATTTCGTGCGCTGGAATCTGCTAGTTTGTATAATTGTTTTCTTTAAGAAAGTCATTGAATTTAATTACAAACTCGTCAGCAGCTTTTTTATCAGCACTGGCAGCCTCTCCGCTAATTGTTACATTTAGAAAACCTGTTCTCTTCCAAAATATTTAAAACCATCCATGGCTTGCTGCTATTGTTATTTTTTTTCGTAATATATATCTTTTGTTTTCTGAGAAAAAAAAAATGTTTTCTCCTGTTTCACAACATCTTAATTCTATTATTTTTTGAAGGTTAAACTTTGTATGTTAGTATGTTATGTAAATCAAATAAGTCAAATAAAAATGGACTAGTTTTTGAGTGTTATACGCTTAAATAACATTAATACTAAAGTAATAAAGAAAGAAAGAAATTTCTGAAATTTAAGTCTAATATTTGAATGTGCTAGGCGCACAGTAGACGACAAAATCGAAAAAAGGCAGTAATATGTAACATTTCATTAAAAAAGTAAGAAAATTATAGTCAGTCTATCTCTTATGTCCAACTAGTTATGTATAGAAAATAAGCATAAACCAAATTTGAGTGGCATTATTATTAATTTTTTTGCCTTCGGATGTGAAAAAGTTCATATCGGATGCTATATTAATATGGGGACTAGGTCGAAAAATGGACCGATCTGGACCATATTGGTAAGGTCACTTATTTCTGGCAGAAACATATACAAACCAAGTGCAATATTTTTGTTTTTTGATAGATTTAGGTGAAGATCGGGAACTAGATTTATAGGGGGGTTATAAGTAGGAACTCTTGTATAGGTTTATTATTAGACTACTAATAAGTGGAAATAATAAACATACACAAACCTAATTTTACCGGATTCTGAATGATAATTGGGATGTTAACTTAATTTAAGTCAATCTCATAGGGTTCATTTGTATGGGGACTAGGTTCGAATATGAACCGATTTTCACCAATTTCAATAGCGTCCATCCTATGGCAAATAGAAGTTTATATACTAAATTTCATTCATATTTGCGACCTGTAGTTTAATAACAAGCTTTACATGGACACACAGATGTACGGACGGGCGCACAATGACTGAAATTTTTTTTTCATTTAGTAATTCTTCTTCTAGTGGGTATATATTTAGTTGAACTGGAGTCTGTTTTAAATTCATTAAAATTGATTAAGTACGTTTTAACAAATTCTAGGTCAAAGTTGAACTTTTCATTTTTTTAAATTTTAGCGTGAAATATGGGTTTTTTTTTTTTTATTTATTAAAAAATGTCATATTTGGATTTAAATAATAATTACAAGCATTTTTTGTAATAATGGGATTTGTTTGCACTCGAAAAAAAAAAAAGAAACAATAAAAATTTTTGCTCTCAAATTTGCAAATCTGTTTACACTCAAAGAATATTTGCACTTCAAAAAACGTTAGTAATCTATAATATTAAGAGGCTAGGCGATTTCTTGTGACAGATGTTTTGTTCTACCATTTTATCCCGATTCTGACCAAACGTATATTATTTAAAAAGTATTTCTTTTTAGACGTTTTGCAGATTTATAGATTTTTAAATTCTTTCCTTTATTTTGAGTAAATTGCATTTAAATTGCTACTAACACATACATAAAATTATATAATTGTTGTGTATGTTTATTAAATATGTTAATGTGTTTGTAATAAAAATTAGTTTGTTTTTTTTGTGTTGATTTTTGAAGTGGCTTTAATTGATTAGCATACTTTTACGGTCTTTATTTATTGAAAAAATAAATTTTCCTAGAATTTGCACTCTTATCTAAAAATCTTGCTATTACTACAGAAATATTTATCATTTTTTGCTGTCAAATTTGTCAATTTTTGTAAAATAAATCTGCCGAACCTTAGCGCAATGATTCTCATTTTTTTAATATGAAAATAAAGGTTTTTATTTTTTGAATCTCTCCTATTTATTAAAACATTTCATAGATATGTGGGTGAAAAAACCTTTTAGAAACAAGTAAAAAATTATAGTCGGTCTAGACAGACTATACGGAACCCTATACCATGCGTTTAGAGACCCTATCTCTTAGGCCCAACTAATTGGATATAGAAAATAAGCATAAACAAAATTTGAGTGACATTGTTAACTTTTTTTCCTTTGAATATGAAAAAGTTCATATCGGATAATTATATGGGGACTCTTTCGAAAAATGGAGCGATCCTGACCATATTGAGAAAAATCTGTGCAATATTTTTTGTTTTTTGAAAGATTTTAGTGAAGATCGGGAAGCAGTTCTACGGGACTATTTTTGGGACTACTGATTAATGGATGTAATAAACACATACAAACCCAATTTGACTGAGATCTATATGATAATTTGGGTCTTAAGGCATTTTATGTCGATTTCATTGGGGTCATTTGAATGGGAACTAGGTCTGAATATGGACCGATTCTCATCGATTTTAATACCGTTCATCCTATGGCCAATAAAGGCTTATATGCTAAATTTCAGCAAAATATATTCGTATTTGCGATTACAAGGTTTACATGGACACACAGACGGACGGACGGACGGACGGACATTGCTAAATCGACTCAAAAAGTGACCGGAGGTCATTATTGACTATAACTTTCGAGTAGTAACCATTTATTTTTGATAAAAAAAACAAAAAAATCACCGTTTTCTGAAATAAAAAACAGTTAAATTTGACTGTATGCCACGCCCACAATTAGCAATAGTTTAACCTACTTTTTTGGTTGCTATAATTTGGATGGATATATTAACTACAAAATGGCATTAAAATTTTAAAAATCAGTGACAAAAAATATTGAACTTTTGACCAATGAAGTCAAAATTTCAGCCGCAGTGGGGACTGACGGACTGACATCGTATCAGTGATTCTGAGTCGATCGGTATAACAAAAAATGGGAATAGGTCATATATTTTTGGTAGTTATACCCTGACCACATAGTGGTATCGTGTAGAAATACCAAATACAAGTAGCGAAAATTTCATGGGAAAATTTGTTAGGGAATAAGGACTTGCGTTGCATCTAATTCAAATATTTTGTATTTTTTCTTGGAAAAAAAAAAATATTTTCTCTTCCTATGACTAAATGCCCCTTTTATACGTTACTTGTAGATACGTGATTGGAGAATGAAATTTTTTTGCAAAATCAAAAACAATTTGCGATTATTTACAGTTTTGCAACAATTTTAAGAATTATTCAAAAAATTATTTTATTTCCTTCCTCTTTTGTTATAGTAATGGCCAAACTTTATATAGAATTCTGCTTAGAAAATCCGACTTAATCCAAATACACGTTTTGAAAAATTTGTATTTAACACCCTAAGACATTCATTTGCATATTTTTATTCGTGTATAGCAATAAACAGCAACAGCATCATGTGTTATTAATACAAACGAATTTTATTGTATTAAAATACTTTTATTTCTAAAACAAGAAAATTTATTGTTATTAGTTCACCCAAATCTTGTTGAAGGTCTAGCTTTTTTTGTTGTTGTTGACAGTTTTCGTGTTTGCATATTTACCCCTACACCCCACCTCCCCCCCTAACATACGTTTTAGAAAGGCAAATTGTTATGCAAAATAAATATGTTAAAAAAGGGCAAATTTTTCTTTTATGATAAATAGATATTGTGAGTTTAAACCCCATACAACTCTCTGTTGAGGGTATAATTATGTTCACTTAAATATATGAAAAAAAAAAATTTTTTTTTTGATTATTTCTCAAATGTCATTAGTATATGTATAGTAATGAACATGGTCCCAATTTAATATAGAATTCGGTATGAACTTTTTCATATCTGCAGGGCGCAAATTAATAACACTCAAATTTCATTTGTTCTTATTTTCTATATCCAATTTTAATATTGATAAACTTATATTCATATACCTGTAAAATTTAATATATCATTTATTTATTAAATTTAAATTTATTTGGAGTTTTACATAATTTGAACTATTCGTCCCCCATCTCTCGGTAAAGAACAGGCAACTTTAATTTGCAATTTTTCCATAGATTACACAAGGCAACAAAAAAGAAAAAATTTTATGACGAACAAAAACCACTATACAATTTTGATGTATTGTGGTTCCAGTAGTACAAATATGGTCCAAATTTTAAATTCTATGGAGAAGTTTTTTGGAAACTTCCTTGAAATATACTGGAAACATCCACTATCTTTGTTAAGTGCTTTAACATATTGTTTCATCAGACCAAGTTTAATGTGATGCGATCTCGGGGCACTAGAGCCAGTGTTTCCCTAGAAGGCCATTTTTTTTCTCTTCCAATGTTCTGATTTAGCTCTGCTGTTCCATAAACATATAAAACAAGGATATTTGGTAAAGCCGCTTTGTTGACCTAAGAGAAAATTTACCATCTTAAGATCAACACAAATTACCCAATTATGTTCATCATAATTAATCTTCTTCATGACCAATGCAATTATAGAGTATTCTTCTTTTACTTTGGTTGAATGTGCGATCGGCAAGGAGTGAAATTTATTTCAATTATGCAAAAGGACACACTTCAAGCTGCGTTTTAATGAGTCGATAAATAAACGCCATTCGTTTGAATCGTATTTCTGTAAGCCCGTGGCAGTCATCAAACCAGAAATATCTGTGCAGTACACAAATTCATCCTCTTCAGCAAAATAATGAATAATGAATACGAAACTCTAGTTTCTTCAGTTATGAGACCTGTTTCTTTCATCCGGTACGCAAGTAATTCAGAAGATCTTTTCGACAATCCAAGGTCTCTAATTACATCATTAAGTTGGTCTTGATTCCATGGTCTCGGCGAGAAATGTTTGTGTGGGATAAACTCATCATTTTCAGATGTAGATGGTAGTGATGGATCTGAGTTATCTGATTGGTAACAGATACTTGAGGTAGAGTGTCCTGGTGATGATGAGTGCACTTGACTACAGCTTGCACCCTGATCTTTAGCATATGCAACTTCTTGTGAATGTAGAACTGCAAGTTCAAAAGCAGACCTCGTGGGTTAAGACCATCGCATGTGTTTTCCGAAACCGCTTTCGGTTTCTCTCCATACTATAGGCGTCGAAATTTCCAAGTGTCGTCTGTAAAATGAAAAAAATTTTAAATAAGGAATAAGAAGAATTCAAAATATAATTAAGAATTACTGTAAGTATAAAACATTCCAAATCTATTAACCCGTACTTACTTTACGTTAGACGACGTCACAGATAAATTCATTCGACATGAAAGGCGTATAGTACTCGGTGTCCAATGCTGGTTCAAACTGTGCGGATGTACATTACAGCAATCTAGAAATAACTTTTGCAATGAAGGATAGAATTTCACTTTTTTCGCGGTGATATATTGGCCGCACACTTAACTAAATAAATCCAGGTCCGATTAAGAATACAGTGCAGTTATGAATTTTTGAAATATATGCTTTCTTCTTCTTTACCACGCACCATTTAAACAAAATTAAAATTGCATATTAATTACAGTAGTAATTGCAATATGTCTGAAAAATGACGATAAATCTAACTAACAAAAAATTTCTTCGCTTCAAAGCGTCATCTCAAATATATGTAAAGTGCATATGTAGGTATGTACAAAAACCGTACATCACATATGACAACTCTTACGAAAACTGAGAATAGTGGAAATTAGAAGTATAAATGCAAAAAAATATTCAAAAATTCAAAAATAACGATTGTTTGTTTGGACAGAGTTGTAAGCTGTATGGTACGAAAACTGAAACTAACCACACTGCTCGTAGGCCTGACTTTAGGTGAGTGTGTTAAAGCGCTGACCAAAAAGTGCAAGTACGAGTGTATGTGAAGGTTCATGGTTCAAAACCTCACGGCCGCCCTAAGTAGAAAAAATTTTCATATAGAAACAATCTATTCAATTAAAACATAACAATTATCACAATGTTCAATAAATCGCTGATGAAGGCTGAAATGCCAGAAACCGGTCCGATTAAGAGTACAGTGCAGTTATGAATTTTTGAAATATATGCTTTCTTCTTCTTTACCACGCACCATTTAAATAAATCCAGATTGTTTTTACAAACAAATGTTCTGGCTTTCTTGCTCATTTTTATTAATACGTGAAAATTATTTTTAACTTGTAAGCTGAATGACATTAATCTTTATGTAGGGATAAAATGATGTTTCCGTTATCACAAACACTTCTTGAATGAAATGAAACGGCTCAATCAGTTCTTATTAATACTGAGCGCGATTTCCAAGTGTGCCATATCTATGGACCTGTTTTATGATACGATACTATAATTTGGGATAACCCTTTTTATGGGTACCGTTTGTGTGTGCAAAATTCCGTTACACGTAGCCAACGGAAAACCACACATCAATAAAAAAGTGCACTTTACTTTTTTACGTTTAATTGACTTTAAACAGATTACGTATCATAAATGAACAGAAACAGCAATTCAGCGTCCACGAAAAATAATTTTGTACATGTAAATGGGGTTTTCCAAAATCCGTGTCGTAAAATGCACCTACTTTCTATGTTCTGCATTTTTATTATTAATTCAATAACAAAATATTATTTAGTCATTATTATGTAAACCAAAGAAATAATGACAGTGCTTGTAAAATGCGACACCTTCAATTAATTGTGAATAAAATTTTTTTTGTGAAAATGAGCGAATTCACTTAATTCGAAAAGAACCAATCGATTTTCACGACCGGTATCTCATTTTGTTCATATGACATGTGGCTTTGCGCAAAAGCAATAAACTAGAACAATTTTTGCAGTTTTCGATTTTTTATGATTTTTTTAAAACAAAAAAAAATTTATATTTTCACGTAAAAAATATATTTTTTGCTTCAATTATTTATTATAAGTCCGAAACTGCTGAGCCGATTGAAACTAAATATATAGACAGATTAAAGGCTATGTAAGTCTGAATTTTTCTAAATTTATTTTAATATTATCGGACTAACCTTTTTGAAGTTATCATTAGTTATGTGGAGAAACGTCTAAAAAAAATTTTAATTTTACTTAAAAATTTAAAAAAAAAAAAAAAAATTCTCCACAGAATTTAAAATTTTAACCATTTTTATACTTAGGTAGCCATGGTGAATCAAATCTATACAGTGGTTTTTGTTCTGCATTTTTGCTGTTGACCTGTGTTATTACTTTGTAGTCGTTCGAAAAACACCTAATGTTATGGCACAATTATTATGTACATATTATTGGCTCATACAAACAATAAGCACTCAAATCCATTTAAATTTCTTATGCAAACATAATAAACCTTATTGTTTTATTATTTTTCATGAATTTTGTTGGTGCCTGTTGTGGCCCTATTATTTACTACAATAATTTGGGACTGTTTTAGACACTCATGTAGAATATGGCGTTTCCCTTTATACGTATTAAATTCTTAACAACACAATCAAATGCTTGGCACGATTTAACTAAATTCATATAATAGCTGATATTATGTAAATTATGATACTTTATTAAGCTGCTTGTTTTTTTTAGATACAAATTATGTATTTAAATTAAATGTAAAATTTTGCTAGAAGTAGATGTCGTTGGTGTTTCCCTAGACTTCTTTCAATTTGATAATCTTTTATTTGTACTCGTTTATAACGAATAGTTATAGACGCTTTTTAATAACATGTTTGAGACATATATTCTAGAGTGGAGCGATTGATTGAATTTCAGAAAAATATGGATATATCAAATATGAAAAATTTTAGGGTTCCATCAACCACTGAATATTTTTGAAAGAAATATAACGTAAATAAATTTAAGAATTTGTGCAATCATTTATTTACATTTCATTTGAGATATCAACTGAGCCTAACAGAAGTGCAATATTTGTTTTTTAGCATATCGGTAACATTTGAAATTTTTCAAAGAAAACTCCAAAGTATGATAGTAGTGGTTTTTCTTATATTGTTATCATTCGTATAAAATGTTCAATGATTAAAACGAAAAAAATTAAAAAATCAAATTTTATTTTTCTGAAGTTGGTTTAAATTTATGTTAATTTACTCTGTGATAATATTTTTATACCCTCGATACCACTGTGCAGGGTGTTTATATCAGTTTGTCAATCATCGAAATAAATTCTGGAGACAGCATTAACTATATTTATTCTTGATCCTAATAAAAGAGAATACGATATGACGATAACCATCCGTTTGACTGTCTGTCTGTTAAAAACATTGTCCTCATATGTACCAAATTTGATCATAATATATTCATATGTACGACCTGTAGTCTGGACAGATGGAGTGACGGACGGACGGACATCGCTTAATCGAATCATAAAGTTACTGTGAGTTGATTGGTATAATAAAAGATGGGTCTAATGCCGTTTTCTTTTCTGATAAAAAATGTCGCATTCTATTTGCACTTTTTTGGAAAAATGTTTTTAATATATACTGAACTAGTAGATTGTGTGGCGCCTAGGCGCCCGTTTATTCTGACTTTAACACAAAAATTTTTTTTCCATTTCAGAATTTTTTTATATTTTATATATTTAAAAAAAATTAATTTTAATGTTTTTAAAATTTCTTAAAACAAAAAAAAAATCGAAAAACAGTTGTAAAAAATACAAACCAAAAACTTCGATTTTCAAATGAAGTTTTGTAAGAGGTCCAGTAGCCAACCTTTGCTTTATACTTTCTGCTTTTATACATAAGGAGTTTTTAATATTATATGATTTAAAAAAAAAAATCATGTGAGTCCGTTCACAGGGAAGATGTGTAAACATCTAGTAATTAAAGATTTTTGTATGTCATTTTTTAAAATCAAACAGAAAGCGTCATCTATGTATCACTTATAGCAAAAACTGTTTCAGCTAATTCAACAACCCTTTGCTGTAAAAAATATCCCAATATAAACGTATATAAGTGATACATAGATGACGCTTTAAAAAAGTGGCATAAAAAACAATGTTATATCATAATTTTTTCACCAATACAATCATAAGTCACACAGCGTTATCTGCTTCAGCTCACACCGATATGAGTTACGCTGTTTTTGTGATTGTATTGTGAAATAGAAATTTACCCCCCTGCGTGTATAGATGTTTACACATCAAAAATATTGTATTTTGTAAGAAACTCGGAAATTTTAGTCTTATTAAGACTAACTGTTAATATGTATCTCTTTAATAATTTAATTTATGTTTTATAACTTTATAAAATGCATCAAAATAAATAAACTTATTCAACTAAAAAAGATTTTAAACCTTTCGGACAAAACAAAAATATACTACGGTTATAACGAACTTAGTCTATAACGAACTAATTTGGACGGTCCCGCCGAGTTCGTTATAACCGAACTTCATTCTATTGTAGAAAAAATAGAATAGAATAGAAAAAAAAGGTTTAGAGCAAGGTTCCTAAAAGTTTCTTAAGGGGGGGTAAGGTTAAAAGTTAATAAAAGTCGTATTTTGCAAAATTCTTTTTTGAAGACATGAATACACGTTATAGCGTTATATTTGAAGAATCTTTGAAAAAATTTTCAACTAAAAATTTTAATAAATAAGTCTGTGACAGCCAATATCCGGAGGCGTTGTTGTTTTGCGGTGAACATCATAACTCGTTACCGGACCATGTGAAATAAAAAAATGTGTTTAAAAGGTGACATGTTTCCTGAAGTAGTGACGAAGAGTTTTTCAATTTTTTTTTGCAGCATTTTGAAGTGAAAAACTATTTTTGCTATACAATTTCGGGAATTTGTTGTAAAAAAATGGGGAAGAAAATGGAATTAAAAAAGACCTTCGTGGTTACCTGATGATTTATGTGTAGATATAGTGTCTAAAATTTCAAAAGAATCGGTCAAGAAGATTGATGGTCACGGACTTCGAACATTTATTTGCGAGAAAATCGGTTTAAAGTTTTTTAAAAACTGATTTATATACTATATACCGTATGAGGCCGGTCACTGAAAACGCTGTATCTTCTTAAGTTTTGCTCTGATTTACTTAAAATTTTGACACAAAACTCTCGACATGTTGTGCATTCAGGAAGAGAAATGCAAAAAAAAAGTTTTAAAACCTACCACCCCTTAAGGAAATGCAAACACCAATACACCTACACAAAAAAGAAAAAATATTTCATATTTCATCATACATGTAAACTGAAAAAAAAAACAAGTAAGAGTGTTAAATTCGGCTGTGCCGAATCTTTGATACCCTCCACCTCGGTTTGAGTCTTGATAATAAATGTAAATGAAAAAGTAAACAATTTGTTAAACTTAATACCAAATTATTTCAGCAAATTCTTTGGGTTGGTTTTCTTCTTTTCTATTATTTCGGAGTTATTTCGGTGTTTGCTTTTTGGTCATCGTGGTTGCTGATCGGCATGCATTTTGGTTATACACCTATATGCATGCGTTTCCGGTTATATGACATAACTTCTCGTTTAATTTAGTTTTTGCTAATTAAATAGCTCGCCCTAACCTCCATTGCAAAGGTAATGGTTGTGTAGAGTGGGTATATGCATTAAATCGTGCTAATTGGAGATGGCTGTATAGTTTCTTTTAACTGGCCAAATATTTCTTCATTGTGGCCATATAGGTCGGATGGAGTAACAAAATAATAACCAAAAAAAAAAGCTCTTTAAATTTTTTTTTTAAATATTGCCATATTTTGAAAACATAGAGAATAAATTTATAATAATAAATAATCAAATTAGGGATGAAAAACGCAAAAAACGAAAAGTCCCAAACATTTTAAATAAAATAATTTAATGTTATCTTTATTTTCTGAAAAACTTCAAATTTTCATCCAAAAAAAATTGTGAAAATTTATATATAAAAAATAACATTCTCATAAAATTACGTTTACTTATGTAACAATTTTTATGTTAGCAATTCTTAAATATCATTTGAGGTTTTCTTAAATTCATTGAATTTAAATTAATATCGACAAATCTGTTTTTCTATTTATTTAAATTGTAAAGGAGTGGCATCTCTGTCAAAATAAGCGAAAAACACAAAGAATAGAAAAAAACAAATTACTTCGTGTTTGACAGGATGATTTTATGTTTATGTTTAATATCTTTATTTTTTTTTACTAATATTTCTGTTTATTTATTTGAAAATGAAATAATGAATTGAAATGCTATTTAATTTTTTTATTTATATAAAAAAGTTTTTTAATTAAAGCAAAATATTTTCACTATTTCATGATTTTTATTTATGTATGACGACATTTCAACCTAAAAATTTAAGTTTTTATCGATTGAATAAACAACACAAAAATGGTTGTCGTTTAGATAACAACAACAGCTGACTTTAACAATAGCGAATATCATTTAAAAATTATACTGATAATTTTGCAATTTTCTTTTTTTTTACGATTCGACTATCGTTAAAAGAAGTTACTGAATCGCGGTACTGAAAAGTTATTAATATCTCCTGAATGGCAATATTTTTTTTAAATGTAAACATTTTTTAAGTGTAAATATATTTCTAAATTTAAAATTATTATTTCCCACGTTTTGATATGATTTTCTGAAATTAAATTAATATTTTTTAATTTATAATTGGGAATTTTATTTTCAGTTTTTATTATAATTGATATTTTCTTAAATTTGAATGGAAAATTTAAAATGTGAAATTTTGTATTTATGTGAATAATAATGCTTTATTAATTATAAACAATTTTTAAAAATTAGATGTAATCGCAATCAGATATTTTATAGGTAAAGCTGAATAATAATTATATATAACTATGTAGAACTGTTTTGTAAGCAAAATACTCATCGACGAACTCGGTAACTCTATTTTGTAAAGACAACAAAAAGTTCACCCCCAATCTTACATCACACTGAAATTGTAAAATCGTTGTGTACGTATTATCAACGAAAAATTGTTCGAATTAGTCGAATCCATCGCCATTAATTTTTATGCTCAAACATCTGACTGCAATCTCATTTTTAAAATGTTGTCGAAGCGTAAACTTGAAAAAATTTGTATACTTCTCTCTCTTATTTTATTTTAAGTAGAGTTACCAAGTTTATTATACAGGCACATGTTTGAGGGAAAATGTTTACATTTATTATTATTAGTATTATTTTAATAATAGTTAATAATATTTATGCTCTATAATTAACAAACTTGCGTTTTTGTATGCGCATTTCAAAAAATAAATCATTATAATAGATTTAACAAGTTAAAACTTTAATTACAATTTTACAGAATCCAGTAAATTTGCATTAAATTTATAACAAGCTAACATTAATCATCGTTAGTGTCTGCCACTATTCGCACGAAAAATTTGGTGCCATTAGTGTGACCACTGCGGAAAATGTGTGTGTATTAGTAAAAAAAATGTGAGTGTATTGAGTTTTTCGAACTTGCAGTGTGATGTGAGATTGGTGGGTAATATGCCAAACTTATGTTCATATTTGTAAAAGAATAATGAAAAAACGTATGAAATAAAAGACCAACCCGTGTATACTCTTAACATTGTTCTGTATGATATCTAGTTGAAAATATTAACATTCATGTTAAAATAGAAATAACTATTGCAAAGCTAATTAGAACAAACAAAAATTATGGCGGCATCTACTGTGGCATAGTCACGCTGAGCAAAATGAAGTGACACTCTGTTAATACAAAAGAAATGTATTTTCCCCACAACAAAATACTGCAGAATTTTCTGTAAATAAAATAACCGATTTATTTCTAACATGCAGTTACTATGAATATACATACATACATATATGTATATAATATATGTACATTATTTGTATTATTTAATATGTGTATGTATGTATATTTAAATATTACACACAAAAAATACAACATCAAACGTTATTTTTGTGTTTTTCTCTTTAAATAAATTAATACATAAATTTTTTTGCTAAATTTACATTTGGGCAATTCACAACAGGTGTTGTATATTGTATGTTGTATTGAAATACACAGTACAATCATTTGTTGTGAACACTCAGTTGTATTTTCATATTGTAAAACGCTTTCTTTAGTAATTTTCGATCCAACGAGGAAAGATCGCTTCGTCGCTTCTGCTATTTTGTATAAGAGAAAACACTTGTCAGTGTTTGCTTTTTGGTCGTGAGATATACCCTGGAGTTTTAGTTACGTACCTCTTGCATTTTAATTTATAATGAAAAAAAAAATGTTAAATGTTTTGGTTGGTACTGAAAGAGAAAATACATACTAAAAATATAAACATTAATTTTTATATAAATAAACTTATCGATGTATTTGCGTTATTTGCATTATTTGCCATATTTTATTTTATAATTATTTATGCTGATAATATTCTATGTATTTGTTTTTTCTTTTTCATAAAAACTGGCATTCACTTGGAACTGATATGTTATGATACAATATACAACATTTACTAAACATAGCAAATGAAGTTGGATCGTGTATCAGATTTTACAGTGAAAATTAACAACAACAATTTTACACTATTGTAAAGTGATACACGATACAAGAGATACAACGATACATTACCCATTGTGAATTGCCCAATTGTTTTTTTTATTAACAACTAGGTATTTTAGCATTATTTGCTTTAGATGTTGGTGAATTTTTACTCCCTTTATATTAACTCGTAGTGTCTGCTTGTCGAAAAAATTTTGGATCGATTTTAACCACTTTCCCGTGACCCAATCGATCTGAAATTTTGCAGGCAGGCTTGTGGCAATGACAGAAATGATCTAACATATTTTTTTAGTGATGCCAAAACAATGGAAACTTTTAAATTTTTCTACCAGAGTTGATAAAAAAATGTACAAAGGGTTTGTTTTTGTTATATTATTACCATAACGACCACAAAAACAACAAGTCCAGCTATGAAAACAATGCAACATTTAGAATAACAACAAGAACAATATAGAAATATCATGTTTTTCATTTTTTTTTTACTTTTTCAGAGATTTCCCTGGACCTGTTCCACCGATTTTAATGATTTTTGAAGTAGAAATCTTTCAATGAATTTGGTGAATCATTCTCACTAAAACTGATCACTGTAGCTGCACTATTGAGGGCGTGATCGTGACAAGAACAACATAGAAAATTATTTTTTTTCAAGTCTTTTTTAGTTCTTCATTCAAATCTCGGGCCCTAATCGACCGATTTGGACGATTTTAAATAGCAAAGTTCTCAGGATGTTAGTGAATCATTTTTATGTCAACGAGTACCCTAGCTGCCGGATTGATGCCGTCATCGTGATTTCCACAGACGGACAGACGGACATCGCTATATCAACTCCGGTTGTTATAAGGATCACAAATATATAAATTTTATGGGGTCCAAAATTTTTTTTCTAATTATTACAAACGGAATGACAAACTTATATATACCCTCTGCACACTGGAGTGGAGGGTATAACAACTCCACAACAGCAACAATGACAGTCATATGTTTTTCAAATAGGAAAAAACTGAGAAAAGTTAAGTTCTTAAATTGATGTCAAATGTAATTCTCAACTTGGGTTGAACAATTTTTCTCCTTGTTTGCTTTCAACTTGACATCAAGTTGAGACTTAACATTTTTTCCAATCTTTGAGAAACATTTTTACTCTCAATTGGATATCCAACACATTTCTCCACTTGAGACCAACATTTATTCAACTTGAATACGATTTGTGTTAAGTCTGAGATATTATTTAAATATGTCATAAATAATAAATTAAATTAAAAAATGCCAAAAAAAGTACAAATAAATCATTGATATATTTTTAATTATTTTTGCTTTTTGTCGAATTTTTCAAAAAATGTACAACTAATTAATTCATTTATTTCTAATTCTAGATTTTAAAAAATGTACATAATATGTACATTTAATGTTAAATATGTACATAGTAATGTTAAATATATAATGAAATTAAATTGAAACATTAAAAAAAGTACATTGTTTTCATTTCTAAAATTAGTATAATATTTTTTAATATGGCAATTCCGTACCTTCCATTTGATACCGATTGGAAATATTTCTTTGCTATCAAGTTGAGAATCACAAATTTCTCAATTTGATAACTATGAAAATCGCCATATAAAAAATGTGCCTTTTAAGTTGAGAAGACTATATTCGAACTATTGAGGGCATTTGAGAATTAACGTTGGAGATTTGAGAAATGTATTTGATCTCAAATGCACCTCAAGTTGATAGCAAACAAAAATGTTTATTGGGACATTTATTGTAGGGTCGTTTGCACACACACAAAAAATAGAAAATAAATTGTCAATAAGCAAAGCAAGTGGCTTCGAAATTCGATGATGCCAGTTAATCATTTTTTGTTCACGCGGAATTTATAATTGGAGGAATTTTTTTCTCGAGAAATGTATTTTCCGTGAGAAAGAAATTCCTTGAGAATATTCATAATTGGGATGAATAACTTTTAATTGGAACTTTTTAGTCGGAATAAATCATAATTCTAGTTATATATTGGTTAATATTTAATTAGAAAAAATATTGTGGTGGCATCTACGCAATTATTGAGGCAGTCACGGAAAAATTAAATGCAAGTCTGTTTTTTTTAATATAACAAAAATGGATTTTCCCTTTAACAAAATATGGCAGAATTCTTTATAAATGAAATGCAAAATGGAAAATCAATTTTGTGCTAATTCTTAACAAAATTAATAATATATGTATTATTATATTTATTAATATTTGTAATTTTATTTGACACAATTTCACACACAGTTTTACAGATCAACTGTTTTAATTAGAAAAAATATTGTGGTGGCATCTACGCAATTATTGAGGCAGTCACGGAAAAATTAAATGCAAGTCTGTTTTTTTTAATATAACAAAAATGGATTTTCCCTTTAACAAAATATGGCAGAATTCTTTATAAATGAAATGCAAAATGGAAAATCAATTTTGTGCTAATTCTTAACAAAATTAATAATATATATATATATGTATTATTATATTTATTAATATTTGTAATTTTATTTGACACAATTTCACACACAGTTTTACAGATCAACTGTTTTCAACTGATTTAGAAGTTTTCTGTTTTTGAAACAGTAGTGCCAATTTGTAACATTTTGTGATGTAATGAAAATCGCAGAATAATAAGTTAATACACAATAAAAAATATTAAATTTTTAAGTTTTATATACATATTGCAATAAAAAAAACTTTGGTAAATTTACATTGAAGATAGTCAGAAATGAATGAGAAAAAATATATAGACATTTTAGAAAAGCACATTTAATGTTAAACTTTATGCACAAAATATATGGGTTTTTGTTGTTTCGAATTTAACTGTGGCTCTAAGTGAAAAGTTTTAGACCGATCCTATATTACATCTTGAGGATCCTCACCTAATATTTTCAAATATTTTAAATTCTTTTTAACTCATTTAACCTCATTACGAAAATAGTAAAACAGTAAATATGGAAAATCCACGCACCTCAAAAAATTGTTTTCTATGAAATAAATTAAAGACATTTCATATTATACAATTTTCTTTCAAAAATGTATCAATTATTGCAAATTTGAAATTTGACATATAGTATTTGTACATATATTTGTATAGATTTCGCAGTATGAAAAGAACTATTATTTCTTTATTTAGAATATATGTATGTAAGTATTGCTCGCAAAAAAATGCAACATCATGAATGAAACACATAGACGACTGCTGGCAGCAGCATTTGTAGTCGTATAGTCAGCTACTTGATTTTTCTGAATACGACAGCAACATATAATACAAATGCATTTTTATTTAAATATACAATTACTTTTACTTATTTAAAATGCATTAGTACAACGTAAAAATAAATAAATTAGTTTAACGCCTTTTGATTATTAATGGAATTATAGCCTTTCATTTTGCGATTTTTTTTTTTAAACAAAATAAAATATTTCATAGCACTAACTTCTTTTACATATTTTGTTATATTGTCAACACTATTTTTGTTTTGTAGCCAACAAAACACACTTGCAGTTTTTTTTTCTATTTGAAGAACATACGACTGCCATTTTTGATGTTGTAGAGTTGTTTTTTTTTTGATTTTGTTTCGTTAACTCTTTTGTATTAAAGCACCTCCAATATATGTATCCATTTTAGTTTGCAAATTCAGTATATTTATAATTTATTACTTACAGCAAAAAATAATAGAAACAATTTTATCAGTTATGCTTACGAAACTATATAAATAGACTTGAAGTTGGCTGCAAAAGCAGTAGCCTGTGTAAAGAACAAGTTAGCGACATGTAACTGTTACGTAACGTGTCAGCCTTTTTTTCACATGAAAAGTATTGGGACGTTCCGGTTACGTTCGGTAACTGTTTTAAATGATTTTAATGTAAAAAAAAACAACTGACTCGTTACGGTTACGGTTAGAAAACATTGACCTTTTATATGTATTATAATGCTATGAATGCATTTATCTTTATTTTATTTTATTTATATATTCTTTTTTTTTGTATTGTATATTATTATTTTTTATTATTATTACTATTTCATTTAATTATTTTTTTCTTTAAATAAATTAATACATAAAAATTTGTTTTTTAAATTATTGGTGAACTTTTACTCCCTTTATTTACTGCCTTTATATTAACTGGTAGTGTCTGCTTGTCGACAAAATTTTGGATCGATTTTTACCCCCTTTCCCGTGAGCCAATCGATCTGAAATTTTGCATGCAGGCTCGTGGCAATGACAGAAATGATCTAACAGATTTTTTTAGTGATGCCAAAACAATGGAAACTTTTAAAATTTTCTACCAGAGTTCACAAAAAAATGTACAAAGGGTTTGTTTTTATTATATTATTACCACAACGACCACAAAAACAACAAGTCCAGCTATGACAACAATGCAACATTTAGAATAACAACAGGAACAATATGGAAACATCATGTTTTTCATTTTTTTTTTAATTTTTCATAGATTTACCTGGACCTGTTCCACCGATTTTAATGATTTTTGAAGTAGAAATCTTCCCATGAATTTGGTGAATCATTCTCACTAAAAATTATCACCCTAGCTATCCTATTGAGGGCGTGATCGTGACAAGAACAACATAGAAAATTATATTTTTTCAAGACTTTTTTTAGTTCTTCATTCAAATCTCGGGCCCTAATCGACCGATTAGGACGATTTTAAATAGCAAACTTTTCAGGATGTTAATGAATCATTTTTTATGCCAACGAGCACCCTAGCTGCCCGATTGATGCCGTCATCGTGATTTCCACAGACGGACAGACGGACAGACGGACAGACGGACATCGCTATATCAACTCCGGTTGTTATAAGGATCAAAAATATATATATTTTATGGGGTCCAAATTTTTTTTTCTAATTATTACAAACGGAATGACAAACTTATATATACCCTCTGCACACTGGAGTGGAGGGTATAATTACATATTTTGCAAAGTTATCTATAAATCCCAAAAAGAAAAAATAAAAAATAAGCGCGTATTAGTTTTACTTCAAAAAAAAAAAAAAAAAAAACTTATTAATCCAAATCGCCTTTAATTCTTCCATGATAATTTCAATAAATTATTCAAATTAAAATCTTAAATACACCTATTTACGCAATTTATGTTTGTCTAAATTTTTTTAAAAGCAAATTATGCAAATATTAATATTATGAGTGAAAAAAAATATTTTCCCACCTCTCTCTAAAATAACAATGTTATTTAATTATTCAAAGTTACAATAATTTAAATTTTAAACTCAATATTGCACTATTTTTTCAAGGGCTTTTCAATGCAGAGCTATAAACGAAATCATACGTTGGACAACAACAAAATCCACATTGAAGATCTCTTTTTTCTCAAATATTTATCGAAAAAAGCATACTCTTTGGTAAGTGCTGGCCATCAGAGAACCTGAGCGAAAGCACTCTTAACAATACAAAACAATTTTGAGATGAAAAACAAAACAGACAAACGGATAAGTTTAGTTTGATAAAAGAAGTATGTATGCATATCGGACGACGTTAAATGAGAAAAATAAAAATGTTTAAAATTTCATTCATTACTTTTTTGCAGAATTTTTTCATTGGCCAACAATGGGAATTTAAAGAAGAATTTGAATAGATATTAGTTTTTTTTTAAAGCATTTTTTGCGCTCAACTTATTCCATATGTAACACGACATCTGCATATGTTGTGCTATTGTCGTTAGCAGTGTTGCCAGTTTTGACAACTTATTGTAATTTCGACGATTTTTCAATTTGTTAAAATGATTTGTTAAATTTGTTAAAATGATGATTGAAGATTTAAAATTTTCAGTAGTATAAAAATTACGATTTCAAGGGTTAACAGTTAATGGGTTGTTTATCGAAAATTGATAGTTTTTGTTCAGTGTAAATGGAAATTACAAAATATGTATAGATTCAATTCTGGGTCAAGTCGTTTCAAAACGGAAATACCTGAATAGCATCTCTATTTAAGATTTAAGTTTTAATTACGGCGATACTTTAAACCTATATTATATGTTTCAGCTATAGATACATGTCAATAAAATTATTTAGTTGATTGCTAAATTTTTAAATTTTAAATTTTAAATTTTTTTCGTTGAAATTTCATCACTAATACATTTTTATATCTGTGGTCACAAACATTAACCGCCTAAGAAATACCTTTTTATATAAAACTTAGGTCAGTATGTTTCCATTCATAACTTTTTAATAAATAGTGTTAAAGAAATGGGGATTTCACGTAAATATTAAGTGTTTTTAGTAGAACATGATAGTAAAGATAACCCAAATCGTCGAATACCGTGCTTTCGAGAAAAAATACTTTTTATATAAATGTAAAGGGGCTTCATTACGACTTAGGTCAGTATGTTTTCATTAATAATATTCGTAATATCAATGATATAAATAAATTTTATTGTTTCCTTTTGTAATATTTTGTCGAGTTTTACTTTTATATTCTTGACAATTTCTTGTTTTAAAAATGACGATTTTGGCGATTTAGTTTCCAAAATTGTCGATTTTCAGAAGATTTTATTAGCAGCACTGGTCGGTAACATAGAAGAGAGAAAATTGTGTGTGGGTTTGTATGAAATGAGAAAGATTAAATTTTGTTTGTGGATTTCGCATAGCTTTGTAGAGAGTGCTATGTGTATTATTTCGGCGTTGCAGAATCAGTCAGTCAGTCAGTCAGTGAGTCAGGGATCAGCGTAAATATATTTAAGAAGATTAAAAGCAACCTTATCTTATACATCAATTGGAAGGTCTCATAGTGCTGTGTTCATAAAATGCAAAAATTTTTGATTATTATCCTCTTTGAAGTCATAGGGTGAAAATATTCCAAAAAGGGGAACAATATGCAAATATTCTCACACTATGATCTGAAAGAAGTCAATGGCTGCAATTTCTTGCGATCTACGAGGTCTCGACTTTGAAGCCTTTCGATTAATGTATAAGGGAATATGTAAAAAAATACACTATTCGAAAAAACTGCAAATAAAATACGAAATTTTTTGTCAGAAAAGATAACGGCATAAGTTAAACATATTTGGTTTTTAGAAACATCTGCACAAAGTCATTATACCCTGACCAAGGACTACACATGAGTACCTTATACATCGACCTTAGATAATGGTCCTTGAGCGCATTTTCTAATTATCTTATTTATTTTAAACATCATTCTTAAAAATCCAGCCTCTTTAGTCTATTAGTGCTGACACCCTGGATGAAATATTGTGCTTAGAACACTGGTGGAAGGTATCAAAGATTCTGCACACCCGAGTTTAACACTCTTACTTGTTATACCCTATACCACTATGTGGTTTGGGTATAATGACTTTGTGCTGCTGTTTGTAACAACCAAAAATATTTGACCTAGACCCATCTTTAATTATACCGATCGAATCAGAATCACTTTCTGAGTTGATTTAACAATGTCCGTCCGTCCGTCTGTGTGTCCATGTAAACTTTGTAATCAAACTGCAAGTCGCAAATATGAATATATTTTGATGAAATTTGGTATGTAAGCTTTTATCGGCCATGGGATGAACGTTATTGAAATTGGTGAGAATCGGTCCATGTTCAGACCTAGCCCCCATACAAATTACCCATATGAAATCGACATAAATTGCCATAAGATCCAAATTGTCATATAGATCTTACTCAAATTGGGTTTGTATGCGTTCATTACATCCACTAATGAGTAGTCCAAAAATGATCCCTTTTACCCCATATAGAGCTGCTTCCCGATCTTCACTTAAATCTATTAAAAAACAAAAATATTGCACTGATTCTTCTCAAATTTTGTTTGTACATATTTTTGCAAAATACAAGAGACTTTACCAAACATGATCAGGATCGGTCCATTTTTGGACCTAGTCCCTTTATAGATATAGCATCCGATATGAACTTTTTCATATCTGCAGCCAAAAAAATTAATAAAAATCCCACTCAAATTTGGTTTTTGCTTATTTTCAATGTCCAGTTAGTTGGGCCTAAGAGATAGGGTTTCTAAACGCATGGTATAGGGTATCGTATAGTCGGTCTAGACCGACTATAATTTTCTTACTTGTTTTAATTGTACTTGTTATTTTATTGGCTGTGGAACGAACTGACTCTAAGTAGCATTTTTGCTACTTAATGATATAAACATATGTACATAAGTATTACTCGAATATACTCTTTGACAGTGTAATCTTATATATCTAAAAGAGTTGCGTGATTGATCATCATTGCCCAGCCCAAACCCTTCGACCCAGAAAATTGGAATTTGGGCTGTATGTTACCCTCTTGGCGTACAGATCCACTAAGAAGGGATTTTTAAAAATTCGTACAATGAGGTGATAAAAGTGGACAAAAAGTGGGAAAATAGTAACTAATGAGTCTAGGAATATGAAATTTGGGCTCAGGATTAATTTTTTCAAAATCCGGCCACTTAAGAGAAAAACTGCCAAAAGGCATTAAAATTGTTCCTTTCTGCATCTTTTTACATATTAATATATACTAGCAGATTCCAGCGCTCGAAATTCGAGTGCAATTTCTAGGCAACTTTATTTTTAAACTTAGCCAATTCACAAACCAACACTTTTTTGGTTTATTATTATTGTGAATGAAGATAACAAGCGCAGTAACAAACATATTAACATATTTAATAAATACACAAATAGCATATATATGATTTTACTAGCAGATTCCAGCCCTCGAAATTCAAATGCAAATTCTAGGATATTTTATTTTTCATTAAGTAAAGACCCTAAAGGTATGCTAATCAATTATAGCCAATTCACAAGTCAGCACAAAAAACAAACTCATTTTTATTACAAACACATTAACAATTTTAATAAACACACATATAGCATGATGTATAATTTTATATACAATTTACTCAAAATAAAAGAAAAATATTAAAATCTGTAAATCTACAAAACGCCTAAAAAGAAATACCTTTCAAATAACATACGTTTGGTCCAAATCGGGAGAAAATGGTAGAACAAAACATCGGTCACAAGAAATCGCCTAGCCTATTAATATTATAGATGTATGCGTTAGTAGCAATCTTTAATGCAATTTACGCAAAATAAAGAAAAAAATAAAATCTGAAAATCTGGAAAACAGCTAAAAAGAAATGCCTTTCAAGCAATATACGTTTGGTCAAAATCGGGATAAAACGGTAGAACAAATCATCGGTCACAAAAAATTGCCAAGCCTATTAAAATTATAGAAGATGTATATATGAATTTTGGTATACAGACTTCACCGACCAGATTGAATTTATTGCTAATTTAACATCTAAGGGAGGAAAAACGGCCAAGAAGGGGGAAAACTGTACATTTGGTATATTCTAAACAAACGAATATAAAATATAGTTTGTGGATTTCACTAGAGATTGAATCGTTAGATGAGACGCAAACTTTTAGAAATTCGGACATTAAGGGCGTTAAAAATGGCAAAAAAGTGGGAAACGGTAACAAATGAATCTATGAATTTGAAATTTAGTGTGTAGACTTCATCCGAGAGACAAACATGGGCTCAATAAAAATTTTTCCAAAAATTTTGCCATCTAAAGGCCAAAACGGCCAAAAAGGATAAAAATTTAACCTTTCTGCATCTTCTTATCTTATTAATATATACTAGCAGATTCCAGTCCTCGAAATTCGAGTGCAAATTCTAGGAAATTTTATTTTTTCATTAAATAAAAACCCTAACTATTATCATTTTTATTACAAACATATTAACATTTAATAAACACACACATAGCTTTGTATAATTTTATGTATGTGTTAGTAGCAACTTAAATGCAATTTACTCAAAATATGGGAAAAAATTAAAAAATCTGTAAATCTGCAAAACGGCTAAAAATAATTACCTTTAAAATAATATACGTTTGGTCAAAATCGGTATAAAACGGTAGAACAAAACATTGGTCACAAGAAATCGCCTAGACTATTAATATTATAGATATATATATATATGAATTTTGGCATACAGACTCCACCGAATACGTGGACATCAGTCAAGGATGAATTTATTGCTAATTCTAACGTCTAGGGAAGAAAAAAGCCCAAAAGAAGAACATTTTTACATTTGCTATCTTCTAAGCAATCGAATCTAGGAATATGAAATATAGTATGAGGATTCCACAACAGATAGAAATATCAGATGAGAGGAAAATTTTGGAAAATCGGATATAAAGAGGTTAAAGTGGCCAACAATTGGAAAACTGGTACCTTTTTGTATCTTATTTACAAAGTAATTTAGGGATATAAAATTTGATATGCAGATTCCACCAGAGCCACAAACATCGGACAAGAATAAAGTTTGTTTTAATTCGAGCCTTTACGGTGTATAAAACGGCCCAAAAATTGGGAAAACTGGTACTTTTCAACTGGTAAATTTTCACTTGAAAGTACATTTTCTTAAAAAACAAGTAAGAAAATTTTAGTCGGTCTAGACCGATACCCTATACCTTGCGCTTAGGGAATTGGTCTTAGGTTTAACTAATTGGGTTTAGAAAATAGGTATAAACCAAATCTGAGTGGTATTTTTATTAATTTTTTGCCTGCAGATCTGACAAAGTTCATATCGGATGCTCTATATATATGGAAACTAGGTCGAAAAATATATCGCTCCATATTTGATAAAGTCACTTTTTTTTGCAAAAACATATGCAAATCTAATTTAAGAAAAAGTTGGGCAATATTTTACTTTTGATAGATTTAAGTGATGGCCGGTAGGCAGCTTTATATGGCGGATATGACTAAAAAATATTTTACAAGGTTTATTTTTGGACTACTCATTAACGGGTAAAATAAACACACAACCCCAATTTGACTTAGATCTATCTGATAATTTGGATCTTATGGCAAGTTAAGTTCATCTCATAAGGGTCTTTAGATTGGGGACTAGGTGAACATGCACTCATTTTCATCAATTTCAATAGTGTTTGTCCTGTGGCTGGTAAAAATTTATATACAAAATTTTATCAAATTATATTCATATCTTGTTTACAAAGTGTACATGGACACATAGATGGACGGATGGACGGACATCGCTAAATCGACTCAGAAAGTGATTCTGAGTCGATCAGTATAATAAAAGATGGGTCTACATAAAATAGTTTTGGTAGTTAAAAACAGCAGCACAAATTCATTTTACCCAAACCACATAGTGGTATAGGCTATAAAAACCTTTGGTTCCAATTGTTCTTGATTTACGGATGAAAAACTAAATATATATATAAAAGATCATAAAAAAAGTCTGGCCTTTTGGAGGTTTTACTTTACTGGCTTAGTACTTTCACCCTGATTTGGAATATATTTATGATATTATATTTAAAAAATGTTTAATGATTTTAAGTTCGAGTTCCGAAAAAAGAGAATAAAAAAATATTAATGGAAAAACTGCGCTAATTCAAAAACGGCAAAGGCCAGATTTGGATTCAGAGTACCTAAATCTCTTAGAATAGATGTAAGTACGAGTATTACAAAGAAAGGTTCTAAAAAAAGTTTAAAATTTTTGTTGATTTAATATGTTAATAGTTTTTATAAGTTTATGATATACAATTGTACGAAAAATCGATTTTTACTTATTATTGATCTTTTTTGTTGCAGCTGCTTCAGTTGCCGTTTCATCATGGACATTGGTGGCAATATCATGTGAACGTTATTATGCCATTTGTCATCCGCTACGTTCAAGGACATGGCAGACCATAAGTCATGCATATAAAATAATTATTTGCATATGGTTTGGCAGCATAATTTGCATGGCGCCTATTGCTATATTTAGTCAATTAATACCGACCAGCAGGCGTGGTAAGTAAAACTCATAAATTATCATTGTTGATGGGACTAGAAATAAAAGCCAAAATTTAATTCATTATACTGTACAATTGTGCAATGTAAAAAAAGAATTATAGCTTTTAAAAATACTAAATTTTTGATTTCAATAGTCAATGAAGCAAAAGGTCGAGTCAGCAAAAGGTCAGCAAGATATTGACAAAAAAAAAATATGCTATTGCATCCAGCACTATTTTCATACTTTTATTCCCATATTTTTCTTTCCATAAAAAAATCTTCGTATTTTCTTAACTATTTAAAAAAAGCGGCCGAAGAAATATGTTTAAATATATTTTCTCTTTTGAAGTAGCAACTTTTGTTAAAATTTTATTTATGAATTACGACTAGTATGGAAATATTGAAATATATGCTTAGCAAGGTTCATAATGGCAAACAATTTTGCACTCACTGTAAAAGAAAAGTACTCAGCTTTTTATAGATAAAGACGTAAAGAATATGATGGTCGATTGTAATATAAACTTAACTAAATTCTGATAAAATATCACTAGTTAATACATACGTTTATATTAAACAATCAAATTGTTGAATTCATTATTGAAGTTATGTTCGTGAGAAGCATCTTACACCTCCATGTGTTACTTCTATATAAACACATCAAATTTTAATGAAATTATTGGTGCCACATTTCGTTGTTGTTAACATATTTTTTCTCTGCTCATTTTTCTATTTTAGGCCTACGTAAATGTCGTGAACAATGGCCTAAAGAAGCTGTAGGCTATGAACGTTCCTACAATATTTTCTTGGATCTGATATTGTTGGTATTACCTTTGGGTATACTGTGTGTGGCATATATATTGATAACACGTACATTATATATGGGCATAAAAGATGAAAAGGCGCTTATATTTGGTTGTAAAAATAATAATCTAAACAGTAATGGAAGTGGTAGTGGCGGCAGAGTAGGAGGTGATAGCAAAATATATACTCAAATTGAGGCTGATACGAGAACAGCGAACGCTATCAATTTAAACATGTCATTTCGTTATCAAACACGAAAAGGTGGCAGTGGCAGTGGCAGCAATAGTTGCGGTAGCAATGTTGGAGGACCAGGTGTTGTTTGTATTAATAATGAGGAGTCATTACAAATAGTGAAATCGTCAAATAATGAAAGAGAAGAAAAATATTATGCGAATGGAGAAACTAAATATTCCACAACAACAACAGCATATACCCGAAGGGGATTGTGCTATAATGCAAACACACAAGCGGAAACGGAAATATCTTTCCACGAAACCAAACAGCAGAATAAGCAACAACAAAAACAACAACATCAGCCTTCAATAGAATCATATTTGTACGGTATGTATGTGTGTATGTACAGTTACTGCAAGCCAAACTCGAACACTATTACTCGCATAAACTAATTTTATTAAAAAAAATCAGCGAAAAAGAAAAGCTCATAAAATGAGAAAACAAAATAAAAAAAAAAAAATCATGTGAGTCTGATCACAGGGGAGATGTGTCAACAACTAGTAATTTAAGATTTTTTATGGCACTTTTTTAATATCAGGGGCCCTGCTAATACAAAAATATTTATTATTATTTATTATTTCAACTGGCTAATTTTTCATTTTTCGGTTTCTATTTGTCGTTTTTACATTTTTAATTTCTTATTTTTTATTTTTCATTTTTTATTTTACATTTTTATTTTTTTATATTTCGTTTTTCATTTTTTTATTTTAATTTTTTGTTTTTTATTTTTTATGTTTAATTTTTAATTTTTCATGTTTCGTTTTTCGTTTTTAATTTTTAATTTTTTATTTTTCGTTTTTCATTTTTTATTTTTAATTTTTTTTGTTTTTTATTTTTTATATTTCATTTTTCATTTTTCATTTTTCGTTTTTCATTTTTTATTTTTTATTTTTAATTTTTGATTTTTCATTTTTCATTTTTATTTTTTAATTTTTTATTTTTCATTTTTCATTTTTCATTTTTCATTTTTTATATTTCAATTTTAATTTTTCAATTTTCATTTCTCATTTGTTATTTTTCATTTTTCGTTTTTCATTTTTCATTTTTAATTTTTAATTTTTAATTTTTAATTTTTAATTTTTAATTTTTAATTTTTAATTTTTAATTTTTAATTTTTAATTTTTAATTTTTAATTTTTAATTTTTAATTTTTAATTTTTAATTTTTAATTTTTAATTTTTAATTTTTAATTTTTAATTTTTAATTTTTAATTTTTAATTTTTAATTTTTAATTTTTAATTTTTAATTTTTAATTTTTAATTTTTAATTTTTAATTTTTAATTTTTAATTTTTAATTTTTAATTTTTAATTTTTAATTTTTAATTTTTAATTTTTAATTTTTAATTTTTAATTTTTAATTTTTAATTTTTAATTTTTAATTTTTAATTTTTAATTTTTAATTTTTAATTTTTAATTTTTAATTTTTAATTTTTTATTTTTCAATTTTCATTTCTCATTTTTTATTTTTCATTTTTCATTTTTCGTTTTTCATTTTTCATTTTTCATTTTTCGTTTTCAATTTTTTATTTTTTATTTTTAATTTTTAATTTTTCATTTTTCATTTTTCATTTTTCATTTTTCATTTTTAATTTTTCATATTTCATTTTTTATATTTTATTTTTCATTTTTTATTTTTCAATTTTCATTTCCATTTTTTATTTTTCATTTTTCGTTTTTAAGTTTTTAGTTTTCATTTTTCGTTCTTTATTTTTCATTTTTCATTTTCCGTTTTTCATTTTTCATTTTTCATTTTTCGTTTTTCATTTTTTACTTGTCATTTTTCATTTGTTATTTTTCATTTTTTATTTTTCAATTTTCATTTTTTATTTATATTTTATTTATTGTAATAAATGAAGTCAATGCAAATATACACTTTTTGATAACAAACAAGTAAGAAAATTATAGTCGGTCTAGACCGACTATACGATACCCTATACCATGCGTTTAGAAACTCTATCTCTTAGGCCCAACTAACTGGACATAGAAAATAAGCAAAAACCAAATTTGAGTGGGATTTTTATAAATTTTTTTGGCTGCAGATATGAAAAAGTTCATATCGGATGGTACATCTATATGGGGACTAGGTCCAAAAATGGACCGATCCTGATCATGTTTGGTAAAGTCTCTTTTATTTTGCAAAAATATATACAAGCAAAATTTGAGAAGAATCAGTGCAATATTTTTGTTTTTAACAGATTTAAGTGAAGATCGGGAAGCAGCTCTATATGGGGCCAAAGGGATCATTTTTGGATTACTCATTAGTGGATGTAATGAACGCATACAAACCCAATTTGAGTAAGATCTATATTACAATTTGGATCTTATGGCAATTTATGTAGATTTCACAGGGGTAATTTGTATGGGGGCTAGGTCTGAACATGGACCGATTCTCACCAATTTCAATAACGTTCATCCCATGGCCGATAAAAGCTTACATACCAAATTTCATCAAAATATATTCATATTTGCGACTTGCAGTTTGATTACAAAGTTTACATGGACACACAGACGGACGGACGGACATTGTTAAATCAACTCAGAAAGTGATTCTGATTCGATCGGTATAATTAAAGAAGGGTCTAGGTCAAATATTTTTGGTTGTTACAAACAGCAGCACAAAGTCATTATACCCAAACCACATAGTGGTATAGGGTATAAAAATATTTTTTAGGCATGCATTCTAGTCTAAAACTAAAAAATTGACTGAAATTGCTAAAAAGCATAAAATAGTAAGTCTTTGAGCACCCTTTTCCAATAGGATTAGAAAGCAGGAAATTAAGGAGAGTGAAGTTATAGTAAATATAAAAAAAGTAAAGGGTGTCTTGGTGTTTACTGAAAAAAAATTTTGTTTAACCAGTCTAATGTACATAGTTTCAGAACTCTTGCTGTCTTAGTACTCCAGATATTATATGTTAAAATTAGATGTTACACTTTATATGAAAGGTGACACGGCAACTTGAAAAATCAAAAAAAAAAAAAAATTATTTAGACAATTGTTCCTTCCGGTCCAGTGGTGTAGCCTCCTATAAACCACAAACAAACAAACAAACAGACAAAACTCCATTGTCATATATTAGATAATATGGATGCTCTGCTAAATCTCAAACTGTGCAGAACAAGATACCACGCCAGCATTTTGTATCTATTTTATTTTCGAATAACGAAAAAAAGTAAAAACACGGTTAAAGTCGGCTGTTCCGAATCTAAGATACCTTCATCAGTTACCATTTTAGTATAGTGGCCGATTCATAACATTTTAATTCTAATACCATTTAGGTTAAAGTTAATTGCTTTTATTTTTAAACTAGTATTTCTTATATATGGTTTTTTGATGTGTAAACATCTATGCGCCCAGGTGGGGAGGGGGGCGGGGGGGGTAAATTCCAATTTCATAATACAATCACAAAAACAGCGTAAGGGAAAATCGGTGTGTGGTATATGTAAGTGTATTGGTGTATTTAGTAAGTAAGCAGAACCGCCGAGTTCGCTGTCTGTTTAACAAAATCGCAAATCTTTTTCGTTAAATTTAAATATTCAAGCTATTGACCGCTAGGTGTGCTGTGCGCTTAACACGTTCACAAGCTTGTCAGCTGTGAGTTTAAAAAGCTAAATACATACTAGGAAAACTTGGAAGAAGTCGAAAATAAACTTAGATGTTTTTTAATTACTACACCTTTTCCAATTGTATTACAGAAAACATCAATTGAATTTCAGAAAGTATCAATTGTGTTTCAGAAAACATTAATTGATTTGCAGAAAATGGCAATTGTATCTCAGAAAGTATCAATTGTATTGCAGAAAACATTAATTGATTTTCACAAAGTATCAATTGAATTTTAGAAAACATCAATTGAATTTCAAAAAGTATCAATTGTGTTTCACAAAACATTAATTTATTTTCAGAAACTATCATTTGTGTTTCAGAAAATATCAATTGAGTTTCAATAATTATCAAATGTATTTCAGACAATATTAAATGTATTTCCGAAATTATCAAATGTATTTAAGCAATTTTCAAATGTATTTCAGAAAATATCAACTGTATATCAGAAAACATCATATGTATTTCAGAAATTCTCAAATGTATTTCAGAAACCATCAAATATATTTCAGAAAATTTTAAATGTATTTCAGAAAACATCAAATTTATTTCAGAAAACATAAAATGTATTTCTAAAATTATTAAATGTATTTCAGAAAATATCAAATGTGTTCCAGAAAACATCAACTGAGTCTCAGAAAAATAGTCAGAACGCTATTAAAAAATATACTTCTTTAAGTATTACACTGGGTTTGTAATATTTCTTGAAAATTACAAAAGGCCGTAACTAATATTTTTATTTTTGCTTTGGTAGCAAATGAACAAAAAGATTAATTTCTTGTTATAAAAATAAAACAAAAACAACAACATACATAAAATATATGTATCAAGATTTAGGAGCAATAAAGAAAAAAGTTTCATTTTTATGGTCGGTCAGAAAATGGTATGGTGTGTGTACTGAAATATTTAGCAATTGGTAGAAATTTCATTCATAAGACAGAACAACTTTACAGAGATAAGAAATTTTAACAATGTTAGCAAATTAAATTCGGTTTTATTTTGCAACTGTCATAAAATTCATACCAGTATGCAGAGGGTATATATTAATTTGTGCCGTTTGCAATAATTAGAAAAAATATCTGGACCGCATAAAAAATATATGTTATCAATATTATGTTGTTATTGTTGTCATTATAAGTTTTATAATTTGTGTGGCACAGCTGTAATTGTTGTTGTTGTTGTGGTCGTTGTGTTTGTAGCATTTGCTGCATGAGTGTGTATATTTACCGTTAGGCCATGATTGCCACACTTTTTTATGAAATTTTTTTAAAAATAGTACCTAGCTATTTATAAAAATTGGAATAACTATTTTGTAGTGATTAAGGGATGATTACAGATAAGATGTAGAGATATTATATAGTTGATGATGGCAGGATCGCCATGTAGAGAACTTTAAAGAATATAGACAAAATTTAATGTTGTGAGTTTCTTGAATATGACTATTCTTTATTCAAAAATATTTCAGTTTCTTATATTTATTTACTCTTCTAGCATACATTCAATGTTTGAGTAATATTTAAAAATACTTAAAAAATGTTGAAACATCGAAACATCAATTTAGTGAATTTAATTATTATAATAAAAAAAAATTGTTGTTTTCTATATATATAAACCCTGATAATGGTCGCCGCTGGCAACCGAAATGTCGGTAAATAAAATATACAAAAATAACAACAAAATAAGTTAAAAAAGGTCGAGTTAATAAAATTGATATTAAAATTTTGGGGATACCTTTATATTACCTTGAGCCAAATCACCGCAGTCGATATCGAGTGAAATCAATCGAAATAGGAGCCATAATTCATTAACTGTGACAGAGCAAAATTATTCTTAGCATTTTATTTCGGAAAATATAAAAAATATTTTCGATAGCTAAAGCGCTGATTTGGCCCCTGATTGTGAAAATAATCAGTTTGTCTCTATATAATGCACAGCACTATTATCCATTAATTTTTTTGATATTCATTTCTGCTACAAATTTTCTTTTTTGGAGAATTGGGATTGTTACGAAAAGTTTGATAAAATCTTCATTTAAATGCAAATATATTCATGCCAGCATATAAGGATGATTTTAGTTTTTTAAACAACTTTTTACTTATTCAGAGCCAAGTTCTTAGTTGTTTTTATTGTATAAATTGCAAAGAGTTTTAGTGAAGAGAAATTTTAAAGTTATCTTTGTGAAATATCGCATAATTTTTATGTTCTCAATACATTGCCCTTACTTTTTGTTTGGGTATTCTAACGCCGGCTGGGTTAAAAGTTCTATTCAAATAATGAAAAAATAATGCAATTTCTCAGATAGAAATTAATTTTTTCTATAAAAAAAATCTCATTGTTCTTATAAAAAAAAAAAACCAACGTGAATCCGATCACAGGGGAGATGTGTAAACATCTACACCTTTTGCAATTGTATTTCAGAAAGTATCAAATTTATTTCAAAAACCATCAAATATATTTCAGAAAACAGCAAATGTATTTCAGCAATTATCTAATGTATTTCAGAAATACATTTTATTTTTTCAAATGTATTTCAGAAAATATCAACTGTATTTTAGAAAACATCAAATGTATTTCAGAAATTATTAAATTTATTTCAGAAAATATGAATTGAATTTCAGAAAATATCAATTGAGTCTCAGAAAAATAGTCAGAACGCTATATAAAAATATAATTTTTTAAGTATTACACTGGGTTTGTAATATTTCTTGAAAACTACATATCGTCACCTAAAATGCAAATGGCCGTAACCAATATTTTTATTTTTGTACAGGAGAAGCTAAAAACATTATAAAACAAAAACTACTTTAAACTTAGTACCCAAATTTTAGAATCAAGCTGAAAAACAAAGATGTACTTTTATTTATGAAAACAAATTTATGGAAAAATGGTAGTTTTTAAGTAAAAGGCCGTAACTACAATACAAAAAGTCAATTTTGAATTTTTTGTTATTTACGGCCTTTTGCATTTTAGGTGACGATATAAACGTGTTTTTAACAAATGAAGTACTCATCTTCTTTCGATTAAAAGGCCGCCCTTGATAGTTTATTTTCCAGTGCATTAAAAATAAGTCCAAATATTGCTAAACATTTTCTGCGACTCCAAATCACTAATAGAAATAATAATAACTTTTCGGTATTGTAGGGAAAACTACTTTTTAATTCTGAATTTCAATAGATATTTTCTGAAATTCATTTGATATTTTCTGAAATACATTTGATAATTTCTGAAATACATTTGATGTTTTCTGAAATATATTTGATACTTTTGAAATACATTTGATGTTTTCTGAAATACATTTGATACTTTCTGAAATACAATTGCAAAAGGTGTAGATGTTTACACATCTCCCCTGTGATCGGACTCACATTGATTTTTTTTTATAAGAACAATGATGTTTTTTTTTATAGAAAAAAAAGAATTAAATTCTATCTGAAAAATTGCATTATTTTTCTATTATTTGAATAGAACTTTTAACCCAGCCGGCGTTAGAATACCCAAACACAAAGTAAGGGCAGTGTATTGAGAACATAAAAATTATGCGATATTTCACAAAGAAAACTTTGAAATTCCTCTTCACTAAAACTCTTTGCAATTTATACAACAAAAACAACTAAGAACTTGGCTTTGAATAAGTAAAAAGTTGTTTAAAAAACTAAAATCATCCTTACATGCTGGCATGAATATATTTGCATTTAAATGAAGATTTTATCAAACTTTTCGTAACAATCCCATTTCTACAAAAAAGCAAATTTGTAGCAGAAATGAATATCAAAACAATTAATGGATAATAGTGCTGTACATTATATAGGGACAAACTGATTATTTTCACAATCAGGGGCCAAATCAGCGCATTAGCTATCGAAATTATTTTTTATATTTTCCAAAATAAAATGCTAAGAATAATTTTGCTTTTTCACAGTTAATGAATTATGGCTCCTAGTTAAGAGTAACAAATCAAAATATGGAATTTCGATTGATTTTACTCGATTTCGAATGCGGTGATTTGGCTCAAGGTAGTATAAAGGTATCCCCAAAATATTAATATCAATTCAGAAATTTTTGTCGACCTTTTTTAACTTATTTTGTTGTTATTTTTGTATATTTTATTTACCCACATTTCGGTTGCCAGCGGCGACCATTATCAGGGTTTATATGTATAGAAAACAAAATTTTTTTTTATTACAATAATCAAATTCACTAAATTGACTTTTCGATGTTTCAACATTTTTTAAGTATTTTTAATTATTACTCAAACATTGAATGTATGCTAGAATAGTAAATAAATATAAGAAACTGAAATATTTTTGAATAAGAAACTCACAACATTAAATTTTACATTCTTTAAAGTTCTCTACATGGTGAAAATAGTTATTCCAATTTTTATAAATAGCTAGGTACTATTTTTAAAAAAATTTCATTAAAAAGTGTGGCAATCCTGGCCTAACGCAAATATAAACACTCATGCAGCAAATGCTACAAACACAACTACCACAACAACAACAACAATTACAGTTGTGACACACAAATTATAAAACTTATAATGACAACAATAACAACATAAGATTGATAACATATATTTTTTATGCGGTCCAGATATTTTTTCTAATTATTGCAAACGCCACAAATTTATATATACCCTCTGCATACTGGTGTGAATTTTATGACAGTTGCAAAATAAAATCGAATTTAATTTGCTAACATTGTTAAAATTTCTTATCTCTGTAAAGTTGTTCTGTCTTATGAATGAAATTTCTACCAATTGATAAATATTTCAGTACATACACCATACCATTTTCTGACCGACCATAAAAATGAAACTTTTTTCTTTATTGCTCCTAAATCTTGATACATATATTTTAGCTGTTGTTTTTGTTTTATTTTTATAACAAGAAATTAATCTTTTTGTTCATTTGCTACCAAAGCAAAAATTAAAAAAATAAAAATGAGAATAATTCCAACATTAAATTTGTTGAAGCATATAAGTCTCACAAGCAACAACCCTTGACCTTATAAGTCATTTAATAATAATAAAAAAAAGCAAAAAAAAATTTATGGTCTGTTTAGATGATACACTATGCCATGAGTTTTGAAAAAGTGTCTTAGAACCCTAAATTTTAATTACTTTATTTAACAAAAATTTCACAATTTTCAAATTTCTTTCAAAAATTCATCACATTCACAAAAAAAAGATGTCTGTCAATACTTACTTATACTTATCATATATTTAGAGTACTATGATGGCAACAGATTTCTTATTATTTCTTATTAGTTCTTATGAATGATGTTAAGATTACATATGAGCAGTAACTCCCATGTAAAAAAAAAAACCAAAGTGCCAGAAAAGTGGAAGTCTTCTAACTTAGTATCAGTCCTTGAATTATGAATGTGAGTAGTTCAATCTAGAATGAGCGTGACAATGTGTGTTACACTTCTCATGCAAAGTAAATATTTATCATCATATATTTAGAGTACTGTGATAGCAAAAGTTTTGTGAGGAGGACAAATACTAAACACAAATATCAAGAATACAATAATATCGAGAGCCTTGCAGGTTTGTGTGAGCTAATAAGTTATTTCTATAACAATAGAACCGAAAATGGACGTAACTAATGTGCGTGGACTTTCCTTTTAAAGTGAATATTAAATATCATATATCCCGAGTACTACTTATCTTATCATAACAAATCTCATCGAAGTGATCGCTATTACGGTAAAATAAAAAGGAAAAAAATATATATCAGACAAACGAATTCAATTTCCTATGATTTCGTTCCGATGGGTATAGCAAAGCTCATCATAGTACAGCATGTATCCTGTACTTACTCAGAATTTTCATCTAAAAAAGACTGAAAATATAAAGGCGAAGTTGGAATCGAAAGGAAACATATAAAGAAATTATAGTCGATTTAGACAGACTATACGATACCTTATACCATGAATTTAGAGAAAGGGTCTCAGGGGCAAGTAATTCGATATAGAAAATGAGCATAAACCAAATTGTGGGTTTGTTTTGGATGCTGTTTTAATATGGCCACTGGATCGATAAGTAAATCGATTCTGTTCACCTTTGGCGATGTCAGTTATTTTTCGGAAAAATATGTATAAACCATATTTGAGATATATCAGTGCTATGTTATTTGTTTTTTTTTCATAAATTTAAGAAGAAGATCGGGAATCAGGTTTATATGAGTCTATGACAAAAAATGGTGCTGAGGACTATAATTTTGGATACTAATTAAAGTCTGTTATAAACACATACAAGTAAAATATGGTTGAGATTTATAACTTACAGCAATTTACGATGAACTACCAGGGATCATTTGTATAGAGACTAGGTCTGAACATGCACCAATTTTTCCCAGTTTCAATATCATTCGTCCTATGGCCGATAAAAGATTACAGGTACGGCTATATATAAAAATTTCAGCAAAATTTATTCATATTTGCAGCTTGTAATTTGTTATAATGTTTACATGGATACACATACAGACGGGCGGACTTATACAGAAAATTATTCTGAGTCGATCAGAAAATGATTCTGGGCCGATCGGTATAATAATCACCAGTCTTGGTCAGATATTTTTGGTAGTTATAAACATCAGCACAAACTCATAACTAATTAGTAACTAGTAATTAGTAATTAGTAATTAGTAATTAGTAATTAGTAATTAGTAATTAGTAATTAGTAATTAGTAATTAGTAATTAGTAATTAGTAATTAGTAATTAGTAATTAGTAATTAGTAATTAGTAATTAGTAATTAGTAATTAGTAATTAGTAATTAGTAATTAGTAATTAGTAATTAGTAATTAGTAATTAGTAATTAGTAATTAGTAATTAGTAATTAGTAATTAGTAATTAGTAATTAGTAATTAGTAATTACTAATTACTAATTACTTATTACTAATTACTATATGGGGTCAAAGGGATAATTTTTGGACTACTCATTAGTGGATGTAATGAACGCATACAAACCCAATTTGAGTAAGATATATATGACAATTTGGATCTTATGGCAATTTATGTCGATTTCATATGGGTAATTTGTATGGGGGCTAGGTCTGAACATGGACCGATTCTCACCAATTTCAATAGCGTTCATCCCATGGCCGATAAAAGCCTATATACCAAATTCCATCAAAATATATTCATATTTGCGACCTGCAGTTTGATTACAAGCTTTACATGGACACACAGACGGACGGACGGACGGACGGACGGACGGACGGACGGACGGACGGACGGACGGACATCGCTAAAACGACTCAGAAAGTGATTCTGAGCCGATCGGTATAATAAAGATGGGTCTAAGTCAAATATTTTTGGTAGTTACAAACAGCAGCACAAATTCATTATACCCAAACCACATTGTGGTATAGGGTATCATGAATTTTATATATCTGTGGTCACAAGCGATAACCGCCTAAGTCGACTTAAGAATGATTTGAGTTATGTATGCTATCATATTCTACTAAAAACGCTTTATATTTACGTGAAATCCCCATTTTTCTAACACTATTATTTAAAAAGTTATTAATGAAAACATACTGACCTAAGTCGTAATAAAGCCTCATTACATTTATATAAAAAGCTATTTTTCTCGAAAGCATGATTTTCGAGTTAGGCGGTTATTGCTTGTGACCACAGATATATAGATTGTCACAATACTTAGTAATGCAGAAACTCTCTGGAGTATAATTAACATAGACATTTCGTACTTTAGAAAACTATATTGCAACGAAAGTAATTTGAAACAACATTTAAGCCAACAAATCTACCGACACGTGTTCAGGGATTAATTAAAAGTTTTTCTATAAAATAATTACAACAAGTAAGAAATACCCTATACAATACCCTATACCATGCGTTTAGAGATCCTATCTCTTAGGCCCAACTAACTGGACATAGAAAATAAGCAAAAACCAAATTTGAGTGGGATTTTTATTAATTTTTTTGGCTGCAGATATGAAAAAGTTCATATCGGATGCTATATCTATTTGGGGACTAGGTCCAAAAATGGACCGATCCTGATCATGTTTGGTAAAGTCTCTTGTATTTTCCAAATATATATTCAAACAAAATTTGAGAAGAATCAGTGCAATATTTTTGTTTTTTAATAGATTTAAGTGAAGATCGGGAAGCAGCTCTATATGGGATCAAAGGGATCATTTTTGGACTACTCATTAATGGATGTAATGAACGCATACAAACCCAATTTGAGTGAGACCTATATGACAATTTGGATCTTATGGCAATTTATGTCGATTTCATATGGGTAATTTGTATGGGGGCTAGGTCTGAACTTGAACCGATTCTCACCAATTTCAATAGCGTTCATCCCATGGCCGGTAAAAGCTTATGTACCAAATTTCGTCAAAATACATTCATATTTGCGACCTGCAGTTTGATTATAAGCTTTACATGGACACACAGACACACAGACGGACGGACGGACGGACGGACATTGTTAAATCAACTCAGAAAGTGATTCTGATTCGATCGGTATAATTAAAGATGGGTCTAGGTCAAATATTTTTGGTTGTTACAAACAGCAGCACAAAGTCATTATACCCAAACCACATAGTGGTATAGGGTATAAAAACGATAGTGAGTGAATCAGCGTGCAAAGCCTTAAGTTTTCATTCCACCTGTATGTCTCTCGATCTCCAAAATATGTTATTTACTTTGTAAAACCATTCAAAAATGCCATTGAATTATATGTGATATATTTTTATTACAGATGCTGAAACACAAATTGGAGATGTCACTGGTGGTAGTGCAACATCAAACAGACGTAAATTTATGGCTAAATCTATGAATGGTCGTCACCAGCAATTGCTATTAACGATGCGTTCCGCTTCATTTCGTTCTTTGAATCGTAATAGTAGTAAAACTAGTGGTGACAGCAGTGAGGAGACGGCATCGTCATCATGTTATTCGTTAAATACAATGCCTACAACACACTCGCGATATTCACGCCAAGTGTTACATCAAAGGCATCCGTTCTATCATCAAAATCAGTTGCAATATAATCCACAAGTAGAAATTACGGATTTAACGGAAAAGCGTAAATTGAACTCAATGGCCAGTGTACGCATTTCTGAATCTGCACTTAGAAGGTAAGTGTTTGTCAGCGTAATTGTCTGGATGTTTAGGAGTAAAAAGCATTTGTGAAACACTTAAAAGCGCTTAGCAGAGCATTTGTGTTTTTCTATGAATAAATTTATTATTTTCATTTTTTTTTGCGCTCAATTTTCATACTCATCAGAATTTGTTATTTCCATATAATAGAGAATTACACTCCTTAACAGATTCAAGCATTTTTTTTTGCTGTATGGCAATTTGTTGATAAAGGAATTGAGATGGTCTTTTATGAATGTATTTTCTTATTCCTCTTCGGTCGTGTAGAGTATGTGCATGTGTGATTGTGTTTTTCACAAATGGTAATGATTTTACGAAAAAGCAAACACATTATAGCCCGTATACTGAAAGGGACATTATCAAGCAAATAATTTCATCTATTAATTTATTTTATGGATGAATAAAAGGTTAATGATATTAAGCAGTTTTTGTTTGTCTACTTAAGAAAATAGGTACATGGTTTATACAGAGCAGCCCGACATGACAAAGAAAATACAACAAATTTGGGAAAAACTTTAGTTAATTCTCTTAGCTCGATACAATTTTCCCAACAATATTCAATAGCTTCGACATCCTGTTTATGGTAAGACCTAGCTAGTTCCTTAAAGTAGTGAGCAACCGCAGTCTCCACCTCTTCATTGTGCGCAAATCCTTTCAAGTCCTTTACCACTGAGCCAGAAAATAATCCAAGGGAGCTAAATCTGACGAATAAGGTGCGTGATGAAGCAATTTGAACTTTAATTCATGGATTTTTGTCATCCCAACAGTGAACATGAGAATGGCGAATTGTCTAAATAACTTAATACCCGCCGCTGATTGTTTTTCCTTTTTGGAGATGATTAAAAAATAAAAACAGACGCCCTAGAGATGAAACTATCTTCGCCTACTTTGGACACGATTTTTCGATATTCGTCCACTGTTTTGCCTGTTCCTTTGTCCCATCCGTGGTTACGAATCGACTCAAAAACTCGGCTTTAAAGAGGAGAAACATCGCCAAACACACTATTGAGACATCTTAATGACGCTGTTTTTGTTCTATTGTGAGGAAATTTTCGATCAATATTCGAAGTATAGAACTTTTTGAAATGCCTTTCATTTCAGTTAATTCCCGCATTTAGCCATTTCTTAACCGTCCCTGGCGTGCCCACCTCAATGGGAGACCATCAATGGTTCTTGAGCTTGAGCTGTAAAGCTAAGCAAGCAAACGAGATAAGGAAATATGTAAAAGTTCATAAAAAAAAATTTGGTCTGAGAACGCTAAAACCTGTGATTGTTTTACTATACTGACCTAGTACTTTCATCACCCCAGAATAGATGTTGTACACTGTAATCTGCCTGCCAACCAACGACCATGAATGTTGACTTTTCATTGTGATGTACTTATTGTCAGAATGCAATTTTTCTGCCTACTGTCATCGTAAAATGTTAAGAGCAGTTATTGAAGTGTCACAAAATGCTTAATACTTTAGTAAAATTAATTAAAAGCTATTTATTGAATCCCTTGAAGGAGTCTGAATAATGTCTATGGAAAACATTTGCAAAAAGTAAAACCATGTATTTTGATGTGTAAACATCCACATGCTCAGGGCGGTAAAAATCTATTTCACAATACAATCACAATAACAGAGTAAGACAAAAAGGGTGCGAAAAGATGAGGAATTGTTTGGGAAAAAATGAAGGCATGATTTCATTAAGAAACGTTGGGAGGTAAAATAAGGAAGCGAACAGCGTTATAAAAACGTTTTGAAAAATGAAAAATGAAAAATTAAAAATAAAAAATGAAAATTGAAAAATGGAAAATGAAATATGGAAAAAAAAAAATAAAAATAAAAGATTAAAATGAAGAATGAAAAATAAAAAATGAAAACTAAAAGATTAAAAATGAAAAATTAAAAATGAAAAATGAAAAATAAAAAAATTAATAATGAAAAATAAAAAAAAAACTGAAAAATTAAAAATAAAAATGAAAAATAAAAGATTAAAAATTAAAAATGAAAATTGAAAATTTAAATGGTGCGTGGTAAAGAAGAAGAAAGCATATATTTCAAAAATTCATAAGTACGAGTGTATGTGAAGGTTCACGGTTCAAAACTTCACGGCCGCCCTAAGTAGAAAAAATTTTCATATAGAAACAACCTATTCAATTAAAAAAAAAAAAAAAAAAGTTATGAATTTTTGAAATATATGCTTTCTTCTTCTTTACCACGCACCATTTAAACAAAAATTAAAAATTGCATATTAATTACAGTAGTAATTGCAATATGTCTGAAAAATGACTATAAATCTAACAAACAAAAAAAAAAAAAATTTGAAAAAATAAAAAAAAAAAAAAAAATGGAAAATAAAGATTAAAAATGAAAAATAAAAATTAAAAATGAAAAATGAGAAATAAAAGATTAAAAATCAAAAATGAAAATTGAAAAACACAAAATGAAAAATAAAAGATTAAAAATGAAAAATTAAAATTGAAAAATGAAAAAAAAATGACAAATAAAAGATTAGAAATGAAAAATCAAAAATAAAAAAATTAAAAATGAAAAAAATAAGAAAATTATAATCGGTGTAGACCGACTATACGATACCCTATACCATGCGTTTAGAGACCCTATCCTTAGGCCAAACTAACTGGACATAGAAAATAAAATAAACCAAATTTGAGTGGGATTTTTATTAATTTTTTGGCTGCATATATGAAAAAGTTGATATCGGATGCTATTTATATCTATATGGGCACGAGGCATAAAATTGGATCGATCCTGATCATGTTTGGAAAAGTCTCTTGTATTTTGCAAAATATATACAAACAAAATTTAAAAGAATCAGTGCAATATTTTTGTTTTATGATAGATTTAAGTGCAGATCGGGAAGCAGCTCTACATGGGGCCTACGAGTAAGGGTTGTCCTATAGGGATAATTTTTGGACTAATCCTTAATGGATGTAATAAACGCATACAAACCCAATTTGAATAAGATCTATATGATAATTTGGATCTTATGGCAATTTATGTCGATTTCATAGGGGTCATTCGTATGGGGGCTAGGTCTGAACATGGACCGATTTTCACCAGTTCCAACAAGGTTCATTCTATGGTCGGTAGAAGCTTATATACCGAATTTCATCAAAATATACTTATATTTGCAGTTTGATTACAAGGTTTACATGGACACACAGACGGACGGACGGACACACGGACGGACATCGCTAAATCGACTCACAAAGCGATTCTAAGTCGATCGGTATAATAAAAGACGGCAAGTTACAATCAGCAGCACACAGTCATTATACCCAAACCACATAGTGGTATAGGGTATAAAAATGAAAAATGAGAAATAAAAGATTAAATATGAAAATTGAAAAGCGCAAAATAAAAACTGAAAAAAAAAAAAAAATTAAAAATAAAAGATTAGAAATGAAAAATCAAATAAAAATGAAAAAAAAAATGATTAAAAATAAAAATGAAAAATGAAAAATGAAAACTGAAAAATGAAAAATGAAAATTGAAAAATAAAAAATGAAAAATAAAAAATTAAAAATTAAAAATAAAAAATGAAAAATTAAATATTAAAAACGTAAAAAGAAAAGTAAAAAATTAAAAATAAAAAATGAAAACTGAAAAGTAAAAAATTAAAAATAAAAAATGAAAATGAAGAACGAAAAATAAAAAATTAAAAACGAAAAATTAAAAATTACCAATTGCAATAATAAATAATAAAAAAATGTTTATATTAGCAGAGCCCCTGAAGTTGTTTGTTATAAGTGATACATAGATGGCGCTTTCTGTTTGATTTAAAAAAAAATTCCCATAAAATAATCTTTAATTACTAGATGTTTAAACATCTCCCCAATAATTATTGTTGTTGCTGTAATTTATTGTAAAATATTTCCCTTTCATTTGCTATTTACAGATCTAATTTGGAAAAAAACTTGGAAAGTAAAAAACGTGTAGTTAAAATGCTTTTTGTACTGGTATTGGAGTTTTTCATCTGTTGGACACCGTTGTATGTTATCAATACTGTGGCCATGTTTTTTGGTCCGGCGATTTACGAGTACGTGGACTATACAACGATAAGTTTTTTTCAATTGTTGGCGTATTCCTCGAGCTGTTGCAATCCAATAACTTACTGTTTTATGAATGCCAGTTTTCGTCGAGCATTTGTGGATACATTTAAGGGGATGCATCTAACTGGTTTCAGTCTGTGGCATAAGAGTACAAACAATGCCACAAATCTATCACCCGCTGGGAATTCAATTGCATTGGCAAATAGTTGTACTGCTATGACTGCAAATTCTATGTTGGATAGTCCGAAACTTTGAGATGCTATAAAATCAATTAAAACAACTACAACGAAACGAGAAGCTTCAATTAAACGAACTCAATCGTCGGTATTATAATTGCTAAAAAACACACGCATCTGCATGTATCTGGATTATCATATATGCATTATACATATGTATACTGAAACTATGTCCCATCTTCAGCCTTACTGTCCTTTGGTGATTTTATTATTTTAAACAGAACGTTGTAGGGGATTTTATCGAGATTGTTTTCCATTAGCAATTTTATATTTAATAAATATTAATAAAATTGACCAAAAGTGTGCAAAGTGATAAGTGAATATGTGAGCATACAATATTTTGTAAATAATTTTTTCTTTACTTATTACTTATATAAAATCTAAATTGAATCGTTTTTTGTTTAAACTATTTTTACCACTAAAGAATTCGTTTGATTTCAAAGTTTTTACCATAAAAAATTCGGCAATCCGCAACGAAGCACCTTTCTTATAATGTACACAAAATAATCAATAATCAATTTTGCAATAGAAAAGTTTTTCTTAATATGTTACCTTCTAATACACAAGTTTCTATCAGATTGTGTAATTTATAGAATTTGGTGATAAAGTGTGTGGTTAAGGAGCCTGCTGGTACACACACTTGCTAGGAAACATAGACATACACTTGAAGATGAAAGCTTTTAACAACATTAAAAGAAATATTAATAAAATATTTGGAGTTGCAAACTTTTTCCCATTGATACTTTGGGAATTTTACTTGTTTTTTGTTTTTTTTATTTACAACGCAAAAATCTCAGTACGGCAACTGTAAGTGCCAGAAGAAATGTTCGTAAATTGATAGTTAGGGAAATCCCACGAATCATGTAACAACGATTTTATTTTTTAGCATAAGTTAAACTTGTTTGTATAAAGTTTTTTTGACTTAATTATATTTCTTTTAGAAACAATATTTTGAGATGAGTCACAAAATCAAAGAAATCGGTGCTGGCGAGAGAAATATTATTCTAAAGCTTAGAAATAAAGATAAAAATTTTCGTAATATAGCTTGGACCATAGGCAGAAGCCAATCCTCGTTCAAACTTACTGAGCGCAAGACGAGAACTATTTTTATGTCGCTAAAATAGAATCTCAGAATTACTGCTTTCGAAATTAGTTATAAAATCAAAGAATCCTTAGGGAGAGACAGCCATAAAGAAAGCACTTGCAAAATATTAAAACAAGTAAGAAAATTATAGTCGGTCTAGACCGACTATACGATACCCTATACCATGCGTTTGGAAACCCTATCTCTTAGGCCCAACTAACTGGACATAGAAAATAAGCAAAAACCAAATTTGAGTGGGATTTTTATTAATTTTTTTGGCTGCAGATAGGAAAAAGTTCATATCGGATGCTATATCTATATGGGGACTAGGTCCAAAAATGGACCGATCCTGACCGTGGTTGGTAACGTCTCTTGTATTTTGCAAAAACATATACAAACAAAATTTGAGAAGAATCAGTGCAACATTTTTGTTTTTTAATAGATTTAAGTTAATATCGGGAAGCAGCTCTATATGAGACCAAAGGGATCATTTTTGGAGTACTCATTAATGGATGTAATGAACGCATACAAACCCAATTTGAGTAAGATCTATATGACAATTTGGATCTTATGGCAATTTATGTCGATTTCATAGGGGTAATTTGTATGGGGGCTAGGTCTGAACATGGACCGAATTTCACCAATTTCAATAGCGTTCATTCCATGGCCGATAAAAGCTTATATACCAAATTTCATCAAAATATATTCATATTTGCGACCTGCAGTTTGATTAAAAGGTTTGCATGGACACACAGACGGACGGACGGACATTGTTAAATCAACTCAAAAAGTGATTCTGATTCGATCGGTATAATTAAAGATGGGTCTGGGTCAAATATTTTTGGTTGTTACAAACAGCAGCACAAAGTCATTATACCCAAACCACATAGTGGTATAGGGTATAAAAATTTGAATATCACGGTCGTGTTAACAGAAAATAATCTAACCCATAAAAACAAAGTTTTTATTAAAACTCTTTCTTTCCTTACTGTGACTGTGTGTGACTATCTTAAAATTAATCTTTGGCCACAACAAGTCTATGGGCACGGTTTCAGATCCATTGGATGAGGGGACATGGGGTTTTAACATCTCCGTGACTATGCGTGACTATGCGTGACTATGTCAAAGTTAATCTTTTTTCACAACAAGCCTATCGACCAAGTTTCAGATCGCGTGACTATGTCGAAGTTGATCTTACTTTACAGCAAGTATATCGACCTAGTTTCGGATCGGTCGGATGACGGTAAATGACATTAAGATCACTCCGTGACTCCGTGACTGCGCGTGACTAAGTCAAAGTTAATCTTTTTTCATAGCAAGTGTATGGACTGTGTTTGAGATCGATCGGAGGAGGGGAAATGACATTTAGATCACTCCGTGACTGTGCGTGACTGAGCGTGACTAAGTCAAACTTAATCTTATTTCACAGCACGTGTATGGAACAAGTTTCAGATCGATTTGATGGGGAAATGACATTTAGATCACTCCGTGCCTATGCGTGACTGCGCGTGACTAAGTCAAAGTTAATCTTCTTTTCACAGCAAGTGTATGGACCAAGTTTGAGATCGATCGGATGAGGGGAAATGACATTTAGAACACTCCGTGACCATGCGTGAGTATGCGTGACTAAGTCAAATTTAATCTTTTTTCACAGCACGTGTATGGAACAAGTTTCAGATCGATCGGATGAGGGGAAATGACATTTAGATCACTCCGTGCCTGTGCGTGACTGCGGTGACTGTGCGTGACTAAGTCAATGTTAATCTTTTTTTGACCAAGTTTAAGATCGATCGGATGAGGGAAAATGAAATTTAGATCACTCCGTGCCTGTGCGTGACTGCGCGTGACTAAGTTAAAGTTAATCTTTTTTTCACAGCAAGTGTATCGAATAAGTTTCAGATCAATCGGATGAGGGGAAATGACATTTAGATCATTCCGTGACTGTGCGTGACTAAGTCAAAGTTAATCTTTTTTTCACAGCAAGTGTATGGACCAAGTTTAAGATCGATCGGATGAGGGAGAATGATATTTAGATCACTCCGTGCGTGTGCGTGACTGCGCTTGACTAAGTCAAAGTTAATCTTTTTTTCACAGCAAGTGTATGGACCAAGTTTCAGATCAATCAGATGAGGGAAAATGACATTTAGATCACCCCGTGACTGTGCGTTACCACGCGTGACTGTGCGTGACTGCCCCAAAATTAATCTGTAGTCACCATAAGACTATGGGCCAAGTTTCAGATCAATTGGGTAAGGGGGCATGAACTTTGCAAATGAGTACTTTATTTTCAGATGAAAACAAGTTTTGCTTTTCGGCGTTAAGGTGGTTTGGGGTTGTATGGCAGGAAATGGGTTTAGTAAACTCGTATTTATTTAGTTCATAAAATGTTTAAAATAAAATTAAAAACAAAGCGCACAACAACTGGGTTTTTGAGAATATTTTTACCTCCAATATGATAATCATCCAAAACATGCGGCGTATAATGTCAATCTGTGGTTGCTCTACAATACCAGATATCGATTGAAATCATTTTTATAAAAAATTTATATTTTCTCGAGCCCAGAATCCGTCAGCAAAAAATATTCTCAAACGAAATAGTAGAAAGCTTCATTTTGGATGAGTGGGTTAAAAGAGGTTATTTTTAAGTTGATTAATTAAAAACCAAAACGAGTTACTTTATTAAGCAATATTTAATGTAAATAAAAAATTTTGTTTTTGGATTTCAACACACAGTCAGTCAAATAAGTTTTTATGCAAGCGAGTAGCTTATCCTTATAACATCTAAAAATATATATTCACTGTACTACGATGAAAGAAAATCTAATTCTTTAAAAGAAAATATTGGAAATTTTATCGAAACAAAAAAAAAAAAAGCAAAGAGAAACTTAACGTCTTCAAATAACAACAACTTAAGCGAAAATATCCTCAAAAATATGTCAAAAAAAAAGTATGTATGCACACCTAAGTCAAGAAAAGGTAATTAATTTTTTCATAGGTTAAATAGTTAATTATCCAATGTTTAATGCTTAGTTGGAAAGCCTTTATTTGTTATGACTGCTTTTAGATGGTTTTGCATCGATGACACCAGGTTCGTGGTAACGTTCGATTGTATTTTCTCCCACTCTTCTAAAAGGGCCTTTTTCAAGTCTTCTTTGCCTCTTGTATCGTGTTTTCTGATTTGGCGCTCCAGGTGGATCCACAAATGCTCAATAGGATTACTATTGGGCGACTGGGGTGGGGTTTTAAGTTGTTTTTTTACTTTATAGAGGAACCACTTTTTCACAATAAGCGAGGTGTGCTTGGATCGTTGTCTTGCTAGAACACTAGTGACTCGGCAATCCCAAGTTTAGCACCACATATATGCAAGTTATTTTTTGAAAATATTTAAATAGACAAAACGATCCATTATACGATCTATAATGGCAGAGGTAGCCATACACCCTCAAACGAAGTACTGATCCACCACCATGTTTGAATCTGCCCATCATGTTATGTGGCTCAAGCTCAGAATTGGATATCGCCATAACTTGGCTCATCCATCAGATGCGAATTTGCTTTCGTTCGAAAAAATAATCGTGTTCCAAAAGTTTTGGGCGGCTGCATAATAATATTTTGCGAATAAGAGTCTCTCTTTTCAGTTTATTGGGCTTACAAACGGATTTTTGCAAATTTGACGGATATCCAGCCGAATGGAATACTTTGCGAATTGTTGCTTTTTTCCCACCTCATTTTAAATATCCATCTGTAATTTTGGTGCAGAAATTTTCGATTTTTTTTTGCATATTGTGCACGATAATTCATTTCTCACTGGGTGTGAATATGGTTGGCCGACCAGATTTTGGCTTGTTATTATTATTTCCTTGCCTTCTCTACCTTGCTATTGTTTTTTGGACGGTTGCATGACTTGGAAGTCATTCAATTCGGCTAATTGTTTTTGAGCTTGGTGCTCCAGGTAGAGTTTTATTATCACTTCTCTGAGATCCGAAGACAATTCTTTGCCCCGTGGTACCATTGGTGCTATTTGATGTATGGTTTAAAATGTATTTTTGTTCCAAATAAACAACCAAAACTTTTAAAAACACTGTAAAACCTAATAAAAATATAAAATAATTGTTCTGAAGTTCACATTGTCACCTTAAAGGCAAAAACCGGAATTAACTGTGCGTTTTGCACACAAACCTTATTGAATATTTTTTTATATCAATCAGAAAAACAATTTCTTGCAAATCTAACGGTTCTTTAAAAACTGGTTATTCTAACTATTTAGATGATGGAAGCTAACATAATAAACAACAAAACAGAAAAATAAAGACGGCAATGTACTACAGGTTGTGCGAAAAATTTTGAATTGAATTTTGATTTACAGTTTGCATACACACTTTATTGACTAACTGTACATATGCATGGTATAATTTATGTTATTGTTTTTTTTTTTTTTTCTGTAGAGAAGTTTATTCTCTAATAATTTTCTAAGGAAGAAAATAAATTGCGATTCCAAGTATTTGAAGAATAAAAAGAAATGACCACCCACCATTCATAACGGATTTATTGAACATAGCATAACACAAACATATTTCAAATCAAAACAATATTGAATAAAATAATAATCAACATATCGCACCTCTACCTCTAAAGTGAGTCAACTTAAAAATTTTTAAATTTTCACTTTTTGCAAGAAAACGATACACAGTGGTCATATCTATCCACTGTAAAAATCATACATCGATTTTTCTAGTCTTTCGCAAATAAAAAAAAAATACAGTTTTAACCCAATTTGTGTTATAACAATAGCTTCTTTAGAATCCACTAAAAAGACATATTTTGAGTTGCATCCAAAAAACTTGTTATTTTTGGTGATCACTGAAAAAATCGCAAAAACAACTACTGTTGTATACTTATTCTTCGCAATTCTTTGCAATGAAACAACTGTTTTTAAATTTTATAGTAAATATTAAAAAAAACCCGTTTTTTGCCTCTACTGAAAATTTGTAAATTTTGAGTTGACTCACTTTAGAGGTACAGGTGTGATGTGGTTTATATACGTTTTCTGTAAATATTTTGAATCAATTGACTTCTAATGTGTACGTTTTTAAACGTATCGATATGATAAACAAAAATTTATTTATTTTTACCAACTATTTTTTTTTTATAAATAATACTTAATCATAATTGTTGTTAAATAGATTTTAATAAATATATAAACATTAATATTAAGGCAGAAGTTTTTAAATTAAATTAAATTCATAATTATATTTGGCTGATATTAGAAAAACTTTATTGTTTTATTTATAGTACGTACATATGTACTTGTATATATAATAAAATCCAGCAGCAATCAAATTCTACTGGACAGCTTTTAAACACTTGTTTCAATTCCATACTAAACAAGGTCTACTCGTAAGTATAAAACTATGACAGAATTTAACATCCGAACAAGTAAGAGTGTTAAGTTCTGCTCTGCCGAATCTTTGATACCCACCAGCCGTGTTCTAAACACAATATTATAACCAAGTTTGTCAACTGTATACATGTAAGAGACAAAAAAGTTTAGATTTCTCCATTATCATAGCTATATTTTTTACAATGATGTTTAAAATTAATAACATAATTAAAATTTTAGGTACTTTCGTGAATATTTTGAAAGCAATTTTTAATTGCCATCAGCATAAATGTAAATATATACAATTATATTTTTGTTTGTTTAAGGGCGGGGTAAGATTTTTAAGGCAGAAAAGGCTATACGCCTTCATGATTATAAATAATACTAGATTATTTATTTTATATACACGTTGTAGTATATTTGAAGTATCTTTGAAGAAAACTGGCAACTAAAAATGTTAATAAATAAGTTCGTGATAGTGAAGCCCTAGGAAATCGGAGGGAGTCTTGTTTGCATTATTGTTATTTGTTGACTGCATTTAAAAGTGAAAAATACGATTTTTGCTATAAAATTTCAGTTAATTTGTTATTAAAAAATGAAAAAAATATTAAAAAGCTTCCTCACATTACCTGTTGATTTATGTATAGATATAGTGTATGTAATTGCAAAAGGATCGGTCAAGTAAATTTTGGCTTATGATGTTCACGGGCTTGTAGCACGCTTGGTTGAAAACAACCTGTCCAAAAAAAAGTACCTCGGTGTGTAAAGACAGAAAAGACCAGCTCAGACGGTCAAGGCATTGTTCTGTACCCCAATGGATACGTGCTATGATATGTTTTTTTTTATGCCATAGAAATATGTGTCTAAGTGCTATTTTAAGTAACATATTAGCAAAACAAATATTAGATAAGGATGTTTCACTCTCTGGGTACAATTCTCCCTACGCGATCACTACTTTTATTTAGTACGCCAACGCCAATTTGACCACCCTACAATTTACTGAAATTGCCACTTGAAATGAAATCTTAGCATATGATTTATATAATTATTTTACATTCCCTTTATTTATTCTATTTAGTAATTCATTTTAATTAACAAATATACTATCATATGTGGATCTTCTTATTTTATTTAAAAAAATATAGATAGTAGTATAGTAGTAGTAGTATTTATTTTTATTTTCAGCAATATATATAAAATAATTACAAAATAAAATAAAAGTTAAAAATAAAATAAAAGGTAAAAATAACCATATGCGACTCTGACTATCGTCGTCAGCCGCTTATAATATAAAAATTTAATTTCCTATTCGAGATAAATGTTTTTATCTATTAAACTCTGTTATCAAAAAGTTTCTGTAATTTATACATGTTTTTATATAATTTGCTAAGAGATTCCAATTTGTATTTACACCATTTAATTTTATCAAATCACTTCGTGCTTTAAAAATCCAAGTTATATTTTCTAGTTTAATTTCATTAGATATGTATTTATTCCCTTCAATTGCATTTAGTTTTGAATATATCCTGGTTGTTAGAGCCTTTTTGTTGCAAATTTGCTCTTGATATTTTGACTTCAAGGAGATTAAAAGGTTTTTTCTATTGTTATTCCATTGTTGTTTATTAATGTTCGCTTCTGTCCAATTAATTTCAAATTCTAATCCGAGCTTGTTAAGTTCAATTACCCAAAGCAGATTTTTTTGAATCAATAGTTTAGAAAATTGATAAGGCAACCGATTTTCTCCGTAATCAAACAGGGTTTTGTTGATATATCTCATATGTAGATCTAAGGTGTATAAATGACCATTTTCCATAGCTGTTTCGGATAATAACACATAAGTTAGTGTGAAGCTTGGGAGCCGGAAGATTTTCTTTATAAAATATATTTGTAGCTTATCAACATACTCAAAATTAGTAAACCCCCATATTTAGGCTGCATACGATTGCACTGACCTGCATACTGCAAGGAATAATTTCCATTTAGAAGCAATTGATATTGTATTTTTATTTAAAAAGTTTTGCCATGTTAAGTTGATACTATTTTATGCTGCTATGTTTCTTTGTTCAATATGCTTCGTAAATACCATTTTTGGTGTAAGCCAAACTCCTAGGTAACAGTATTCTGAAACTATTTTGATTTCTTGGCTAGTAAAATACCATTTTTCTTTACTAGACAATCTTCCCCCTTTTCTGAAAACCATAATTTCTGACTTATCCAAGTTTACTTCAACATTCCATGTTTTACAATAGTCTTCAAGTTTTTGGATCATTTTCTGCAGCACTTTTACACCATCTGCTAAAATCACTATTTCGTCTGCATATAATAACAATCTTATGTTAATGCTTTCAACGTATATTCCACCTTCTAAGCAATCATGCAAATCATTAAGGTATAAGGCAAATTAAGGTATAAGGCAAACACCCCTGCTTTACACCACTTTCTGTAGCAAATGACTTTGATAGCTCACTACCTGTCCAAACTGATGTCCGCGTTTTTTCATAGATACATTCTATAAACTTAACAACTTTTGATGAGGCACCCAATGTATGCAACTTATAAATTAAAGCATTTCTTGACACTTTATCAAATGCTGCTTTGAAATCTACGAAAAAGGCATATGTTTTCTTTTTATTCCCAAAATTCAGATGCACCATAGATGTTAAATTATATATATTATCTGCTGTTGAATAGTTTTTACGAAATCCTGCTTGGAATTCATTCATAATGTTGTTACGTTCAACCCAATTCGAGAGTCTTTCATTTATTAATCCCATCATAAGTTTCGGCAAACAGTTCATATATGATATACCACGATAATTATTTGGTAATGAAGTATCGCCTTTTTATAGATTGGATAAATAATACTGGAATTAAACGAATCACCAACACTGCATCGATCAAATAATACATTACAAGTTTTTGTTATCTCTTCCAACAGTTCGTCTGGTGCATTATTATAGAACTCATACGGAACTATATCTTCTTCTGGAGCTTTATTAGTTTTAGTTTTACTCAGCACTTGATTAATTTCTGATACTGATATTATCTTGTCCAAGTCATAATTACTTGTATAAAAGTATGCATATTGCATTTCTACTATATTTTGAATCGGGTTTAACAATTGCTTTAAATAAATCCTAAAGTCTTCTGCCTGAATAGCTAATTCTGTTGGTAAATCATCATTACGTATCTCCTTCGCAATTTTCCACCAATCTTTGCTGGTTTGCACACTCTCTATTTTTTCAACTAGTTTTTGGCTATAACATTGTTGGGCTTCACGACATACTTCTTTATATTTTTTATTAGCTTTCAGATACTTGTCCTTATTTTCATTACTTCCATTGTCTCTATATTCTTGAAGTCTTTTAAAGGAAGTATTTCTTGCATTGTAGCATTTTATAGTAAACCACTTTTATTTTTGAGGGACTTTAAACCCATTTTTATATATTTTACCATATGAATTCTTTATTACTTTAGTTAGTTCACCAAAGCTCATATACTCTTTTTCTTGTTGTGTTTTTGTTGACTGTAGTACATTTTTTACCACAGCTTGATACTTTGATTTGTAGTCTTCTCTCCAATGTAGTTTTGGTAATAATTTGGCAGTGATGCTATTAGTGATATTAGTCTTAATCTTTAACGTAAGAACAATGGGAAAGTGGTCAGACCATAAATGATTTTCCACACAAAACTTATCGACATTTTTAAGAAGCTCTTGAGAGACAGCGCAAATATCAGTTACGGATTTTCCAGCTTCCCCTTGAAAAAGTAAATTCTCCTTCAATATCTCCTTTTGTCCTGCCATTCATTATAACCAAACCGTGATCGTAGCACAGCTGTACAAATTGTCTTCCTTTTTCATTTATAAAAATATCTTTAGATTTTCTTTCCTCAGTGCCCGCCGGAAAGTTTGTTTGAATTAAATCATCAATTTTTCTCTGAAGTAAGCCAATTCTCACATTTAGATCGCCTATAATAACAGGATTAACTATGTTGTTTTCTGTGAAGAGTAAATTAATATTTTGGAAATCATCATTCCATACAGCGCTTCTCATATAAAGTGGTATCAAATTAATTATTGAAGAATTTATTTTGATATTTATAATGGTAATATTATGTAAATTAATAAAAGAATATTTAAAATTCATTTTGGATAATGACTTCTTTACTCCTAAAGCACATCCACCAATAGCTCTACCATAATTACTAACTCTTGTAGCAGGTGTCCAAAATAATTCATATCCGCTTAGGTATTTATTAAAATTTAAAGATTTTTCATGATTTAAATGAGTTTCAAGAAGTACGAAAATATCAAATGACTTTATATAATTAAAAAAAATCAACATTTAGAACTTTATTTTCAAGGCCGTGTATATTGTACGACAAAATATTAAGGTTTAAAGTTGCAGAATTAGAATTATTATTACATATATTGCTATTAATTAGTTTTTTTGATTTGGTAGATTAATTAATGAAAAATGAAAAGTGAAACATGAAAAATGAGAAATGAAAAATGAAAAATGAAAAATGAAAAATGGAAAATGGAAAATGAAAAATGAAATATGAAAAATGCAAAATGAAAAATTAAAAATAAAAAATGAAAAATAAAAAATATTAAAAAATGAAAAATGAAAAATGAAAAATAAAAAATGAAAAATGAATAATTAAAAATGAAAAATGATAAATGAAGAATTTAAAATGAAAAATAAAAATAAATGAAAAATGAAAAATGAAAAATGGATAATGGATAATGGAAAATGAAAAATGAAAAATGAAAAATGAAAAATGAAAAATGAAAAATGAAAAATAAAAAATGAAAAATGAAAAACGAAAAATTAAAAATGAAAAATTAGAAATGAAAAATGGAAAATGAAAAATGGCAAATGGAAAATGAAAAATGAAAAATGAAAACTGAAAAATGGAAAATGAAAAATTAAAAATAAAAAGTGAAAAATAAAAAACGAAAAATGAAAAATGAAAAATTAGAAATGAAAAATGGAAAATGAAAAATGAAAAATGGAAAATGAAAAATGAAAACTGAAATATGAAAAATGGAAAATGAAAAATGAAAAATGAAAAATGGAAAATGGAAAATGGAAAATGAAAAATGAAAACTGAAATATGAAAAATGGAAAATGAAAAATTAAAAATAAAAAATGAAAAATTAAAAAAACGAAAAATTAAAAATGAAAAATAAAAAATATTAAAAAATTAATTAGTTTTTTTAATTTGGTAGATTAAATTTTTCTAAAAGACTTTCATAACTTAATGTTAATGTACTTAATTTATCACCATACATATCAGTTAAGATTTCTTGAGCTGTATTTTCGCCGCACATTAGTTCATGGCTTCTATTCCATTTCATCCAGTTGACACCAATTTTTATTGAATCGTTTTTAACAAATACTTTATGAGTTTTATCAATATCTAAAATCTCTGTTTTTACCAACATCAACAATTTTCTATCGAGTTGTCTTTCTTCATTTAAGTCTCTTTCAACTTTTATTCTCGACCCCGCTATGTTCTTAAGGTTTTTAAATATTTTATCCGCCATTCTTTCCGTAGCCATTTCCGTATTTACGCTAATTTTTTCACCACTTGTGAATAAGACTCGTGCCGAATTAATTTGAACATCATTTAGCTTCAAAACTTCCTTACATACATTTTCCGCTGACGTTCTTGGCGACCCATTCTTCACTATTCCTTTGAATATAACGTTCTTTTTTCTACCTTGGTTGACAATTCTTTGAATTTGTTGGTTATCTTTTTGTCCATCATTTTTCATCTCTTCTAAGCTTGTTTTCCATTACAGCCTCCATCATCTTCATTAAGTCTCCTACCGCTACACTTCCAACCAAATCTGTCGCCCCCGTTGTGTTTGGGTATTCAGGCGACGTTTCGTTTAACATTTTTGTCAACTGGGTTATGTGTTGAGTTGTTTGTAGTAGTAGATGGCATACTTTTGGGAGTTTTAATAATTTAAAAAATTTGTTATTATGGCAATGCTGTACTATGGTATGAATAAACGTTTTATTCACCATGGCACCTTTGAGCTTCACCCACTATTTGCGAGACAAGAACAGCTGTTGTTATTGTTTATTAAATTCGATATTTTGAGAGATTTCTTGTAAAATATTATTTCCAATAGAAGTTAAAATAATATTAATAATTTAAAATGTATTTTTATATATTTAAGTAAACTGTTCTCACTCCGAATTCTTAACAGTAATAAATAGTTCGGTAAATTATTGCACCAAGCACAAATTAATGTAAGTAACTCGTTTAAAGTGTTTTTATTTTAACAAAATTACAGAGCCGACAAAAAAACACGTCTACCTCGTGTTAACTCAACACAAATTTTAGATAGTTTTTATACATAAAATAATTTAAAAAAAAAATTGGTTAAAAGTGGTTTTAATTTATATTCTCGAACAATAAGCAGATAATTGCACCAAAATTATGTCACAATGGATTATTTTGATCGCAGGAGCACTGAAGCCTCAAATAAATAAAAAAAATAACCGAATTATTTTGCTTAACCGAATTATTTTCTACACATTTCGTTATTATATTGTAAGCGTCGCATCTAAAATTTCAACAGTACTTACAAAATATTTGAATTTATTTAATAAATTGTATTTTATTAGCTTGGGTTCATATATGACCCCAATTCCAATAAGGGTTAATGGGTTCATATTGTTTTTTTCCGAAAACCTAGGCTATTAAGATTAAACATAACATTTTAAAGTAGAAAAGTGATGATTTTTGATATAAAGTTTTTAGAAATAGTACATTTACAGAAAATTTTACAAAAATCCCATTTTTCTCGAAATCCGCAAAAATAAAATCCTTGTCCAAAAAATTGAGCCATAGGATTTACCCAAAAATTCACACAGTTAATCTCTAATATGTATTTCACAAAACTTTAAAGAGCTAGATCAAGTTTTTTAAATTTTGTTTAGAGGAATTTTTCAAAAATTGAAAAAGGAGTTTTCAAAATTTTATCCAAAAAATTTTCCATTTTCGGTCTCAATGCTTAAAAAGTTAGCAAGGTGGTTATAAAACAATACTTCATATCTGAGTACTTATAGGTATAGAAACTAAAACAAAATGTTGGCTTTAATTAATTTCTTAAAGTTGAAAAAAATGGCATCAAATATCATGACCTAGTTTTTTTTGGCACAAAAGTGGTCTGGGGCATTTGATATTTCTTAGCGAGTTTTTATTCGATTTCGAAGTTTTATAGCTTTTTGGAAAGATAATTTAATCCCAATCCTGAACTATATAACAATTTGTCGGAAAAATTAAACTATAAAACGAAATTTTTGTAAAATCTGAATAAAAGTCATACTTTGCCCATATAAACACACTTGAATTTTTCAATCGCGTTGAGCCACCTCTAAATGTTTTTTGATTGGCCCAAAACTTTGTATTTCTCACTTTTTTTGCTATTCGCATATTTCTAGGGGGTACGACCGAGAGTTTGAACATTTTTTTTTATTACGGGCCACCCTATTACATAATTATAGAAAAAAAACTTGATTTGTAAAAAAAAAGAAAATATAAAAGAATTATCTTATAGTTGAAAAATATGTAGAAAAAACTATGAAATTTATTGTATATCGATTCTTGATTCAATTAATTCAATATCGAAAAATTTTGATTTAGTTTCTTTATTTCAAACAAAAAGAATTTAAAAAGTTCAACATTTAAGTTGAATATATTTGTCTCCCTCAAGATATGGGTGAAAAGTAAAATATTAATTTAAATACCTGGTTTTTATTATAGTGAGACTTCAAGGTTTGAGTTTAATTTAATAGGGTGATTTACTCGATGTACATTTAATGCATTGATGACGTCGATTGATGCAATGGCCATTCCATGAATTATAGAAATTCTTTCCTCTCCTTTGGGTTTTTAAGCTGTAATGAAATTCAAAATATTTAAACCAAGTCTGAATCAAATTAATATCTTACATTCCCATTCTTTTAAAGGACTGGTTCGTATAAATTGGCTTAAAATATTGGGAGATACGTTAAATTAAAATATTTTTCTTAATAAAAAAAAAAAAAAAAAAAAAACAATATATATATAATACATTGATCTAACACAGTATTAAAAAAAAAAGTTTTGAATACAGGTTGTTCCTTGATTTGATGTTGTTGTATAGATATTCAGCAATTTGTTTGGGCATTCATATCATCAATGTGAGGAAGTTTTTTTTTTCTTGTTGGCTCTCTTTTTCGTATGGGTCTATCTTGATTTATAGTAGTGGAGTCGCAATTGTCGATGGAAAGAAAATATGAATTGAAGAGAGCATGTGGAGTATAAGCACTTCAGCACTCCAGTAGGAAATAACTGGTGATAAAAATTTGAATAAAAACAAACTGCTAAAATAAGTTCTAGTTAATTTAGCTAGATGGAATTTACCTGGTTGGGTGTACTGAGTCCGGGGCCTACCGAAATAATGTCAATCTACGTTGAATAATGTAGGCAGCCTTAATGGGCTTTGGGATTATCTTAGAAGTTTAATTTCATTAACAATTTATTAAGTCAGGTTAGCCTCATAAGGAAAATTTCACACTTTAGTATTTAAGTAAAGCAGTAAATGTATTTTAAAACTAAGGGTTTGCGTTGTTTTGCCTTTTCTCCTTCCTTCTAAATTAATTTATTTTCTTTTTTTTTCTCTTTGCTAAAGGCAAATGTAGCACTTATATAAAAAAACTTAATTGAAATCAGTTTGTCTTTTCCTTTTATTTTTTTTTTTTGGTTTAACTAATCACGTGTGAAAGTCACTAGGTATGGTCAGGTTGGCTTCTGTCTTTGAAAGGATAGGAAGTAGTTAAACAGAATATCGCAAAATCTCCGCTTAATAAATTACTACTATTCAGAAGCGTGAAATAGTGATACCCAGTTGAGTAACATACTTAATAGTGAACTAGTGTTACTAATAAACATAGCCATAAGTATTTTAGCAGATCGTTAAAATTAAATGAAAACTAAAAAGTTAAAGAAAATTCGTAACAGGCTTCAAAAATGTTGTTTGCGAGAAAATCGCTTTAAAGATTTTAACAGATGTGACCCTGTTTAAGAAAACCCCTTAGGTGGGTCAAATTTCACGAATCCTTTTTTTTTGGATTTGTATGTAAAAAACCTGTAATTTTCATATGAAATCGCTCGCAAGTCTCAAGAACATCGGAAAGTAATGAACAAATGAATGCGATGGCGATAAATCATAAAGTTCAACATCAAATATATTGCACAGTTGATCCAATTCATCACACTAGCAAGACATTTTTCATAATAATTAAAACAAAATCGGGGTTCTAACACTAAATTATAAAACAAACATTGAAATCAATCGAAAGAAACAAATGAAAACAAGCGCTCACACTATGAAAATGCAACACAGAGGGGGAAGCTTTAATTGCGTTTTACTCAAAAACTTATTTTGGGTTTTCATATTCAGGGTCACATATACGAGTACGTTATACCGTATATGGGCTGGTCACTTGAAATTTTGACACAACACTCTCAGCATGTTGTACATTGAGAAAAAATAACAATAAAATGGAAAAAAGAAAGTTTTAAAACTTTACATGTTCAGTTATTATTAATTACTAATGTGTAAGTATACGCTCAGAGGGGTAAAAATCTATTTCACAATACAATTGTAAAAACAGAGTACAACAAAAACAGTGTGAGGTACGATTCTATTGGTGAAAAGATTAGGAAGTGTTTGGAGATAAAAATGTTTTGAAAAAACAAAAAAATTAAAAATGAAATATCATAAATGAAAAATGAAAAATTAAAAATTAAAAATTAAAAATTAAAAATTAAAAATTAAAAATTAAAAATTAAAAATTAAAAATTAAAAATTAAAAATTAAAAATGAAAAATGGAAAATGGAAAATGAAAAATGAAAAATAACAAATGAAAAATGGAAAATGAAAAATGAAAAATAAGAAATGAAAAATGAAAATTCATAAATTAAAAATGAATAATTAAAAATGAAAAATGATAATGAAAAATTTAAAATGAAAAATAAAAATAACAAATGAAAAATGGAAAATGAAAAATGAAAAATAAGAAATGAAAAATCATAAATGAAAAATTAAAAATGAAAAATCATAAATGAAAAATTAAAAATGAAAAATGATAAATGAAAAATAAAAAATGAAAAATGAAAAATGAAAAATGAGAAATGAAAAATGAAAAATGGAAAATGAAAAATGAAAAATGAAAAATGAAAAATGAAAAATGAAAAATGAAAAATGGAAAATGAAAACTGAAAAATTAAAAATGAAATATGAAAAATGCAAAATGAAAAATTAAAAATAAAAAATTAAAAAATTAAAAATGAAAAATAAAAAATGAAAAATGAATAATTAAAAATGATAAATGAAGAATTTAAAATAAAAACAAAAATAAATGAAAAATGGAATATGAAAAATGGAAAATGGAAAATGAAAAATGAGAAATGAAAAATGGATAATGGAAAATGAAAAATGAAAAACGAAAAATGAAAAATAAAAAATGAAAAATGAAAAACGAAAAATGAAAAATGATAAATTAGAAATGAAAACTGAAAAATGAAAAATGAAAAATGAAAAATGGAAAATGAAAAACGAAAACTGAAATATGAAAAATGAAAAATTAAAAATAAAAAATGAAAAATAAAAAATATTAAAAAATGAAAAATGAGAAATTAAAAATGAAAAATGAAAAATGAAAAATGAAAAATGGGAAATGAAAAATCATAAATGAAAAATGAATAATTAAAAATGAAAAATGATAAATGAAAAATAACAAATGAAAAATGGAAAATGAAAAATGAAAAATGAAAAATAAGAAATGAAACATGAAAATTCATAAATGAAAAATGAATAATTAAAAATGAAAAATGATAAATGGAAAATTTAAAGTGAAAAATAAAAATAACAAATGAAAAATGAAAAATGAAAAATGAAAAATAAGAAATGAAAAATGAAAAATCATAAATGAAAAATTAAAAATGAAAAATCATAAATGAAAAATTAAAAATGAAAAATAAAAAATAAAAAATGAAAAATGAAAAATGAAAAATGAGAAATGAGAAATGAAAAATGAAAAATGAAAAATGAAAAATGGAAAATGGAAAATGAAAAATGAAATATGAAAAATGCAAAATGAAAAATTAAAAATAAAAAATGAAAAATAAAAAGTATTAAAAAATGAAAAATGAAAAATGAAAAATGAAAAATGAAAAATGAAAAATGAAAAATGAAAAATAAAAAATGAAAAATGAATAATTAAAAATGAAAAATGATAAATGAAGAATTTAAAATGAAAAATAAAAATAAATGAAAAATGAAAAATGAAAAATGAAAAATGAAAAATGGATAATGGATAATGGAAAATGAAAAATGAAAAATGAAAAATGAAAAATAAAAAATTAAAAATGAAAAACGAAAAATGAAAAATGAAAAATTAGAAATGAAAAATGGAAAATGAAAAATGGCAAATGGAAAATGAAAAATGAAAAATGAAAACTGAAAAATGGAAAATGAAAAATTAAAAATAAAAAGTGAAAAATAAAAAACGAAAAATGAAAAATGAAAAATTAGAAATGAAAAATGGAAAATGAAAAATGAAAAATGAAAAATGGAAAATGAAAAATGAAAACTGAAATATGAAAAATGGAAAATGAAAAATGAAAAATGGAAAATGGAAAATGGAAAATGGAAAATGGAAAATGAAAAATGAAAACTGAAATATGAAAAATGGAAAATGAAAAATTAAAAATAAAAAATTAAAAATTAAAAAAACGAAAAATTAAAAATGAAAAATAAAAAATATTAAAAAATTAAAAATGAAAAATTAAAAATGAAAAATAAAAAATGAAAAATGAATAATTAAAAATGAAAAATGATAAATGAAGAATTTAAAATGAAAAACAAAAATAAATGAAAAATGAAAAATGGAATATGAAAAATGAAAAATGGAAAATGGAAAATGAAAAATGAAAAATGAGAAATGAAAAATGGATAATGGAAAATGAAAAATAAAAAATAAAAAGTGAAAAATGAAAAATGAAAAACGAAAAATGAAAAATAAAAAATTAAAAATTAGAAATGAAAAATGGAAATGAAAAATGAAAAATGAAAAATGAAAAATGGAAAATGAAAAATTAAAAATGAAAACTGAAATATGAAAAATGGAAAATGAAAAATTAAAAATAAAAAAAGAAAAATAAAAAATATTAAAAAATGAAAAATGGAAAATGAAAAATGAAAAATGAAAAATAAAAAATATTAAAAAATGAAAAATGAGAAATGAAAAATGAAAAATTAAAAATGAAAAATGAAAAATGGAAAATGAAAAATGGAAAATGAAAAATGGAAAATGAAAAATGAAAAATCATAAATGAAAAATGAATAATTAAAAATGAAAAATGATAAATGAAAAATAACAAATGAAAAATGGAAAATGAAAAATGAAAAATAAGAAATGAAACATGAAAATTCATAAATGAAAAATGAATAATTAAAACTGAAAAATGATAAATGAAAAATTTAAAATGAAAAATAAAAATAACAAATGAAAAATGGAAAATGAAAAATGAAAAATAAGAAATGAAAAATGAAAAATCATAAATGAAAAATGAAAAATTAAAAATGAAAAATCATAAATGAAAAATTAAAAATGAAAAATGAAAAATTAAAAATGCAAAATCATAAATGAAAAATTAAAAATGAAAAATAAAAAATGAAAAATGAAAAATGAGAAATGAAAAATGAAAAATGAAAAATGAAAAATGAAAAATGAAAAATGGAAAATGAAAAATGAAATATGAAAAATAAAATATGAAAAATGCAAAATGAAAAATGAAAAATAAAAAATGAAAAATAAAAAATATTAAAAAATGAAAAATGAAAAATGAAAAGTAAAAAATGAAAAATGAATAATTAAAAATGAAAAATGATAAATGAAGAATTTAAAATGAAAAATAAAAATAAATGAAAAATGGAAAATGGAAAATGAAAAATGAGAAATGAAAAATGAAAAATTAGAAATGAAAAATGGAAAATGAAAAATGAAAAACGAAAAATAAAAAATGAAAAATGAAAAACGAAAAACGAAAAATGAAAAATGAAAAATTAGAAATGAAAATGGAAAATGAAAAATGAAAAATGGAAAATGGAAAAAGAAAAATGAAAAATGAAAAATGAAAACTGAAATATGAAAAATGGGAAATGAAAAATCAAAAATAAAAAATGAAAAATAAAAAATATTAAAAAATGAAAAATGGAAAATGAAAAATAAAAAATAAAAAACTAAAAATGATAAATAAAAAATTTAAAAAAAAAAAAAAATGGAAAATAGAAAATGAAAAATTAAAATTAAAAATGAAAAATTATAAATGAAAAATTTAAAATGAAAAATAAAAATAGCAAATGAATAACGAAAAATGAAAAATGATAAATGAATAATTAAAAATAAAAAATGTAAAATGAGAAATGAAAAATGAAAAATGGAAAAACGAAAATGAAAAATGAAAAATGAAAAATGAAAAATGAAAAATGAAAAATGAAAAATGAAAAATGAAAAATGAAAAATGAAAAATGAAAAATGAAAAATGAAAAATGAAAAATGGAAAATGGAAAATGAAAAATGAAAACTGAAATATGAAAAATGGAAAATGAAAAATGAAAAATGAAAAATAAAAAATGAAAAATAAAAAATATTAAAAAATGAAAAATGAAAAATGAAAAATGAAAAATAAAAAATAAAAAATAAAAAATTAAAAATGAAAAATAAAAAATACTAAAAATGAAAAATGGAAAATGGAAAATGAAATATTAAAATTAAAAATGAAAAATGATAAATGAAAAATTTTAAATGAAAAACAAAAATAGCAAATGAATAACGAAAAATGATAAATGAAAAATTAAAAATGAAAAATGAATAATTAAAAAAGAGAAGTGAAAAATGAAAATAAAAAATGAAAACCGAAAAATGCAAAATTAAAAAGTAACCAGTTGAAATAATAAATAATAGTAAATATTTTTGTATTAACAGAGCCCCTGCAGTTGTTTGCTATAACTGAAACATAAATGGCGCTTTCTGTTTGATTTTAAAAAACTGTCATAAAAAAATTTTTAATTACTAGATGTTTGTTTACTAATCTCCCCTGTGATCGGACTCACATGACTTTTTTTTTTTTATTATTTTATATTATTTTTATCATTTTATATGAAGCATTATCGGAGTATCTAGCAAAAGTGTAAATAGAGTTTAAAATCAACATTGCTGACATATTTTGCAAGGAATAAAAATAATAGAATAAAACGCGGATTCCCATTAAATGATTTTATAATAAAAAAAAAATCAAAACATACGTACAGGGCGGATGATATAATTTCTAAATTTAATTTTGTATTAATTATAACACTCATAACTTTTTTTCATTCGGGTAGTTAGAAAATACTATTTCATTGAAAAAAACTTCCGTGGCTAACTTTAAAATTAACCCATACGGTCAACCCAATTTTCAGTACAGTTTGGAGCTGAATTTTACCGATGACCGCAATAAATTCTTTTTTCGGTGCCCCAATTGACGACTGGTGATTAGTACAACACTCGTCTTCCATAAATAATAGTATAATGGGGTCAAATCTCAGTTGCGCGGTGGCCAATACAAATCGTTAAAACGGTTAATAACGCGATTTGCCACGCAAAAGAGTAGAAAATGAGTAGAAATTAATCTGTTATTATTGCACAGTAGCGCTCACCGTTCTTTGCAACGCATTTGCCTACTACATCTTCAAAGAAATTTGATCCAATAATATAGCCCAAAAACCACAATAACAGTGAATCGTGCAGGAAAATTTTCAGCGGTCTTGTGTAGTTTTTCTGTGGCCCATATGAGAGATGAAAATGAGCTTTGTCAGAAAATATGATTTTTTGGTATCATGCTTGATTTCACTTTGGAAATAAGTTCTTAATATTTCTTCGCATAACACACCCGAAATTGGTGTTGTCTTACTCGAAATATCCAGTATTTCATCATTAAAAGATTAGAGCGACCACCCTGTATATAATAGATATTCCATAATGAAATTTATACATATTTGACATTTATATATATTTATTAGCTTTAATTTTTTTTTCTTACTCACTTAAAATTTTATATTAAGATTTAAAATTTATATTCCAAATTTCATTTCGATGGTTGTCACAACCGCGAATTAGTACACAACTTTTCGATAATAATTTTTTTAAATTGCCTATTCGCCTATACTCGAGCCCTAATATACATTAAAGTATATAACGAAAAACATTTAATATCAGAAGAACTATTATATAAAGCACATTATTGTGAGCATATAATTAGTTATAATTAGTTATTCTCTCTATCGTTTGTCATAGTGTCATACTTAAGGTTAAGTTTTGGGTTCTTATTTCCTTTGTTTGCTTGTTGCCTTCCTCAATAATATGATTATATTAATTGATGCTACAATTATATTGTTGCTTTGTTCTGATTTTTATTGTAGGCAAATATTAAAGATTCGAATCACATTATGAGAGAGATTCCTTAGAGGAATAAGTCAATAGATAGGTAACAATAAAAGATTTGTCATTATTAATGACCTATGGAACGTTTCATAACCTGCAAAAAATTTAATATTTTCCAAATTAAAGGTACCACAAACAATAACCTGGGGTTGCGTTAAACATTTTTAGTGTTTTGTCATATTTATGTATCACTGTCTAAATAAGAAGAATAAGAAAAACGATGTCAACAAATGAAAAAAAAAATTGATGACGGCAAACAAGAAAAATCCATTAACGATTGTGTAAGTTTCTGTTACAAGAACAACGATAATATAATTAAAATAAAATGCTTATTTTAACAACAAGATATTATTTTATATAATAAAATTTATCAACCACTTTTTATTAAAATTAATCTTCTTATTATTGTCAATTGCTCAAACCAGACCGAGCAGTTTTGCAAAGTAATTTCTGGTTTTTATAATTAAAATTGATGTTTTTTTTTACTACCCAAGTACTTTCGTCCTTTTTGTAGATTTTAAATCAAATTACAGCCTCTTTATTTACTAACAAAAAAAAAAAAAAAGATAAAGATTGCAAATTGCTTTTATATATTCCTCAAAAATATGCAAAAAATTATGATTGAATTAATACCCCACAATAACAGACAAAGAAACAAGTACAAAAATTTTAGTAAACTAAATGCATTTCGGGAGAGGGTCCTGGATGAAACTTTGATGGTGTAATATCTGGATAAAGGAAATGAGCATAAACCAAATTGTGGTGGACTTTTTAATATTTTGTGCCATGCGGATATGACATACATATGTATATAAACCAAATTTGAATAAAATCTATGCAATATTTTTGTATTTGTGTTATTACTAGCAGATTCCAGCCCTCGAAATTCGAGAGTAAATTCTAGGAAATTTTATTTATTTAATTTAATATTGACCCTAAAAGTATGCTAATCAATTTTAGACAAATCACAATTCAACACTTTTTATTATTGTGAATGAAGAAAACAAACTCATAATTTTTTTTTTTAACACATAAACAAATTTAATAAACACACACATAGCATTATATAATTTTATGTATGTATTAGTAGCAACTTTAAATGAGCATAACTTAAAAAAAAATTTAAAATTTAAAAATCTGTAAGTCTGGTGGACAGCTAAAATGAAATACCTTCCAAACAAGATGCGTTTGGTCAAAATCGGGAAAAAAATGGTGCCAATGCCACTCATTTATGATTATTTTCTATATATCATTAGTTGGACCTATCTATCTCTTTATTGATTGTTTAATTTAGCTGTATATTAATCAGTTAAATCGATATAACCCAAATTTAACAATAAGAAAATTATAGTCGGTCTATACCGACTATACGATACCCTATATAGAGACCCTGTTTAGAGACCCTATTCCTTCGGTCCAACTAATTGGATATAGAAAATAAGCATAAACCAAATTGAATGCCATTGTTATTAATTTTTTTGGCTGCAGGTATGAAAAAGTTTATATCGGATGCTATATTTATATGGGGACTAGGCCGAAAAATGGACCGAACCTGACAAGCTTTGGTAAAGTCACTTATATTTTGAAAATTCTACACAAACCAAATTTGAGAAAAATCTGTGCAATATTTTCGTTTTTTGATAGATTTAAGCGAAGATCGGGAAGCAGCTCTATATGGGGCCTGTGACTAAGAATTGTCTTTTAAGGATTATTTTTGGGCTACTGATTAATGGATACAATAAGCACATACAAACCCAATTTGACTAAGATCTATGTGATAGTTTGGATCTTATGGCAATTTATGTCGATTTCATAGGGGGCATTTGTATGGGGACTAGGTCTGACCGATTCTCACCAATTTCAATAGCGTTCATCCTATTCATATTTGCGACCTGTAGTTTGATTACAAGGTTTACATGGACACAGAGACGGACGGACGGATGGACGGACGTAGCTAAAACGACTCAGAAAGTGATTCTGATCTGATCGGTATAATAAAACATGGATCTAGGTCAAATATTTTTGGTAGTTACATGCTAACAGCAGCACAAAGTCATTATACCCAAACCACATAGTGGTAAAGGGTATAAAAATTGAATAATGAACAAGTAAAAAAATTATAGTCGGTCTAAACCGATATATTCATATATGCGACCTGCAGTTTGATTACAAGGTTTACATGGACACACAGACGGACGGACGGACGGACGGACGTACGGACGTACGGACGGACATTGTTAAATTGACTCAAAAAGTGATTCTGATTCGATCGGTATAGTAAAAGGTGGCTCTAGGTAATTATACCCAAACCACATAGTGGTATAGGGTGTAAATAAGGCCAAAATAAGAAAAACGCGCCTAATTAACTCTCCGTCTAGCAACATTTCTGGTACCCTTAAACGCATGACAAGGTCCGTAAGGACCTATTTTTGTTGATATGACATTTTCTATGAAAAAGACATTTTAAAATTTTTGTTTTGTTATTTTATTACTGTTTATTAATTAAAGCGTCGATAAATAAATTAAAATAATTTTTATTTTTTTTATACTAACATAATTAATTTTTATAAATTTTATTATGAAAATTTAGTTTTACAATGAATAAAACTTAAAAAAACTATTGTTGCGATGGTTGTTCCTCATTTAGAGTGCAGGTTAAGCACCGATGCATTAATCTTGAATGCTCTGCACAAACTGCATTGTTGCAGGAACAGCAATAGGCCCTTGTTTTGCGTTGACGACCGTACTCTGAACGGCATAGTCGACATGATGGCCTGTTTGTCCTTAGCGCAAACGACGGTGCAGCTGCTTCTGTTGGTCTTGGTACCTAAAATGAAAAAATATATATAATCATTCTGCTTTTGACCTTTAGAATTCTTAATTCTTACCTTGACATCAAATTCCTCCATTGCATTCCGTATCATTGGATATGCAGTTATGCGAGTATTCAGGGCACGTTCTTCAATGCTGGGTGATGCCAATTGCTTAGTAAGCATAAGGAGGAATGAGCGCCGTCTGTCACTTCTCTTCACTGGCTTCATCTCGTTGAATATTATGAATGCAGCTAATGCAGCGATGTCGAGCATATTGTAAAACATGGCAAGCGGCCAGCGCTTTGTTGAGCGCTTGCATGTATACGTACCAAGCATCTGGTCCATAGTATCAACGACAGATTTGTTGGCATTGTAATCAAGAATGGCTAAGGGCTTCTTCTTTTCAGTTTCCATGTTCAAATCGCAAGTGTAATGTTGTGTAGATAGCAAAATTACTCATTTATTCTTCCTGGGCACATATGAGAATAGTGCTATATCGCCTTCGTTGAACCCAAACAATGTGCTGTTGATTGGCCGCGTACGATTTTTGTGTAACTCCCGTGGCACAAATGTTTTGTTAGAGCGTGCTGTTCCAACATATGCAGTTTTCTTTCTCATCAAAATACGCGCGAAGTTCAATGTACTGAAGAAATTGTCAGCATAAATTGTGCGGCCAGAATTCAAATATTTATCCGTAAGAGCAGGTACAACGTTCTGCCCTTGATTTATTTCACGCTCCTGGTCAGGCAATTTACCAGAATAAATCATTCCTTTGACAGGATAGAATGATTTTGAGTCACACAACCACCATACCTTTATACCATACTTGGCTGGCTTCGACGGAATATATTGTGTGAAGAGGGTACGGCCTCTGTATGGGAATAACTGCTCATCAACTGTCAGTGAATCATGCGGAGTGTAAGCTGCTGCTAAATTAGACTGCAACATTTGCCAAATATTATCAATTGCCGCAGTTTTGCTGTTAATTAGTCGCTGCTGTCGCGTATTTCCATTGTCGAATCTAAGGCATTGTTTTATGGACATAAAGCGATTATACGACAATGCTGTATATTGGACAACGCGTTGGGGCCCATAACTGTGCAGAAGGCTCGTTATTTGATTTATTGAGTCCAGAATACAAGAGTATAGCCAAGAAAGCATCAAACTCCTTTAGTGTGATGGTTTTAAATTCTTTTTTGTTTGTTGGATTTGCCAAATTATATGCATCTGTTATTTCCCTACCTTTGCGATTAGATTCGCGTATTATTATGTACGCCATGTCTTCCGTGAAGAGCGAGCGGAATATGGTAAAGGGATCATATGTGATTCCTACTGGTCCTGGTTTCCTCCTTGTGTAGTTGACCACGTTATGAGCATGAATACGGGAAGTTGGTGGTGAATTTTTACTCCATTGGGTGCCGTCCTTCGTAATAAAATAACTTTCGCTTGTTGGTGTTTCTTCTTCTTCATAATCGTCGTCATCGTCATCGTAAACCTCCTCATTGATTTCTATATCTACCTCACTTTCAGCATCGGAGTCTACAGCAGATAAATTTGGTAGAAATGGCAAGTCGCCATCATCTTCTTCAGCATCAAATGCCGGAATATCAAGTTCCTCGTCATGATCCTCTGCATTCATAAAATCAGCAAATTGATTTTCAACGGCACGTCTTTCCTCCTCAGACATTTATTGGTAGAGTGTGCTACGACGCACCACCATTTCAGCAATTTCAATGTTTGATTCTGCCATATTATTTTATCGCTTTTAGTTTCCTTCATACAATCACTTTGAAATTTCAAACAAGATGTTGAGTCTTCAGTGTCTAAACTGTGTATGATTTAGTTTACGAAACTAGAGCCACTTTTATACGCTTTCCGTTGCCTACTTGTGTTCTAGCTTGAACATGCGCGTATATGTACAAATAAGGATTAGTATTAGCAGGTAATAAAACAAATGGTAAATGCGAAGAACACGTTTGAAATGTGTTCAAACAATAAAACAGCTGCTTACGAAACTATAACCGCATTTATACCCTTTTCGTTGCCTACTTGTGTTCTAGCTTGAACATCCGCGTATATCTACAAATAGAGATTAGTATTAGAAGGTAATAAAACAAATGTTAAATTCGAAGAACTCGTTTAAAATGTGTTCAAACAATAAAACAGCTAAAAAGAAGCCAAAATAAAGTTTATGTCTTAATGATTTCTTGTAATTTCAGTACAAGGTCCCTACGGACCTTGTCATGCGTTCCCGTACTACTCACCTTTAAACCTCAATAAAAACTAAACCACTGGGCGTATCACCTTGAATTTTCTTTTAAACGATTTTTGACAAAATTCTCTTGGAAAACAGTGTAACTTTTGGGGTACCTTGTCTTGGCCGATTTTCTTGCTAATCGAAGTGTTAAATTAAATAACAATAATTTTAATAAGTAAATTTTTTGGACAAAAAGGATTGAGCTTTTCTCGAAATCTTATGATCATGCTACAGATCGCTTACTGATCGCCATCAAGTCACCGTGGGGTGTTCGTATCTATCCCAAAATTAATTTGTAGTCACAACAAAACTATGGACCAAGTTTCAGATCAATTGCATAAGGGGGAATGGGGTTGTTCCAAGACTGACAGACAGACAGACAGACAGATAGTATGAGTTAAAAGAAAAAGTTTAAAAATTAATATTGCACTACGATCGTTTGTTAACTAGATGTCTGCTTTGAGCGCAACTTTTTGTGTCTGCTTTGAAGTCAATTCTCTTATATGTTGGTATATTTATAATGTTAAGCATTTCTAGCATGTAACGTGTTTTGTAGTTGTTTTCACACTGTAACACTTGTACGTTCTCAAAGTCAGGAGAGTGGTTTTCTATTGTACAGTGGTTCACTAATGCTGTTTTTTGTAACGAATTGTTATTTCTTAAACGTTGTTCAGATTTTTGTGCTGCTATCCTTGTTTTCAATTTGTTTTTCATGGTACCAACATAAAATTTTCTGCAATTATCAGACTCATTACCATTGCAGGATATTTTATATATAACATTAGATTTCTATAATTTTTCTAGTATGTCCTTTGTTGTGCTGTTCAATTTGGCGAGAGTATAATCCGATTACTAAGCCACCTTGTAGTTTTCTTCATCAAATAATTTAGAATTTTCAAATCTTTCAGATAATTCTGGAACATATGTTAATGTCTTGTAAATTTTCGCATCTTGTTTAATATTTTGTATTGTATAAAAGAGGTGACGAAAGTACTGCGACCAAATGCTCTATTGTACTGCCCTCTGCTAATAGTTGTTCCTATAAAATCTCACCCAATCCTGAAGCCCTCAGAAATTCGAGGATGTGGGTTGGTTCCAGTGATTTTATTTCGCTCCCTGGTATTTGGAAAGAACCCAGGTACTTTTTCCTCTTATGCATTAAAGCTCCACAATCCCCCAGTATGTGCTCCGCTGATTCTTCCTTCTCATAGCAAAATCTGCACATGGGGTTCGCTTCAATTCCTAACCTGCTCAGATGCTCCCTGAGCCTACAGTGACCGGTTAGAATCCTGGTTAATATTCTCAGTCCGTTCTTCGATAGTCCGATACATGACTCAAATCTCTTACCTTTGTAGTTACCTAGCAGTAGTTTTGATTGCCTTAAGCCCAAGTGGCTCGAGAAAACCTCCTGTCTGATATGATTCTCACATTCTTTGGGTACGCCTTACCATACTCCTTTTCCTATTCCACAAAACGGTTCCGGCCCCATTAGTTTTGTGGTAGCTCCCTTTCTGGCAAGCTCATCCGCTTGCTCATTTCCCCGAATCCCAATATGTCCGGGACCCAACACAGGCTGACCTTATTGTGTCAGCCTAGCTCATTCAGTCTTTGCAGACAGTCCCATACTAACTTAGAGTTTACTACATAGGAGCCTAGTGCTCGAATAGCAGCTTGACTATCTGATAATATGGTTATGTCCTGTCTTTTATACTTTCTATTTAAGTTAATCTGTGCACATCTATCGATGGCATAAATTTCCGCCTGGAAAATACTCGTGTGCATTCCCATTGATTCGTAGTATTTGGTTATAGGCCCAAAGACTCCCGCCCCTGTTCCATTTCCGGTCTTTGACCCATCCGGGTACCATTTGATCGTGTTCTCCTTAAGAGAATATGCTGTGCTCAAACTACTCCATTCCTTTTTGCTACTAAGTTTTGTAACAAAGTTTTTCCTGAAATCGTATTTCTTCTCCATCCTGTCCATTGGACAATCTAGGAGGGAGTAATTTTTAACCTGACTTATTTGGTTCCATTGCCCTTCATAAAGCCTGGATATAGGTTTATCCCCCTTTATTCTGATTGCCGTTGCCAGGGCTTTCTTTTGCACCACTATATGCAGTGGGCTCTGATCCAAGAGTATTCAAGTGATGCCGTTGGGCACGTCCTCATTGCACCCGTTATTCCAATACACGCTAGTCTTTGTATTCTACTTAACTCCATTTGAGTTGATTTTAGCTCCGTCCTTTTGGCCCACGCAATAGCTCCATAGGTCACGATTGGACGGACCATCATGGAGTACATCCAGTGTAGGATGCTGGGTTTACATCCCCAGGTTCTACCCGCTACCCTTCTACATATCATTGTAGCACGCTTGGCTTTCTCTGTAATATGGTTGACGTGTGCCTTCCATGTTAACTTGCTGTCTAGTATTATGCCTAGATATTTAACTTCTGTCCTTGGTTCGATGACTTCTCCCAGAATTTGAATTGCCTTGCATCTTGGAAGTTTTCTTTTCCTGGTAAATGGTACAATAGTGGTCTTTGTCGGATTGATGTTCAGTCCTGTTGCCCTACACCATTGATTGATAATTCTCAGCCCTCTTTGGACAATGTCACAGAGGGTTTCCTCGAATTTGCCTCTTGCTATTATGACTATATCGTCCGCATAGCCTTGACATTCTATACCTGCTTCTGACAGTTCCACTAGTAGTTCGTCCACAACCAGACTCCACATTAGAGGCGAAAGCACCCCTCCCTGTGGACATCCTCTGGTTGTGTTGACGGCTAAGGTTTCCCCTTCTGCTAGTGTTTCTGCTGATCTTGGGTTTAGAACTTCTACCATCCATCTTGATATCACTGAGTGTACTCCTTTTCGGTTTAATGCCCTTTCTATTACATCATGTGAAGTATTATCAAAGGCTCCTTCTATATCTAGGAAGGCACAAACTGCTATTTCCTTCTCATCTAGTGATTTTTGAATAGTGCCCACTAGTTTGGTAAGAGCGGTCTCTGTTGATTTGCCCGCTCTATACGCATGCTGGTTTGGATGCAAAGGCAACTGTTGTAATATCCCACATCTTAAATAGTTGTCCACTGCTTTTTCAAGTATCTTTAACATGAAAGATGTTAGGCTTATTGGTCTGAAGGATTTTGGATGTGCAGTGTCTTTTTTCCCCACTTTGGGTATGAACACCACTTTTGCCCTCCTCAATGCCTCTGGTATGTACCCTAAGGCCAAGCTACTCCGCCCGATATTCATTAAGAATGGTAAAATTCCCTTTAAGCCCTTTTGTAATAAGGCAGGAAAAATACCATCCGTTCCAGGGGACTTGTAGGGTTGAAAGGTGCCTAAAGCCCATTCTAGTTTTGCCCTTGAACAAATTTCGTTTGCTATTTGTCTATTTTCCCGACTAGGGTTTCTTGGATTGTTACTTGGCCGTTCGTTGTCTACTGCCACACTTCCTGAAAAGTGTGTCTTTAATAACAACTCTGCCCTTTCTTGGCCATTTTTTGTGTAACTACCGTCTTCTTTCCGTCTTCTTTGTTAGTTCTGGTCCGCATTTCGCAAATGTTCTGTGAAGCCTTGCCGCTTCTGGAAGAGATTCCATATTTTCACAAAATTTTCTAAAGATAATTCTTTTAGCTTTCCTTATTTCATTGTTATATGCAGTAAGTTTGGCCCTATAAAGCTCCCACTGCCCGTTACGCTTTGCCTTGTTGCCGAGCCTACGAACTTCGGTTCTGAGTTTGGAGAGGTTTTCGTTCCACCAAACTGCGTCCTTCTCCTTGCCCCTCGGTTTCTCGGGGCAGCTACAAAGATAGGCATCCAACAGGGCCCCTTTCAATTGGGTCACACTGTCATCGAGCTCGTACTGATTCCGTATGCGTTTGCTCAGTGTTATGCCCTGTAGATTGTAGCCTAGGATTTCATTATACCTCACCCAATTTGTTTTTCTTGATTTCTATATGAAGTTGCCTGAATACTTAGGCCCTCTAGCGAAAATTCAATTATTTTATGGTCTGATAATGATTCCTCATCTGATACCTTCCAATTTCTCGTAATCCTAGCTAAGCTTGGACTGGCTACCGTAATGTCTAAGACCTCCTCTCTTACCCTTGTAACGAATGTAGGTTTATTTCCCTCATTTAGTACTTCTAGGTTGGATGTTATTAAAAATTCTAATAGGTACTCACCTCGATAGTTTGTGCTGGTGCTGCCCCATATTGTGTTATGTGCGTTGGCATCGCACCCCAGTAAGAGCTGCAAGTTTTGCCTTCTGCAGAGGTCCACTAGCCGCCGTACCTCTGCCGGTGGTGTTGAAGTTTCATCTCCCGGAAAGTAAGCTGATGCCACCACTATGACCCTTTTTCTGCCCTCGATGTTGATGAGGGCCTGGATGGGGACCAAGTCCCGCGTTATGAATTCTGTAAGACAAGTGTAGTTAATATCTTTACTAATTAGTATGCATGCTCTGGGCGACGTATTTCTACTGTCCCATATTACCTTGCCGCTACCGCAGCTTAGACCTCTGATTGCACCCTTATAGTGCCAGGGTTCTTAGATCAATATCATGCCCAGGTTAAATTTTGAAAATGCCCTAGCGATCGCTGCGGACGCAGCTTTTGCATGGTGGACGTTAACCTGGGCGAAATTGATATGTGATCCATTATTCGGCTTTATGCTACTTGTTGTTGCTGCTGTCACTTAGCAGCATTTCCTCTTCTTTCTCATTAATTGGAACATCTGAGTGGCCTGGATCCATGCCCTCCGTATCGCTTCCAATGGATGATAGCTTTTCCGTCTCCATTGGTACAGATACTTCCGGTACAGATGTGGGCTCTTTTGAGGTTGGAATCTCTGTTCCCTCTAGTGGTTTTGCGGGGTCTGGGTTGCTCTCTCTTCCTTTGCCCCTCGCTATTCCATGTACCGGAACCTCGCCAAATCTGTTTAATATTTAGGATGTTTTATGTTTTTTCATAGTCATATATTCGTCAATTTTTTGGGAAAATTATTATTATATAATATGTCCCTTATCTTCTCTATATTTTCTTTGTGAAATTCCACAACAATAATGTTGAGAACCCTTTTTATAAGGCTATTGGTCGTAATTACTCGACCTGATGCACTGGGGTTTAGATACCACTTTTTATCTCTTATTACAATTGTATTTAGATATGGCAACTCATAATTACGTTCATATTCTATCGTAAATTTAATGCTGGTGTGAAAACTATTGACGTTAGTCACAATTTCTTCTATTGTACTTTCTCTTACTATACTGAATGGATCATCTACATATTTCGCCAAAAGTTTTGGTTTTATCGTCAACTTTCCAATACAGGTGTCCAAGAGATTATCCATCACAATATCTGCAAAAATAGGTGACTCCAGTGAACCCATTGGTGTAAATCTTATTATCATATTTAATATACCTTTTCTCTTTAATGCAAAATGCATAAAAATAGTTCTTTAGTTATATCTGTGTATTCTGCAATCTCTTCCCATTTATCTTTAATAATTCTTATAGCTAGATCCACAGGTATGCTCGGAAAGAGCGACACTACATCGAAAGATATTAGTCTTTCATTGTCCTGTGTCGAGATTTTTTTAAGCTTATCCCTAAATTGCACTGAATCTCTTAAGATGTATAACGAGTCCTCTGTAATTTTCTTTATGTATTTTCATTTGAAGAATCATTAATGCTAGCGCAAATGGGCCTTAATGAATAATTTTCCTTACTTTCCTTATGGATTATCGGAAGTCCATATATTCTCGGAGCTATCGTGACATCCGATTTCATTCTTCTCTTCTGCGTTTCTGAAATTACACTTTAATTTAATAGTTTGTTAACAAACAAAGTTACGCTCAAAGCTACAAACATCTAGTTAACAAACGATCATAGTGCAATTATAATAAACATTTTTAGTCAGTGCAATAACTGACGATGGTAGAGACCAACGATAGTTTTAAGCATTTTCTGTGAATCTTTAATGTGACAAATTTTTGTTGTTGTTGTTTTGTGATATAATTTTTGTTACAATAATGTATGTTTATATGTATGCGTATGTTTTTAGATAAATCCCTGAGGATGCTACTCGATGAATAGCGAAACATTGGAATAACAAAAATAAAGATAAAATTTTTCACAACATGACCCTGAGCTCGACGAAATAGTTTTTTGTATTTAATAAATTATATCTGTATCACTATGATCAAGTCGAATGGAATCTGTTACAAAAATCTGATATATTAAATATTTAAATTTTGACAATTATTTTAAATTAACTTTTTCTAAATAATCACTTCGAACATGATCTTTGATCAGTTTACGTATTTTGGACATCGCTTCGGCTCTAAGCGAGATCAGTGGAAACATCGTTTATTGTTAATTTCGTCTCTAAATCTTGATCCCATTTTTATCTGTGACATATTTAATCTGTTGCCCTACGAAAATTACGATATTTTCTTAAAGCATGATATTTTTTATTCAATACATAACTACTGCCATTGCATCCGGTTGCTGTTTACTTGGATTATTTTTTTTTTATTTTATTTTAGTCTCTATTATATTTACTTTATTTTACTGTCTCATTCACATCCGCCATTTGAGCTGGTATACCAACTAATGTCTTTATCTCTCTCTCTATCTCCATAGCTAATAAAGGATCCGCCAAATAACTTTTTTTTTTTTGAAAATGCTATAAAAATAAACTACTGAATATTATCTCAAATTTCTTTTTTTGTTTGAAAGTACAATCCTTCCGGTTAATAATGGAAAATAATTTCATACAAATGGCTGCCTCGGCTGGCCAATTTTTAAGCACATTATCGATTGTGTGCAGCTGTATTTCACCAATGGCTTCTCGAATATTGTCCTTTAAAGTGTCAATTGTCTCTGGCTTGTTGGCGTAACACTTATCTTTGAGGGCACCCCACAAATAATAGTCCAACGGTGTCAAATCGCAACTCCGAGGTGGCCAAATGACATCAGATCTGCGGCTGATAATGCGATCTTCAAAAACAGGGCGCAAAACATCGAGTGTAGCTTCGGCTGTGTCGCACGTAGCGCCGTCCTGTTGAAATCAAATGTTGCCAATATCCTCCTCTTCAATTTTTGTGAACAAAAATTCGTTCAACATGGCCCGATAACGATCGCCATTGACTGTAAGTTGGCTTCAACTCGTGAACCAATTGGACTTTGTATGGCGTCATACCAAGGTCTTTATGCAAAATTCGTCTCAGTGATGCCTCCGAAATATTCAATTCTTGAATTCTCACAAGCAACAACCCTTGACCTTATAAGTCATTTAATAATAATAAAAAAAAAGCACAAAAAAAGTTTATGGTTTGTTTAGATGATACACTATGCCATGAGTTTTCAAAAAGTGTCTTAGAGCCCTAAATTTTAATTAGTTTATTTAGCAAAAATTTCACAATTTTCAAATTTCTTTCAAAAATTCATCACATTCACAAAAAAAAGATGTCTGTCAATACTTATCATCATATATTTAGAGTACTATGATGGCAACAGATTTTTTATTATTTCTTATTAGTTCTTATGAATGATGTTAAGATTACATATGAGCAGTAACTCCCATGTAAAAAAAAAACCAAAGTGCCAGAAAAGTGGAAGTCTTGGAACTTAGTATCAGTCCTTGAATTATGAATGTGAGTAGTTCAATCTAGAATGAGCGTGACAATGTGTGTTACACTTCTTATGCAAAGTAAATATTTATCATCATATATTTAGAGTACTGTGATAGCAAAAGTTTTGTGAGGAGGACAAATACTAAACACAAATATCAAGAATACAATAATATCGAGAGCCTTGCAGGTTTGTGTGAGCTAATAAGTTATTTCTATAACAATAGAACCGAAAATGGACGTAACTAATGCGCGTGGACTTTCCTTTTAAAGTGAATATTAAATATCATATATCCCGAGTACTACTTATCTTATCATAACAAATCTCATCGAAGTGATCGCTATTACGGTAAAATAAAAAGGAAAAAAATATATATCAGACAAACGAATTCAATCTCCTATGATTTCGTTCCGATGGGTATAGCAAAGCTCATCATAGTACAGCATGCATCCTGTACTTACTCAGAATTTTCATCTAAGAAAGACTGAAAATATAAAGGCGAAGTTGGAATTGAAAGGAAACATATAAAGAAATTATAGTCGATTTAGACAGACTATACGATACCCTATACCATGAATTTAGAGAAAGGGTCTCAGGGGCAAGTAATTCGATATCGAAAATGAGCATAAACCAAATTGTGGGTTTGTTTTGGATGCTGTTTTAATATGGCGACTGGATCCATAAATAAATCGATTCTGTTCACCTTTGGCGATGTCAGTTATTTTTCGGAAAAATATGTATAAACCAAATTTGAGATATATCAGTGCTATTTTATTTGTTTTTTTTCATAAATTTAAGTGAAGATCGGGAATTAGGTTTATATGAGTCTATGACAAAAAATGGTGCTGAGGACTATATTTTTGGGATACTAATTAAAGTCTGTAATAAACACATACAAGTAAAATATGATTGAGATTTATAACTTACAGCAATATACGATGAACTACCAGGGGTCATTTGTATAGAGACTAGGTCTGAACATGCACCGATTTTTACCAGTTTCAATATCATTCGTCCTATGGCCGATAAAGGATTACAGGTACGGGTATATATTAAATTTCAGAAAAATTTATTCATATTTGCAGCTTGTAATTTCTTATAATGCTTACATGAATACACATACAGACGGACGGACTGATACAGAAAATTATTCTGAGTCGATAAGAAAATGATTCTGAGCCGATAATAATCACTAGTCTCGGTCAGATATTTTTGGTAGTTATAAACATCAGCACAAACTCATAAGTAATTAGTAACTAGTAATTGATAATTACTAATTACTAATTAATTAATTAATTAATTAATTACTAATTAATTAGTAATTAGTAATTAGTAATTAGTAATTAGTAATTAGTAATTAGTAATTAGTAATTAGTAATTAGTAATTAGTAATTAGTAATTAGTAATTAGTAATTAGTAATTAGTAGTTAGTAATTAGTAATTAGTAATTAGTAATTAGTAATTAGTAATTAGTAATTAGTAATTAGTAATTAGTAATTAGTAATTAGTAATTAGTAATTAGTAATTAGTAATTAGAAATTAGTAATTAGTAATTAGTAATTAGTAATTAGTAATTAGTAATTAGTAATTAGTAATTAGTAATTAGTAATTAGGTATTTGTCATCGTTTTATAGTGCTGTAGCTGAAAAAGTACACGCATTTATTAAAAGCTTCGCCCTACGATTAACAATATAAAACCTATTAATAATGGTAATAATTGCTGCAATTAGTGCCTAATGTGCCTCAAAATTTTCAGTCTTAATGAATGTAGTGCGTATAATAAAGGGTCCGCCAAATAACTTTTTTTTTTTTTTTAAAAATGCGAAATGAAATGATAATGCGATCTTCAAAAACCGGGCGCAAAACATCGAGTGTAGCTTCGGCTGTGTGGCACGTAGCGCCGTCCTGTTGAAACCAAATGTTGCCAATATCCTCCTCTTCAATTTTTGTGAACAAAAATTCGTTCAACATGGCCCGATAACGATCGCCATTGACTGTAACGGCCACTCCTTGCTCATTTTCGAAGAAAAATGGCCCAGTTATGCCTCTGGACCAAAATCCGCACCAAACAGTGACTCGTTTTGGGTGTATCGGCTTTTCAATGTATGCGTGCGGGTTTTCTGTGCCCCAAATGCGACAATTTTGCTTGTTTACATACCCGCCATGATCAAAATGAGCTTCATCTGAAAAGATGATTTTTGTTGGCAAAATCGGCATCTTCTGTAAGTCGATCGCAGGCCCACTTAGCGAAGCGAAAACGCATTGGATGGTCAGTTGGCTTCAACACCTGAACCAATTGGACTTTGTGTGGCGTCATACCAAGGGCTTTATGCAAAATTCGTCTCAACGATGCATCCGAAATGTTCAATTCTTGAGAACGACGGTGAATTGATGTTGATGGCGCTTCACGCTCACTTTCTGCCACAGCAGCAATATTCTCGGCTGTACGCACTGTTTTTGGCTTTTCACGCTTTGGTTTATCGATGAGGATGCCAGTTTCCTTCACTTTTTTCACAAGATAACGAACATACAGAGCTGACGGTGCTTCTCTTCTTCCAAAATCCGTACGCAATTTTCGCACACATTCTGCAACATTACCATGATTTTCAAAGTAATGTCGCAATATTTCCCAGCGTTGTTCAAGCGTATACACAATCATATTCGTTCAGCGGAAGGATAAAACTAATTATCTGTCAAATCAGACATGAGCTAAGTGTTACCATTCACGAAATAAGCACTAGTTAAAAAAAAAAAAACGTTAGATGGCGGACCCTTTATTAGCATTTGTTTCTAATTTCATATTTGCGTAACTATCGATATTAACACATGATGGCGTATGATTTATTTTAAATATTGAACTTTTCGTAATTCTACGTACAAGTTTAATGTAAATAAACATCTGCAAATTAATAAATCATGAATTCAAAATTAATCAATCGCATTTGAACATGGAGTTCAAGGAACTACAGTAAAACTAAATTGTTTATTAGAGAGAAGTAAAAAATCTTTTTTTTTTATTAATTCCATTGCTCTTTGCATTTTATATTGCTGCCTGTGTTGATATTAGTGCTGCAAAATGTGTATGAGTGTAATTAATATATTTTAGTTTGAAGAAAATATGAGGATAATATTTCAGCAAGAACTTAATAAGCTGCTATACTTATAATTTAAATATCAAATAACTTTGTTGACAGATTTAAAATAAATTAGTTTTACAAGCTTAATGAAGAATAATGGCGACTTTTCTGAATAAAAACAAATATTTCATTTAATATTACATCTTGATGACTCTATAATAAGCATTTTTAAATATAAAAAAAAGAACACTAAAACGGCTAGAGGAATATTAATTGAGTTTACACTTAAAGAAATTGCCAGATAATTTGCTTAAGACTTATTTTAAATTAAATTGAAAATTCTTAATAAAAAAATTAAAAAAATGGAAATAATATTTAAAAAATTTGGGGATAGATACTTGTTGTTGTCGTCGGAGTCAGTAATTTCATAACGGAATAACTGACCTTACCAAATATGTTCAGGATTGATTCATTTTTCGTCCTAATCCCCATATAAATATATCATCTGATATGAATTGTTTCATATCCGGTTATGATTATATTGTTTATGATTATTTTCTGCATATAATTAGTTGGATCTAGCAGATAGGGTTTTTGAGGGCATGGTATAGGGTATCATATAGTCGGTCTATGCCGACTATAATTTTATTTTACTTGTTGAGTTTATTTTAGTTGTTTTCTAAACAAATATGAAACTCCTACATTTGTTCATTAGCCTTCCTGTTTTGATTAAATTTGTTTGCAATTAACAAAACAATGTTTTTTTATTACTTAAGAAATTAATGTTACAGTTGTGTGTGATAGCATAGCATCCATTTTTTTCAAAAATTTAAAATTTCAAATTGTCCGATGTTAATAGGAGCGTTAATATCAATTTTGAAATTGGTTTTTAACAAATTTATTTTAACTTCTTACACATCACAATGTCATTTTCAGTTTTATAGTTAATGTTATAAAAGTTTTTAGTAAAAACAAGATTTTCTTAGGCATTGATTAAAATGATTAAATTTTCTAATAATAATTTTTTAATTTAAAGAAAAAAATTTTAAGAATTTTTGAGAAAAAACATATTTTCAAGGTGACAGCATTGTAAAAAATATTTGTTTTTTTAATAAAATTTAGAAAAATCTTCAGTTAAAAATGTTTGGTATTAACAGATGTTAAAGAGAAAAAAATTTTATTAAATAGTTCGTTTTAACATATTTATTTCATAATTCTGATATTGTATACTGCTATTATATTGCATGAAGCTGTATTTGATTTCTCAATGAGTCTCTATGTGTGTTAATTTGACAGCTGTCACATTCATGAACACATTATTGTGCTTAGTAATAAGAATGAAAATATTCAGTTTTTTTTTTTGCCTGGGTCGTTCACTTTTTGGCATTAAATGTTTATACGATTATGTACTCATAACTAATTTTGTATTGTACTCTACTGTATGCTCTACTTTGATTTTTTCTATAAAATTAATTTTTATATTGTTAGGTAATCGTGAGGTTCCATTAGGGTGGCATTGGCAATTACGTTAGAAAAAACTCTTTATTTTAGGAAATCTAGTTTAATTCAATCACAGAGATCTTTTTTAGCCTCAAATGGAATGGTAGTAAAGATTTATGGAAAGTGGAATGGTATTCCTATAATTTATCACACCTATAGACGAGCCAATAATAAAGCTGTCAGCAGCAACCAACTTATTATTGACAATATTATTGCCTCACCGAATTAAAGTCTACTTCTTCTTTTTGTTATCTCTAGATTATAGCTTTTAACCTTTATGATATATTCAAAGACAGGGTGAAAGTACTACGCCATTATAGTAAAACAATATTTATTACAAAAATGAAAAAATGAAGTCAAAGACAATCCAAAATATTTTTGAGAACGTCGCAATGAAATGCATAATTTATTTTTCGAAAAAAATTTATCGTTAAAAAATAACGTGTTCTATAACAATAAAAAAATACGCTATATATTTTTAGTGTAATTATCTATTTTTGAAATATTTCCTATTATTTGAACCGAAGGTTCTCATTGGTGTTATGCAGTAAAATTGCTTTCAAGCTGTACACTTTCATTTTTCGCTTTAAATTGAATGTTTATAACCGAAAAAGTTAGCAAACAAACATTAAAAGAATTGAGGATGCCCTTTAGAGGATTAACTATGCAGGCCTACTATTGGAATTTTTCACCCAACATGTTCCACAGTATTCTAAAATTATCTAAAATATATTTACGCTGATCCTTGATGCACTGACTGAGTGACTGACTGATTCTGTAACGCTGAAATAATACACGTAGCACTCCCTAAAAAGCTATGCGAAATACACAAACAAAATTAAATCTTTCTCATTTTATACAAACCCACACACAATTTTCTCTCTCCTATATTACCGACCAGTGCTGCTAATAAAATCTTCTGAAAATCGACAATTTTGGAAACTAAATCGCCAAAATCGTCATTATACCCTATTCCACTATGTGGTTTGGGTATAATGACTTTGTGCTGCTGTTTGTAACAACCAAAAATATTTGAACTAGACCCATCTTTAATTATACCGATCGAATCAGAATCACTTTCTGAGTTGATTTAACAATGTCCATCCGTCCGTCCGTCCGTCCGTCCGTCTGTGTGTCCATGTAAAGCTTGTAATCAAACTGCAGGTCGCAAATATGAATATATTTTGATGAAATTTGGTATATAAGCTTTTGTCGTCCATGGGATGAACGCTGTTGAAATTGGTGAGAATCGGTCCATGTTCAGACCTAGCCCCCATACAAATTACCCATATGAAATCGACATAAATTGCCATAAGATCCAAATTGTCATATAGATCTTACTCAAATTGGATTTGTATGCGTTCATTACATCCATTAATGAGTAGTCCAAAAATGATCCCTTTGACCCCATATAGAGCTGTTTCCCGATCTTCACTTAAATCTATTAAAAAACAAAAATATTGCACTGATTCTTCTCAAATTTTGTTTGTATATATTTTTGCAAAGTACAAGAGACTTTACCAAACTTGATCAGGATCGGTCCATTTTTGGACCAAGTCCCTATATAGATATAGTATCCGATATGAACTTTTTCATATCTGCAGCCAAAAAAATTAATAAAAATCCCAATCAAATTTGGTTTTTGCTTATTTTCTATGTCCAGTTAGTTGGGCCTAAGATATAGGGTCTCTAAACGCATGGTATAGGGTATCGTATAGTCGGTCATTCATCATTTTAACAAATTGAAAAATCGTCGAAATTACAATAAGTTGTCAAAATTGGCAACACTGCTAACGACAATAGCACTACATATGCAGATTTCGTGTTACATATGGAATAAGTTGAGCGCAAAAAATGCATAAAAAAAAACTAAAATAAAAAGGTAATGAATGAAATTTTAAACATTTTTATTTTTCTCATTTAACGTCGTCCGATATGCATACATACTTCTTTTATCAAGCTAAACTTATCCGTTTGTCTGTTTTGTTTTTCATTTCAAAATTGTTTGTGTTGTTAAGAGTGCTTTCGCTCATGTTCTCTGATGGCCAGCACTTACCAAAGAGTATGCTTTTTTGATAAATATTTGAGAAAAAAGAGATCTTCAATGTAGATTTTGTTGTCCAACGTATGATTTCGTTTATAGCTCTGTATTGAAAAGCCCTTGAAAAAATAGTGCAATATTAAGTTTAAAATTTAAATTATTGTAACTTTGCATAATTAAATTACATTTTAATTTTAGAGAGAGTTGGGAAAATAATTTTTTTTTCACTCATAATATTAATTTTTGCATAATTTGCTTTTAAAAAAATTACGTAAATAGGTAGGTATAATTAAGATTTTAATTTGAATAATTTATTGAAATTATCATGGAAGAATACGCGCTTATTTTTTATTTTTTCTTTTTTGGATTTATAGATAACTTTGTAAAAAATGTAGTTCTCTTTTTTCAGTTTACATGTGTGAAGAAATATGAAATATTTTTTTCTTTTTTGTGTAGGCGTATGTTTTAAAACCTTTTTTGCATTTCTCTTCCTGAATGCACAACATGTCGAGAGTGTTGTGTCAAAATTTTAAGTATATCAGAGCAAAACTTAAGGAGATACAGCGTTTTCAGCGACCGGCCGCATACGGTATATAGTATAGTATATAAATCCGTTTGTAGAAAAATTTAAGCCGATTTTCTCGCAAATAAATGTTCGAAGTCCGTGAACATCGTAACTCAAAATCTTCTTGACCGATTCTTTTGAAATTTTAGACACTATATCTACACATAAATCATCAGGTAACCACGATGGTTTATTTTAATTCCATTTTCTTCCCCATTTTTTAACAACAAATTCCCGAAATTGTATAGCAAAAATCGTTTTTCACTTTTCTATGCTATTCTATTTTATCTACAATAAAGTGGAGTTCGGTTATAATGAACTCGGCGGGACCGGCCAAATTAGTTGGTTATAGACTAAGTTCGTTATAACCGTAGTATTTTTTTGTTTTTTCCGAAAGGTCTAAAAACTTTTTTTAGTTGAAAAAGTTTATTTATTTAAACATAAATTAAATTATTAAAAAGATACATATGAATAGTTTGTCTTAATAAGACTAAAATTTCCGAGTTTCTATCAAAATAAAATATTTTTTTAAAATCATATAATATTAAAAACTCCTTATGTATAGAAGCAGAAAGTATAAGGCAAAGGTTGGCTACTGGACCTTTTACAAAACTTCATTTGAAAATCGAAGTTTTTGGTTTGTATTTTTTACAACTGTTTTTCGATTTTTTTTTTTGTTTTAAGAAATTTTAAAAACATTAAAATTATTTTTTTTTTAAATATATAAAATTTAAGAAAATTCCGAAATGGAAAAAAAATTTTTTTTGTTAAAGTCAAAATAAACGGGCGCCTAGGCGCCACACAAACCACTAGTATAATATAGTTAAGGGTTAAGTCAAGTATTATTTATTACATTTGCTTGTGTGTTATGATTAATTTGTATTTTCTTATTTGATTGATATTGAAAAATTTAAAATTACATTAGCCAACCTTTAAAGCCTTTCATACCATATAGGAGTCTTTCCCTATTGCTGAAAGGTTGCCAATGTCCAATGTCCAGTCTGATCTGCGCTCTCAAAGGTGATGGAGAGCATGATCGATTTCCACCTTTTCAACTATATCTAGAGGCCAACTCACATCTTAATGATCGACAGTATGGCTTCCGTAGGAATCTTTCTACGGGAAATCTGCTAGCTCTACCTTCTGAGCCCTGTACTCGATCCATTCCCAATTTTGATGAAAGTAAAGTGGTTGCTTTAAATATTTATAAGGCGTTCGATCTCATGTGGCACGATGCATTGATATCAAATTTTGTTGCATTTGAGAGCGGAATTAACTTCTCTCGATTTATATCGAGTTTTCTCAGAGACCGAACAATACATATTGTTATTGATGGGGTCTCGTCTAATGAGCTTCAGCATAATTTACGGGTATCCCAAGGTTCCGTTTTTTCTCCTTCTATTTTCCATATATTTCTGAATGACCTTCTTGGTTAAACTTTTAATTCTATATACTCTTTCACAGATGACAGCGACCTTTGTCATTCATTTTCCTTTAAGTGTGGGCCAAGGCACTTGGAGGTTGGGGTAAAAGGCGGACAATGAATGACACACTCAATCAAGACCTGTTAGCAATCTCCGAGTGGGGCAAAGCGATTAGGGTTGATTTTAATGCGCTGAAGAGCCAATGTTGTCTGTTGACCCATAGGGACACGAATTCAGTAATGTCATCTGTATATATGGGTTGTATGGGTATTAAGGAATCGGATACTCTTTATTATCTAGGCATGAGAATTCAATGTGATGTTCGTTGGAACGAGCATTTTTTCAAGTGCCGAAAGAAGCATTCAAGTATCTTGGCTTTCTAAAACGGTGTAAAAATTACTTCACTCCCTCTGATCTCCTTGAAATTTATACCTATTGCATTCGACCGAAAATGGAATAGAACTGTACCATGTACCAAGGAGGTCGTTGATGCTCATTAATGACAGTAGGGAGCTGCGTAACCTGATTTGCATGCTAACACCGACGCGTCTCAGTTAAATAGGTGACAGAAGTAACACACATAGTCACTGAAACCCAGCTGTATACTACAGTCGGAATGGCGACTACGAACTGGCAGCCCCAGTATCATCATAGGGTACAGTGGATTAATCACCCGTTTATCTGATATGCAAATGATTAAAGAAAATAGAACAAGAGAAATAGAAAATATTTCCCCTACATTGATGACAACCTTTGGCACACAAAAACGGATACGAATTGGACAATGGAACGTTAGAACGCTAAGTAAAACATCAAGACTCACTCAACTGGAGGCCGAAATATTGAAATTTAGTATTGCCATTCTGGGTATTAGCGAAATGCGGTGGAATGGAAATGGGCAAATGGTATCTACGAATGGAAATATGGTTTTGTATAGCGGAAAGGAGAACAGATGCGAAAGTGGAGTTGCATTTATAATATCCAAGAATTTTAAATCCACCTTACATTCATGGAACCCTAAATCGGATCGAATTATAACAGCTCGTCTTTTTAGTAAGGGGGCTCAATCAAGGATAAATTTTATAATCAACTAACCACTACGTTACACAATATTCCAAACCGCGACATACTTATCCTCACTGGAGATTTTAACGCAAAGAATAGGAGTGACAACCATGGCATATCTTAAATCATGGGAACACATGGCATGGGAACTAGAAACAAAAATGGTGAGCGGTTTATAGAATTCTGTCACATTTTCCAATTAGTTATTGGTGGTTCAATCTTCCCACACAAAAATATACATAAATACACGTGGACATCCCCAAACGGCAATATTCAAAATCAAATAGACCACATTTGCATTCGCCGTAAATGGAGAGGATCATTAATAGACGTGCGCACTAAAAGAAGTGCTGATATAGACAGTGACCACGAGCTAGTGGTGGCGACAATAAGAATTAAATTAAAAAAAAAAATTTAAAAAAGAGACACACAATAGATACGTGACGAGGATAAAAATAATGAAATTGGAGAAGTTCTAAGAGAATGTATACCAGCAATCAACACAACATGGGAAGAAACATGCAACTCACTCAGAGCCATTGCAGAAGAGAAAATAGGTTACAAACAAAAAACGGAGAGAAAAAAATGGTTGTCAGACAACACCTGGAAATTAATTCAGGAAAGGAAAAACTTAAAACAACGGAAGACTGATAACCCAAATTTCAATCCACAATATACCACTGCTGCGAAGGCCGTAAAGAAATCAGCCCGAAATGATAAAAGAAAATATATTGAAACAATAGCCAGTGAAACAGAAGCAGTTGTCGGCGCGAACAACATGAGGGAGTAACATCAAATAATAGGTCGTCTCTCGAACCAAAATATGAATAGAAATCATTCAGTAAAAGATGTAAATGGTCAACTGCTTACGAATATAGAAGAACAAACAGAAAGATGGAAGCAGAATTTCAAAGAAATCAGCAACATTATCGATGATAACACAGAAAGCTCCTCACATACTGATGTGTCTATAACAACCAACGACACAATATCTGCAGACCCCCCTGGCATTGAGGAAATTCCATGCGCTGTACAAAAAATGAAAAGAAACAAAGCGCCAGTTGAAGATAGTATACCCCCAGAGCTACTCCAAGCCAACCCAGCAATAGCGGCGGAAATCATCCATTCTTATATACGTGATGCTTTGTTATATCATCCGCTACGTTATACGTGGACAAAAGGTGAGATAGTAAAGCTACCAAAGAAAAATGATCTGACTGAGTGTGATAATTGAAGAGGTATTACTCTGCTGTACAAGATTATTACTACACTGTATACAATGTTATTGCTACCACAGTAAATAACAGATTACACAGAATCGAAAAATCACTACGTGATGAGCAAGCAGGCTTCCGATCACACCGCAACTGTTTGGATCAAGCCAATACGCTCCGTGTAATAATAGAACAATCGGTCGAATGGTGTACACCGCTTTATTTAGTATTTATAGACTTTAGAAAAGCATTCGACTCAATAAAACGTACTGCAATATGGGATGCATTAAAAGCAAAAGGTGTCCCAACAAAATTGATAAGTTTGATTAAAGCTATGTACAGCAATACCACACTCCAAGTTCGACATAATGGCATGATCAGCGAATCATTAACGACAAACGCTGGAGTTAAACAAGGTTGGCCTCTATCTCCATTATTGTTCGTCGTTGTTTTGGACAAGTTTATGACACGAGTATGCAGTAAAAGAAGGGTTATGTCTGAGATCTCCAAAACCATCTAAAAGATTTGGATTTTGTTGACGATATTTGTCTCATGTCGCATAAGTTTAATGATATGCAGAGCAAAAAAAAAAAATCATGTGAGTCCGATCACAAGGGAGATGTGTAAACATCTAATAATTAAAGAAAACATCAACATCATATTTTCCAGTGCATAAAAAATAAGTCGATTATGCTGTTTTCTGAAATTCAATTGATGTTTTCTGAAATGCAATCGATGTTTTCTGAAATTCAATTGATGTTTTCTGATACACAATTAATGTTCTCAGCAATTCAAATAATGCTTTTTGAAATTCAATTGATGTTTTCTGAAATTCTATTTATGTTTTCTGAAATTCAAATGATGTTTTCTGAAATACAATTGCTGTTTTCTGAAATACAATTGATGTTTTCTGAAATTCTATTGATGTTTTCTGAAATTTAATTGATGTTTTCTGAAACTCGAATGATGTTTTTTGAAATTATATTGATGTTTTCTGAAATTCTATTTATGTTTTCTGAAATTCAAATTATGTTTTCTGAAACTCGAATGATGTTTTCTGAAATTCTATTGATGTTTTCTGAAATTCTATTTATGTTTTCTGAAATTCAAATGATGTTTTCTGAAATACAATTGATGTTTTCTGATATACAATTGATGTTTTCTGAAATTCTATTGATGTTTTCTGAAATTCAATTGACGTTTTCTGAAACTCGAATGATGTTTTCTGAAATTATATTGATGTTTTCTGAAATTCTATTGATGTTTTCTGAAATTCAATCGATGTTTTCTGAAACTTGAATGATGTTTTCTGAAATTATATTGATGTTTTCTGAAATTCTATTTATGTTTTCTGAAATTCTATTTATGTTTTCTGAAATTCAATTGATGTTTTCTGAAATTTTTAGATGTTTTCTGAAATTCTATTTATGTTTTCTGCATTCAAATGATGTTTTCTGAAATTATATTGATGGTTTCTGAAATACAATTGATCGAATGATGTTTTCTGAAATTATATTGATGTTTTCTGAAATTCAATTAATGTTTTCTGAAATTCAAATGATGTTTTCTGAAATTATATTGATGGTTTCTGAAATACAATTGATGTTTTCTGAAATTCTATTGATGCTTTCTGAAATTCAATTGATGTTTTCTGAAACTCAAATGATGTTTTCTGAAATTATATTGATGTTTTCTGAAATTCTATTGATGTTTTCTGAAATTCAATTGATGTTTTCTGAAATTATATTGATGGTTTCTGAAATACAATCGATGTTTTCTGAAATACAATTGATGTTTTTTGAAAGACAATTGGAAAATGTTTAGAAAAGAACATATCATAATTTTTTCACAAATATAATCAGATAAAGTCACACCGATTTACACTTCAGCTCACACCGATGTGTTACGCTGTTTTTGCGATTGTATTGTGAAATACAAATTTATCCCCCTGTGCGTATAGATGTTTACGCATCAAAAATATTCAAAGGCTAGAGTTCTTATTAAATGATGAACTCATCTATAATATTAATAGGCTAGGCGATTTCTTGTGACCGATGTTTTGTTCCACCGTTTTAGCCCGATTTTGATCAAACTATATTATTTGAAAAGTAATTCTTTTTAGCCGTTTTGCAGATTTACAGATTTTTAAATTTTTTCCTTTATTTTGAGTAAATTGCATTTATATTTGCTACTAACACATACATAAAATTATACAATGCTATGTGTGTGTTTATTAAATTTGTTAATGTGTTTGTAATAAAAATGAGTTTGTTTTTTTTTTGTGTTGATTTGTGAATTGGCTTTAATTGATTAGCATACCTTTAGGGTCTTCATTTAATGAAAAAATAAAATTTCCTAGAATTTGCATTCGAATTTCGAGGGCTGGAATCTGCTTGTTTAAATTATTAGAAGAAATCTAAACTATTCAATTTTCTATATGAAGAAAAAATAGTTTTTAAATAAAACACAATATAATCATATAGGCATAATTAATTTTTGCAAACATTAACCAGAATCTAAAATATTATAAAAAAAATTTAATTTAAATTTACGAATTGTTCTATACTATTTTCAGCAGTTCACTTCATTTGAAAGCTCTGGTATCCCTGGTTTAACAATCTGGCTACAAAGTTAACATCTGTTTTATTTTTTGAAGTTGGCAACTCGAAATCAGATGTTTGTATAAATTTGTATGATTTTGTGAGATTTGTGAGATTTTTTGAGTGGTAGCAAGCAATAGTTATTGTGTTTATTAATTAAATATAAAAATAATAAAAGTGAAATTTATTAAAATAGAATGTTACAAACAATAAAAAAAAGTGTTAAAAACACGAGTTACTTAGGTTTGTCTCTCCTACCACAATTCCAATTTCGAATGCATTGGGTAATTGCCCATGAACAGTTTCTCTTCACCAATACAATCATAAGTCACACAGCGTTATCTCCTTCAGCTCACACCGATATAAGTTACGCTGTTTTTGTGATTGTATTGTGAAATAGAAATTTACCCCCCTGCGCGTATAGATGTTTACACATCAATAAATGATTTGGTTGTGTTTGCAAATGGAGTGGGACTGCAAGTAAATAATGACAAAACTCATGCAATGCGTATAAATAACACTACTGATAACCACTTTGTAGTACAAGACCAACGCATAAAATATGTTAAATCCTTCTGTTATCTAGGATGCATGATGTCGGTTAAATAAAGCAATGTCCGCTTTTGGTCGATTAAATAAAACGTGGAGATCCCCCTAATCTCGAAAAATATGAAGATCCCAATTTTCAATGCCTGTGTGAAATCCACACTGCTGTATGGAAGCGAAACATGGCTTATGACGAATATTATAGCGAGAAGATTGGAAGTTTTCATAAACAAATGTTTGCGAATAATATGCCGCATCATTTGGCCTAACGTCATCACAAACATTGAGCTCTGGCGACTAATAAACGAAGAGCCCATAATTCGCCAAATAGCAAGACGAAAATGGAAATGGATAGGCCACACTTTGCGAAGACCAATTGGCAGCATCACAAGGACTGCACTGGAATGAAATCCCCAAGGTAGCCGACGCTCAGGCTACCCTAAGAATACCTGACTTAGAACAGTTCTACAAGACGTCAATATCCAAAACAAATCGTTTGACAAAATAAAAGTTTTATGTAATGAGTTCACTTTATGTCGCAGTTCACTCTACCCGCTTCTCTAGTGTCGTAGATCACATCCATTTGTAGTCTATTGTCCAGTTAACCATACAACGCAGTACAGAGAGAATTCGTTTATCGGTCGAACTAGCCGTATGTGGAATAAACTCGCCGCGCATGGTCTTTCCTGACAGATACAATCTAATAAAACTTAAGTCAAATATCCACAAACACTACTCCGTCTTTCCTCCTTCCCATAACCTATTTTCCTGAGATCAACACAATGCACTGCATCTGTAGGGGGATCCCCTGAGTGTTGATCAATAATTAAAAAAAAAACATTGCTTGGAAATTAACCGGTCTGATAAGGAAAAAATAAAAAATTTCAGAAAGAAAATTTAAACGTTAATGGTATGCTAGAGTTAGCTTTCCGAACTACCAAAATTATTTGGATAAAATACATAACTGCTCTCTAAATAAATGTCAAACCCCTGTTTGGAAAAAAAAAATAAATGCAAATAATATCGTTTTCCTGGAAGATAATACCACTGTTCCCAGCAGTAACCAGGTTTGTATAAGACCAGCATCCATTTAAAGACATTTGAGGAATTATGTACGTAAAATCTTTGGTGCTAATAACCTTTACTTCAAGATATAATCACAAATATTGTCACAAACAAATCTTGTAAATATTATGCCAAAACGAGTCTTTGAGCTCATTGCCAATAGTGTTATAAGTTAATAGATTAACAGTAGTTTTTAATTTCAATTCATGTTTCTAATTTAATTTTAATGTAGCGGTATATTAAAATCAAAATCGAAAAGCAACAGTTTTCGCTAACAGTAACATTTAGCTAACAGTAACATTGAAAAGCGAAGGTGATAAGTAGTTGAAATGGAAATTTCACGCATCGAGCTTTTCCACGTTTGGCGTATTGAAAGTGATGTATCTAAAAAGGAAACCAGTGTATATAAATATATTATCAATAAGTTTGATTCGGAAAACTTGAGTGATGAGATTCTTAAAGAAGTTCAATATCAAGTTAAAAATTTGTGCAGGCATTTTAATAAGCGATGGAAGAGCCAAATTTATGTATTAGCTTATTTCTTGTCAAAAAATAGTAATTGGTTAAGTAAAAAGGTGTGGTTTGGGAACGTGGTTTCTAGTCCTACTTGTAGTACACCTCCGGAAACGAGACTTTCTGTTGGCAGACCAAGAAAGCCTTTTACAGAGAGTTGTGATAAATCAAAAAGAAGGAAGTTAAAAGAATTAATGGAAACAAGAAGCCCAGAAGAATGAAGCTTTGCAGTTCAAATGAGTTTACGTGATACAGGAAGACGTGATGCAGCTCAAATTGTAAAAGAAGTAGCCTGCTATACACCAAGTAGAGCAACGAAAATTAAGAAAGCAATCATATCCCAAGGAAAGGATTTGCCTATTAAATTAACTCCTAACGAAGCTTTAGCATTTTATGTGGATAAAAAGTTGACTAAGGAGTTATATATTTCAACACGCAAATTAAACAAATCACACAATGCCGACATATATCCAAATTATCAACTTATTCTTAATGCAAAGAAACAATGCTACCCAGAACTTATTTCTGTTAATGATCACACTATAAAACGTTTGATGTTAGCCCAATATGAAATCGTGAAACAACTAAATGTTGATATGGGTACATCATTAAACGCAGTTTTTAAATGGGGATGTGACGGCGCCTCTGGACAATGTCAATATAAGCAATATTTTTCCGCTGTAGCACAAGATAGCAATTGTAATGATGCATACACATTTATTATTTCAATAGTTCCATTGGAAATCGCAAAGTCTATTGATAAAAAAAAATTGTTTTATGGCAAAACCCTCTTCCTTCTTCCCCACAAAGTTGTCGGCCACTTAAAATTATTTTAAAGAAAGAGACAACAGAATTAACACTTCTTGAAATTGAAAACGTACGAACTCAAATTAAAAATTTGTTACCAACTGTCGTAGAAATCGATAATCGTGAAGTGCAAGTAAACCATAAATTAATTCTCAGTATGGTCGATGGAAAAATTTGTAGTGTTCTGATGAAAATGGGTCCACAAAACTGTCATGTTTGCGGAGCGAAACCTAAAGAAATGAACAATCTAGATGTTGTTCGTAATAAAGCTGTCAATAAAGCTGCTTTAGAATTGGGTTTGTCCAGCCTGCATGCTTGGATAAAATGCTTCGAGTGCATTCTACACATCTCCTACAGATTAGAAATAAAAACTTGGCAAATTCAAAAGAGCAAAAAAGAACTAACCGATGCTAGAAAAAAACACATCCAAGATAGATTTCGAAATGAGATGCCACTTCTTGTAGACATTCCTAAGCATGGATTTGGATCCTCAAATGACGGCAATACTGCACGAAGGTGCTTTGATAATCCTTCTTTGGCTTCGGACATAACGGGAGTTAATGAAACTCTTATTAAAAATTTGGGAATAATTTTAAAAGCTATTGCTAGTGGATGTGCCATAAATATTAATGAATTTGAAAAATTTTGCGTTAAAACTTTTAATTTGTACATAGAAAATTATAGCTGGTACTATATGCCACAAAGTATGCACAAGGTACTTATACATGGGAGTCAAATAGTTAAGGAAGCAATTCTTCCAATTGGAATGTTGTCCGAAGAGGCTCAAGAGCACCGCAACAAAGATTATAGAAGATACAGAGAGCATCACACCAGAAAATACGATAGGACAAAAAGTATGGAGGATATTATTCACATGTTTCTAATTTCGTCAGACCCTCTTCTTAATAGTTATCGAGTTAACCGAAAAAAAAAAAAATAAAACACTTCCACCTGAAGTTCTAAATCTTCTCTCGGTACCAGAGCATGATGACAGAGACACCGATGATGATGACATAGACACCGATGATGATGGCATAGACACCGATGATGACGATGGTGATGATGATGACAGAGACACCAATTATTTAATCGATTAGATAAACATTTAATAAGATAACAATAAGTATTAGATATTATAATATTACTTATTTATATTTTTTATAAAATGAATTGTTAATTTATTTAAATTAAATTATTTGTCAAGTTATTTAATACAACTTAATTTTTTTAAATTCTCTATTCGTTAAAGCTGAACTGTACTGTAAATCCTAAATATCTTATACTTTAAAATATGTTTGTTATTTAGACAATAATAAAAACAAAAAATTAAATTGATTACTTATTAAAAAAAAATCTCGAATAGAAAGTTCGCAATACCTGAACTTCACTGTTTTTTAAATGATATATTTTATGTGTTATTGATGTTTCAGTTTTTTAACCAACAAAAGTTTCATCTTATTAATGGCAGCTACTGCAATTGCCAAATCCAGTTTTGAAAGAGTTATAAAGAAACAAAGATTCAGTTTAAGGAAGTATGGGCTAAATAACAATAGAATTTGTAGAATACTAATGAAAATGCGTAAGCTCTAGATAAACTAATGCCGTTTTCTTTTCTGACAAAAAATGTCGCATTTTATTTGCACTTTTTCTGAAAAGTGTATTTTTTTATATAATCTAAATTAAGAGCAAGCTTATTTTATACATCAATCAAAAGGTCTCAAAGTCGAGCGCTGTAAATCGCAAAAAATTGAAGCCATTGACTTCTTTCAGGTCATAGTGTGAGAATATTTCCTTATTGTTCCCCTTTTTTGAATATTTCCACCCCATGACTTCAAAATTTTTTCCATTTTATGAACACAGCACTTTAAGACCTTTCGATTGATATACAAAACTAGGTTAGTCTTAATTTAGAGTATATTAAAAAAAATACGTTTTTCGAAAAAAGTGCAAATAAAATGCGAAATTTTTGGTAAGAAAAGAAAACGGCATAAGTAACACTATTTCTATTTAATAGTATTGATAATTTATCTTTTGGAAGTATGCGAAAACGGACCTATGACTCGGTAATCTTTTTTATGTTATTATGTATGATTGTATAAACTTTATTACCATAAAAACATTTGACTTAATTTAAGAAAATATTTGGCGAAAGTAAACAAGTAAACCCAAGTTACCTACGTATATATGAGAGACATTTGCGACAAATAAATCAAGTTCAATATGTTTTTAAGAATGAAAAAATAAAAAGCACATCATGTTTATTTCCATTTCATTTGCTTGATTTTATGCACAATTCAATTAGTGCCTGCGGTGATGAAAATTTCCCAAGAGTGTCTGAACTTATTACTGAATATACCAGTTGTTATAAAAATTATAAATTTATGTACATTCATATCCGAACAAATAAATGTACAGAAATTCAAAGTATGGTTGTTAAGGTCAATGCCTCAAAAAAAAAAAAAAAAAAAAAATGCAGTAAAAACGTAACGCTAAATTTTTTAAAGTAGAATAATGTTTCAATTTTATTCATAAATGAAACTTTTACAGATATATGAGTCAATAGAAGTGAACCTGTTGATTCCATTTTTTTAGATCTTATTTTTTTTTTTGTAAATTGCCCACCTTAATTTCAAAAATATTTAACATGTCATGTCAAAGATGTTTTCCAATCGAGATGAAATTTGCACCAAGGTTAGGTTCATTGAATAGTAGTTTAGATACAATTTTTCAACAAGGTCGGTCAATAACCTTCTGAGTTAGAGTGGGTAAAAATTTTAAATTTTGGCCAACTAGGTTTTTTTTATTCATCCATGTAACTTATTACCTATTGTTCTTAGCAAAATTTGTCCCAAATAATTTAAATAGCCATTTCTTTAATCTTTTGAATAAAAAAGTTAAAATAAAAAAAAAATCTTTCAACTTATACCATCTATTGAAAAGTTAGAATCTCCAAATTTTTTTTTAATTTTTTTTTTTATTTGAAAGATTGAAGAAAAGCTACCTAAACTATTTGGGACAAATTTTGCTAAGAACAATAGGTGTTCACGGTTGTTCACCACTCCTTATATCGTTTGTTCATTACTCATTGTCAAAGATCATTATTATAAATTTTGAATTATATTTATAGATTAACAAATATGGTATCACTATTTACAATGCTTTTGAACAATCAGTAATTACACCAAATTGTAATAGATTAAAAACAAGCAAAACCCCTATATTTTTGGCGCCATTATTTGCAATATAATAAGCCATCGGCAAAGACGACTTTATAATTTTGATCAGTATTACTCAGCCCGTTGAACTCTCAACAGCAAACCAACGCAGCGTGATATCACAGTTTTTCCTTCATCTTTAACCTCATCATAACTCACAAGCAAACAATCCAGCAAACTATTCCAGCGTGAAGTCATCAATTATCATTATTAACTTATTATTAACTGATTTGTGGAAGAAGACAAAAAAACCCAAATGTATTGAGTGTAAAACAAAAGTACAAATTTACAAATATTTTTTGAAGCTGAATTTCAATAAACAAAAGATGTAAGTCTTATGAATTTCAAACCAATTTAGATTTATTTGTTATTAATCCCAAGTAGGTCCCCCACAAATCTCCCATTTTTTTCCCCAAAGAAGTTTCCAACAAATAAAAGTATATTTAGTTTAAATACAGGGTTGGGTTATGAAAATTTAATATACCTTAGTATGTCCATTTAATTTATTAACTAACCTAACCTCACATAATTAAGTATACCTATATAAAAGGTTGTTCCCCCCTACAACTTTATTCAATAGGTAATAAGTTACGTGGATGAGAAAAAACAGTAACTCAGAGAGTTCTTGACCAATCTTGTTGAAAAATTATGTCTAAACTACAATCCAATAGGACTTACCTTGGTGCAAATTTCATCCCGATCGGAACACAGCGGTTTCAAAAGTTGGGCCACTTCACATGAAACGCCACATATATATTTATTTTTTTTAATTTTATTGCTTTTAAAATTGTTTTCATTTGAGAGGTTTAGGCTCTACTTAATTATGTTTTTAATTCTAATTTATTGTTAAATTGTTTTATCACAGTATTTAGCTTTCATATTGATTTCCTATAAAAAGCATTTATGGAACAGCATTATACTATATAGTAATCGAAATTTTTCTTTATCAGTACAATATTATAAAGTAGTAGTATAATTATAAAGCAGAAGTTGTTGCTGCCCCATTTTTGATATAAAATTAAATTTTTATTTTGCCATATTCATGTTTTAGGGATGTAATTTAAAAATAATATTATGTTAATAAATCAATTATTTATGCTATTTCGTATTTAGTTATACATTAGGGGCCGTATGCAAAAAAATTATGTGTACTTCAAGTGGACTTTATCAACAAACTAGTGGATTGTGTGGCGCCTAGGCGCCCGTTTATTTTGATTTTAACAAACAAATTTTTTTTTCCATTTGAGAATTTTTTTTATATTTTAAATAGTAAAAAAAAATAAATTTTAATGTTTTTAAAATTTCTTAAAAAAAAAAAAATCGAAAAACAGTTGTAAAAAATACAAACCAAATGAATTTTAAAACAAGTAAGAAAATTATAGTCGGTCTAGACCGACTATACGATACCCTATACCATGCGTTTAGAAACCCTATCTCTTAGGCCCAACTAACTGGACATTGAAAATAAGCAAAAACCAAATTTGAGTGGGATTTTTATTAATTTTTTTGGCTGCAGATATGAAAAAGTTCATATCGGATGCTATATCTATAAAGGGACTAGGTCCAAAAATGGACCGATCCTGATCGTGTTTGGTAAAGTCTCTTGTATTTTGCAAAAATATGTAGAAACAAAATTTGAGAAGAATCAGTGCAATATTTTTGTTTTTTAATAAATTTAAGTGCAGATCGGGAAGCAGCTCCATATGGGGTCAAAGGGATCATTTTTGGATTACTCATTAGTGGATGTAATGAACGCATACAAACCCAATTTGAGTAAGATCTATATGACAATTTGGATCTTATGGCAATTTATGTCGATTTCATATGGGTAATTTGTATGGGGGCTAGGTCTGAACATGGACCGATTCTCACCAATTTCAATAGCGTTCATCCCATGGCCGACAAAAGCTTATATACCAAATTTCATCAAAATATATTCATATTTGCGACCTGCAGTTTGATTACAAGCTTTACATGGACACACAGACGGACGGACGGACATTGTTAAATCAACTCAGAAAGTGATTCTGATTCGATCGGTATAATTAAAGATAAATATTTTTGGTTGTTACAAACAGCAGCACAAAGTCATTATACCCAAACCACATAGTGGTATAGGGTATAATGAAGTTTTTTAAAAGGTCCAGTAGCCCACCTTTGCTTTATACTTTCTGCTTCTATTAATAAGGAGTTTTTAATATTATATGATTTTAAAAAAATATTTTATTTTAATAGAAATTCGGTAGTTTCAGTCTTATTAAGACAAACTATTAATATGTATCTTTTTAATAATTTAATTTATGTTTTATTACTTTTTAGAATACACCAAAATAAATAAACTTATTCAACTAAAAAAGTTTTTAAACCTTTCGGACAAAACAAAAAAATACTACGGTTATAACGAACTAGAGATGGGCATGGGCCTCACTTATGAGGCCCAGCCCAGCACAAGCACGAAATTCATTTTAAAAAAAAGGCCCGAGCCCGCACGATCATTTTTTGAAAAGGCCCAGCCTAGCCCAGCCCAGCCCAACAGGAAACTAATATATGAAAATATAAGTAAAATTTTTTCTTTCTGTTTATTGATATAAGTATAAAATGCGTACATGAGTTTTAAAATAACGTAAATTACATATTTTTATACAAAAATATAATCTTATCTAAGTTACTGCTTAAGAGCCTGGTACGCCTTTCATTTAATATTTTTCCTGACGTAGAAAAAATACGCTCGCTGGTTGCCGAGCTAACTGGAATTGCTAATACGGCTTTAGCTAATGTTCTTAACAAATCCATTTCTTTGGCATTTTGCCAAAATTCTAAAACACTTTGCCCTGGGGCCAAAGATGAATTGTAATACCTTTCAATTTCGACTTCCATAAGACTCCTTTCCTTTTTAATTTTTTTTCTAAAATTATCATCTAAAAACTCGTCGAACTTTTGCTCTCCTGTATTAAGTGCAACATTTTCTGAAATAGCATAATACTTATCACCTTCAAAAAATTCTAAAGCCATACTCTTGACAGTGTTAATGACATGCTGTTTTTGCTCATCAGATAAGAAATTAAGTTTTTTAAATGGCGGATTAAGAAACACGCCGACTAAATGAACTGTTGTAGACATAGATCGTTTTTTTAAAGAGTTTAGCGTAGCACATTTAAACTCCGTTATAACCTCCGAATCAAAAGCTGACGTACTACAATGTTTTATTATTTTTTCTGACCACAGTGTGAATATATGAATGGTAGGCTCTTTATCAGAGCTTAACTCTTCAGAGCATTCCTTGAAGGGTTTTAAAAATAAAAGTAGCTTTTCCAACAAGTTGAAATCAATGTCGGAAATTCGGCGCAATTCATCTTTTTTTAACAAAATATTTTTTATTTCTTCCTTCACTTCGTTGATGCTATTGAGCATTATATAAATGGAGTTCCAGCGAGTCTTTATGTCTTGTTTTAAAGTTTTCGACAACTTATTATTTAGTTCAGAGTGTTTAAAAAATTTAACAAGTTTTTTCGAACTGTCAATCAAAGTTTTAACGTGAAGAACTGGGTGCTTCTCAAAGACGTCATTCATTACTAAATTTAAGTTGTGACATGCACATGAAAGTCTTTTGTAATGAGAAAATTCATTTACAACATTTGCGCCATTATCTGTTACTATAACTGAGTTTTTCAATTTATCTTCTAAGTTAAAGTCGTCTAAAATTTCACTCACACTTTTGAAAATGTTATCACCTGTTTTTTTATCATCTAAAAATTCTTTAACTACCAATAGGGATACCTTAAGTTGAAAATCCGTGCTAATGTAATGGGAACTAAGGGACACAAAACTCTTTTGAGTGTGGCTATCTGTCCACATATCAGTTGTAAACGAGACGGTCTGATCCGCCAAATCTAATATTAGTTGTGCCTTTAATTTGTTGTATTCAGCCACCAAAACTTTGGTTGTTAAAGTTTTTCTGGAAATGACCAAGTCTTCAATTTTTTGCATACCGTATTGAGCGCCAATATTGTCAAGAGCCTGTGCATAATCGCGAAAACCACAACCTAGTTGCCAAAACCAACGAATTAATTTTGATACATGTTCTGTGTATGTTTCACTTACCTTCACTAATGTTAAGTGGGTTTAAATCTTTTGCCACGAAGGCCAATTGCTTGCATACTAAGTCCACTGGCACCCTCTTAGGCACCAATTTCTTAGAAAACATATCTAATGTGCCTTGCCTTGCACATGTCTCCGCAATGGCTGGCAATGTACATTTGTGGCGTAAAAGAGTTCCCGTTCCATGCTTTTTCGTATACGCCAAGATAGTTTTGCATTTTCTGCAACACACAAAGTCAACAGAGACTTTTTTAAACTCAATTAAAGTAAATGTACGCCATACATCGCTTTTTGCGTTTGGATTTTCAATTAATACTATATCTGGATCATTATTTCTGATCCCATCCTGTATGAATTGCTTAGACATTGCTTTTATTTTGTTAAAGTTATTTATTTTCGTAGTTTTTGTTTTGCTCTGTATTTTCTCTTAGTGACCACAGATTACCTAGATACGCCACCAAAGACAAACGAAATATGTAAATGTAAATAAATGGAAATCTACGACGTTTGGATAGAAGAGAGCAGCAAATAAATACGTTTAAATAATAATAATTATTTTATGTTGTTTTCTCTTTTATACCATATAAAAAAGCACAGCAATAACTCTTTTCCACGCCATGATAACTCCTGTGTCGTATCTGGGTAATGCGTGTGTTCGTGACGTTCGTTGTTCCATAAAAAGCAAAGGAAAAACGCAAATAAAGAACAAGTGACGTCACAAATTGAATGTTTCCAATTTCTGTAGTTTATCTGTCTTGTAGTTTATCGATATCAGTGATGAGAAAGCAAAATAAACATTTTTGTAGTATCGATATAAGTGATGGGAAATAATATCGAAAAAGTAATAGTAATTAGATTAAAAAATTTTTCGTGCCTTTTGTGCCTTCCTTGCTTTTTCGTGTTTTTCGGGCTTTTTCGTGCCTGTGTTTTTCGTGCTTTTGAGGTGAGGCCCAGGCCCGCATGAAACACGCACGAAAATGAATTTTGAGGCCCAAGCCCAGTGTGCCACACGGGGGCCCGTTGGGTCACGAAAAAAAGCACGGCCCATGCGCACCTCTAATCCACATTGAAGATCTCTTTTTTCTCAGATATTTATCAAAAAAAGCATACTCTTTGGTAAGTGCTGGCCATCAGAGAACCTGAGCGAAAGCACTCTTAATAATACAAACCAATTTTGAGATGAAAAACAAAACAGACAAACGGATAAGTTTAGTTTGATAAAAGAAGTATGTGTGTATATCGGACGACGTTAAATGAGAAAAATAAAAATGTTTAAAATTTCATTCATTACCTTTTTATTTTAGTTTTTTTTTTATGCATTTTTTGCGCTCAACTTATTCCATATGTAACACGAAATCTGCATATGTAGTGCTGTTGTCGTTAGCAGTGTTGTCAATTTCGACAACTTATTGTAATTTCGACGATTTTTCAATTGAAGATTTAAAATTTTCAGTAGTATAAAAATTACGTTTTCAAGGGTTAACAATTAATGGGTTGTTTATCGAAAATTGATAGTTTTTGTTCAGTGTAAATGGAAATTACAATATATGTATAGATTTAATTCTGGGTCAAGTCGTTTAAAAACGGAAATACCTGAATAGCATCTCTATTTAAGATTTAAGTTTTAATTACGGCGATACTTTAAACCTATATTATATGTTTCAGCTATAGATACATTACAATGAAATTATTTAGTGGATTGCTGTATTAAATTTTTTTCGTTGAAATTTCACCACTAATACATTTTTATATATAGAAATAACCAATTCTGTAATAAGATTCGTAATATGAATGATATAAATAAATTTTATTGTTTTCTTTTATAGTATTTTGTCGAGTTTTATTTTTATTTTCTTGACAATTGTTTTAAAAATGACGATTTTGGCAATTTAGTTTCCGAAATTGTCGATTTTCAGATGATTTTATTAGCAGCACTGGTCGGTAACATAGAAGAGAGAAAATTGTGTGTGGGTTTGTAAAAAATGAGAAAGATTAAATTTTGTTTGTGTATTTCGCATAGCTTTGTAGGGAGTGCTATGTGTATTATTTCACCGTTACAGAATCAGTCAGTCAGTCAGTCAGTCAGTGAGTCAGGGATCAGCGTATATATATTTAAGATTATGTATGAAAAACATACAATAAAGTCTTCTTGATGTACACTTTAATTTTTTTGCATACGGCCCTAAGTGTTTTAAAAATATCTGCTATGCTAATATTAAGTCTGTAAACAGTTTTGGCCTAACAATGAAATTGAAAATAATTTCTAAATTACCGTGTTAATAATTACTAGCAGATTCCAGCACTCGAAATTCGAGTGCAAATTCTAGAATATTTTATTTTTTCATTTAATAAAGAGCCTAAAGTTATGCTTCACAAATCAACCCATTTTAAAATAAGAAAATAAGCTCAACACATTAACAGCATTGTATAATTTTATGTATGTGTTAGTAGCAACTTTAAACGAACATAAATTCAAATAAATATTCCAGACGATGAAAATCTGTAAATATGGATAATAGCTAAAAAGAAATACCTTTCAAATGATAAATTTTTTTTGTCAAAATAGGAGTAAAACTGTGAAACTTATATCGGTCACAAGATATTGCCTTGCCTATTAATATTATAGATTATGGCAACTTATATTTAAAATAAATTTAATTGTATGAACTATTATATGTAGTTGGTGGAATGCAATTTAGATTTCATTTATTTATTGTAACAACCAATTGTCTGGGTATCCTTTTTATAAGTTCAATGACCGTAGATAATATTTGTACACATGCATGAATTTTTTAGTCATTTTACTTTTCATAAGTTAGTTACATTTGTGAAATAGATTTAATGCCATTTAAAAAAAAAATATCACACATGATAAAACAGTTTTAAATCTCACTCAAGAGTACAACAAATCCTTAACAGGAGCCATAACGCTATGTAGTATATCACTTAAACAAATTTAATTTCTTCGTTTGCCCTGATGGCCGTCAATTCACATTGTACAGGTCTTTGAAGGTACCGTTACCTTTGTTAGGAAACTATTTTATTCTTTTCCTACAAGAATAAACATTGATTAAAAAAGGCTGCGATCATTATTGTTTTTTAACAACAATATCCCTCAACAATATTTCTTCTGCACTACAACAAATTGAGTGTTTCAAAATATGCAAAGTTCATTTAGAATTTTTTTAATTTCCTGTAATGCGCTATATGTATGAGCATAAAATATTTGTAATGTGTAAACATCGATAGTAAAGGGTCCTCCATCTAACGTTTTCTTATTTCGTGAATGGTAACACTTACCTCATGTCTGATTTGACAGATAAGTAGTTTTATCCTTCCGCTGAACGAATATGATTGTGTATACGCTTGAACAACGCTGGGAAATATTGCGACATTACTTTGAAAATCATGGTAATGTTGCAGAATGTGTGCGAAAATTGCGTACGGATTTTGGAAGAAGAGAAGCACCGTCAGCTCCGTATGTTCGTTATCTTGTGAAAAAAGTGAAAGAAACTGGCATCCTCATCGATAAACCAAAGCGTGAAAAGCCAAACACAGTGCGTACACCCGAGAATATTGCTGCTGTGGCAGAAAGTGTGCGTGAAGCGCCATCAACATCAATTCACCGTTGTTCTCAAGAATTGAACATTTCGGAGGCATCATTGAGACGAATTTTGCATATAGACCTTGGTATGATGCCACACAAAGTCCAATTGGTTCAGGAGTTTAAGCCAACTGACCATCCAATGCGTTTTCGCTTCGCTAAGTGGGCCTGCGATCGACTTACAGAAGATGCCGATTTTGCCAAAAAAAAAAATCATCTTTTCAGATGAAGCTCATTTTGATCTTGGCGGGTATGTAAACAAGCAAAATTGTCGCATTTGGGGCACAGAAAACCCGCACGCATACATTGAAAAGCCGATACACCCAAAACGAGTCACTGTTTGGTGCGGATTTTGGTCCAGAGGCATAATTGGGCCATTTTTCTTCGAAAATGAGCAAGGAGTGGCCGTTACAGTCAATGGCGATCGTTATCGGGCCATGTTGAACGAATTTTTGTTCACAAAAATTGAAGAGGAGGATATTGGCAACATTTCGTTTCAACAGGACGGCGCTACGTGCCACACAGCCGAAGCTACACTCGATGTTTTGCGCCCTGTTTTTGAAGATCGCATTATCAGCCGCAGATCTGATGTCGTTTGGCCTCCTCGGAGCTGCGATTTGACACCGTTGGACTATTATTTGTGGGGTGCCCTCAAATATAAGTGTTACGCCAACAAGCCAGAGACAATTGACGCTTTAAAGGACAACATTCGAGAAGCCATTGGTGAAATACAGCTGCATACAATCGATAATGTGCTTAAAAATTGGACCGATCGTGTAGGCTACAGCATGGCCAGCCGAGGCAGCCATTTGAATGAAATTATTTTCCATTATTAACCGGAAGGATTGTACTTTCAAATAAAAAAATAAATTTGAGATAATATTCAGTAGTTTTTTTTTATAGCATTTTCAAAAAAAAAAAAAGTTATTTGGCGGACCCTTTATATGCTCAGGGGGTAAAACTCTACTCGTATTTCACAATACAATCACAAAAACAGAGTAAGACAAAAACGTTGTTAAAAAATTAGGAAGTGTTTGGGGATAAAAATAAAAGCACGATTTCATTAGGAAGTGTTTGGAGATAAAATGAGGGAGCGAATATCGTTATAAAAATGTTTTGAAAAATGAAAAATAAGAAATGAAAAATGAAGAATGAAAAATAATAACCCAAAATGAAAAATCAAAAATTAAAAATAATTAATAATTAAAATTTAGAAATGAAAAATGGAAAATAAAAAGTGGAAAACGAAAAATGAAAAATGAAAAATTAAACAGTTGAAGTAATAAATAATAATAAATATTTTTATATTGGCAGAGCCCCTGCAGTTATTTGCTACAAGTGATGACGCTTTCTGTTTGATTTTCAAAAAGTGCCACAAGAATATCTTTAATTACTGGATGTTTACACATGTTCCGTGTGATTGGACTCGCATGATCCTTTTTAGATAAAGTTTTACCATTACCATTATTTCTTAATTTCTTTTAGATTATTTTTTTTTTTTTTTCAAAAGTGGCAATATAAATAAAATAATTCGGTTGTGTTTATCATTTTACTATGTTTTTGGGTATTGGAATCATGCATTTTCTAGTTTTATAAGAATTATAATTGGAAGGTTGTTAATAGAAGGACGGTGCAGCATTTTAGAATATATAAGAATTCCAAAAATTCTAATTACTTAGTCAAATTTTTCTAGCGCTAAGCGTGTTCTAACCAGTCCTTTTTCTGTGTGCCGATTTCTCCAATTTCAATAGCGTTCGTCATTGAAAAGTTCTGTAATAATTTCATCTAAATATATCATATTTGTGGTCTGCACACAGATGTATGGACAGACAGACGAACGAACATTGTTAATTCGACTTAGACAATAATTTTGAGTCGCTCGCAAACATCAGCACAAATTCATTATTCCCTGACCACATAGTATCTTATGTTGTAAATAGAATAAAAAAACCCGCCAGTAGATAAAATTAAAACAAAAAGATTTTTGTTTATTATTGAAATTTTTTTGGTCAATCGTAAATTTTCTTTAGTAAAATTTTTGTAAGCTAATAAGACCAGATATTCATTGTGTAATTAAAAAAACGGTTTTTATTACAATTTTTCCCAACGTTTCGTAGATTTTTTGGTTACTTCCTCATGGGTTGTAATTTACATTTTCATTAATCTTATATATTAAAAGAATTTAGGAATAAACTTTGCATTCGAGATTTTTTTCAATATTTTTCTTCTCTCAAACCTCTATAACTAGAGTTCTAATTAACGTAGGCTGTTGACATAGGTCTAAGAACACTCAGTGGATCAAGCTCCTTCTTTTGAGCTATTAACTGCTTAAATTCGTTGGGTTTGAGGAAAGTTATGCGTGGAGAATCAACTTCACTTTTACTGTACGTTAACTTCTCTTGGCAAGTTTTGGTATTATATTATAAAAATTAATATAATATAATATAATGTTGCGGAGCAGCAGGGGTCCTCTGGTCTATATTAATTACATCTAACATAAACATAGAACATAAAAAACCAAAAAAAGAAGAAAAAAACGCAAAAAGATTTGAACGCACAAAGTTTCATCTATTTTGTTTTATTTTATTTTTTATATTTTATTTGGTTTAATTTATAGTTACGCAACTAAAAGAGATTACAATTTAAAATTTTCCAATTGTATTATATTTCCTTTTCCGCTGAAACTTAACCATATGTTTGAGTTCAGAAATATAAGCAGAGGAGTTTAATTAAATAACTTGTTCGCAACAACAACCGCTTTTTCTTGTTAATGTGTATGGCAACCAGCTAGAAATTGTATCTTTAAGGCTAGTGTCGGTAATAATTTCATTGGTGCCAGACATAGAACGTATTAACTACATGTCAGCATGAAAACATGTGAAAATGGTTGTTGTGTGTCCTCAATATTAACAACATCATGAATTGAGGTGCTGTTTTATTTTTTTATACACACAAAAAGTCCATTAAAAAAATATTTTTTAAAAGTTTCCAACTGGGTCACAATGTTGTTATTAGTTCTTAAATTTTGCATATCAATTATAGGCTTTTTTTTTATCACAATCTACATGTTTGAAGGATATAAAAATAAAAGTTTATTAAAAAATATAAAAAATTCATTTTGTTTTAATAAAAACAATATTTATTAATTTCTCTGGAAATCAAATTACATTATATACACACAGTTTGTTTAAATATTTTTTAAGTCTCTTTTAATAACCGCGTAAATTAATTATATTTATATATAATTTTAGCGATGTTGTTCTTATGTATCTTTAAAAATTTTTCCCTTCAATTGCTGGTGAAAGTCTATAAACTTGTTCACTATTTTCATCTTTATATTCTCTTCAGAGTAAAGTCTTTGAAATAATAAAACATTTCATAATATGTTTAGACTTCACTTCCACGAATTATTTAATTCATTTACTAGCACAGCCCAGCACTCGAAATTCGAGCGGAAATTCTACGAAATTTTATTTTTTCATTCAATGTTTTTTGTATCTATATATAAAAAATTTATGAATATTTAAATTAAATTCATTAAATTGTGAATTTTTGAATAAAATTCATTAAATTTTGTCATAAATATTTGTTGAACACATAGAACACATAGAACACATAGAACAACATATAAATGGATTTGTTAATAAATAATTTTGTGAGAGCCTAAAGTTATGCTAATCAATTTTAGCAAATTCACAATTCAACACAGGGCTTTTCATATACAATTTTTGCCAAAACATTAACAAATTTAATAAACTCATACTTAGCATTGTGAAGTTTAATTAATTTTATGGAACACATTCATAAAACTTTAAATAATTATTACTCACAAAAACAAACACAAAATAAATAATTGGATGGTACATATCTGCAAGAAAATACCTTTCAAATGGTATATTTTTCGTCAAAATCGGTTGATAACTAAAAACGTAGAAGACGTCACAAAAAATCACCTTGCCTATATTAAATTTCTTATCTTAATAAAATCTATATCACATTATATGTTTGTAGCTTCCTTTATATATCATTCGTTGATATTGTTATTTCCCTATGACATGGTAATTTATACAAGTTATGAGTAGTGCTTTATGAAAATGGAACTATTATTTCATCACAATGTTTTAAGTTTTCCACCAATGGTATTCTTTTTGAACACTTGAAGACAAATTTGTTAACACATCTTTTAAATTAAGAATATCTTTTAAAACTCTTCATACTCTAATGATATAATGTACTCAATGAGATCTCCACCAAAAACCCAATTCGATTATTCAATTAATTCATGCAGTAATAACTTCAAAACCTTTGGATGTTTTACGATACTGGCCTATTACTTTCATCATGTCTTGAACAAGAAAGAAACACAACAAAATTTTGAACTATATTTTTGCCGTTGGTATACGAGGGTGGTGGTTCTTGAATAACCTGACCTGACAAAGAAAGTACAACACACTTGGGAAATATTTTTTTTATTTCTCAACATAATCCCCTTTTAGTTCGATATACAATAGATTCGATACCCTGTTTATAGTAGGAACTGTATGGCTCCTTAAAATAGCCATCAACTGTAGACTACAACTGTTCATAGTGGGCAGCATTCTGATAGTAGTAGACTCCCCTAGAGTAGAATCTAGCTCAGCTTTAATATTGGATGTACTGATGAGGCCTTTCAAATTAAAGTATTGAATTACATGACGGTGACCAATTTTTTTTAATGTTTGCAAATTCACTGAGATCGTTTACTTTTGATGGCTCCAGAAAAAATAATAATAATAGTAATAATACTAAACAACGTGGTACATTGAAACTTAAAATATTCCTCTTATAAGGTTGCCACTTTTGACCAAAGTTATCATATAAAGGGTGATCCATTTCGAGGTTCGCTACTTTTTTAAAGAAAAAAAAAACACAGAAAGTTTAAATTTAATGGGGAATGTTTATTATAATTTGAAAGAACATTCTTTAGCATTAATTTTTGGAAGATTATGTCTATCAAATGTTGGCCGTGGCCACGTCTCAGATGGTCCATCCATTGAGTCCAATTTTCGATGACTCGTTCGAGCATTTCTACTGGTAACTGGCGAATGGCACGCATGATATTTTACTCCAAGGCCTGAATCGAAGCGGGATTGTCCGCATAAACTTTAGACTTTGCATATCCCCACAGGAAAAAGTCTAATGGTGTAATATCACACGATCTTGGTGGCCAATCGACCGGTTCAAAACGTGAAATTATCTGCTCACCGAAGTGTTCACTCAACAAATCCATTGATTGATGCACTGTGTGGGAAGTGGCGCCGTCTTGTTGAAACCAAATGTCGCCGAGATCACGGGCTTCAATTTCAGGCATCATACGTCAGTCCGAGTTGCTGCGAACGGCGCCGAATCGACTCTCCACGGTTTTCGTGTACACTCTCAGCTGCGGCCGCTATATTTTCTTCACTGCGTGCTGGACGTGGTCTATTCGGTCGAATATTATCCAATAATGAATGCTGGGTCTCAAGATGGGTGATGGTGTTGCGAATAGTATGCTCAGTAGGCCGATTATGTTGACCATAAGTTGAGCGAAGTGCACGAAACATATTCTTCAAAGAACGTGAATTTTCATAGTAAAGCTGAACGATTTGTAAACGCTGTCCAGACATAAGTCTTTCCGTGATGAAATGCAAAACAATACTAAACAAAAATAACATGACAGCATGACACGACTCACACGTGCGTGATCTGTCAAAAAAGGCTATTGAAAAAAGTACCTCTATTTGGATCACCCGGTACAAACTCCTGCCGCCATGTATACATCAGTTCGGGTTGTTCGGGGACCGCACTCGTATTAAAAATAATGTGTAACATAAAATTTGTTGGTACGTATTTTTTTTATCATGTAAAATATTTATTTTATTTATATGTATTTTTTTTTTTAAATTGATAAGCCATAAATCAACTAATTTTAGTGTTTCTATAAATAGTAAATTTATTAGCTTGCCCTAATAAATGCTTGTGATAACTAATATATACGATATTAATTCCATAGTAAATTCACACAATCAAATATATTAAAATTATCACAACAGAATAATATGATAAGGCTTCCAAAATTCGGTTGGCAACAAGCTCGGTTGCCATAACAAATCTGTTTTCTGTGTGTAAATAGAAGCTAATTAAATTATTATACCCGGAAGCTATAAATGGCACATAGCAACAAAATATATATACTTGTCTTGGTTAAAACAAATTTTAATATTGACACATTAAAGATATGCCTTAAAGACAGAATGGTACGCTTGGATTAGGGCTGATGTTTTTTAGCGTATTTATTATAAAATAGCATTAAGTATTAATTCTTAGGAAAAAGCATTTACTTACCTAACCATTTTTCGTTTAAAGTAAAACATTTTTTGAGTGAATATATTTTTTTTCTTAGCTATACAAAGGGTCTGCATAAATTTTTAAAATTTATAACCCTGATGTACATGCGAATACATAACGTTAATATAAATTCTATTAACTTTAGGTTGACATAATTGCCAATGAAATGTATCAAGTCTTATATGTACAAATCTTTATCATCATCATTGGAGGTTCTGTCACGGGTATGCTTTATTTATTTTTTTTCTTAATGTCAATTAAGTCTAACTGTTTTTGTTAAGTTTGATAAGGGGGGTTCTTTTTTCAATAAACATCAAAACAACTTTTACATTTTCAAAGTTCATTGAATATTCACTGAATTGTTGGTTTAATATTATTCTAAAATTTCTTGAAAAGCTAAGCAAATATAATATTATAATAAAGCGCTGTACACTAGAAAGTTTACGTATACAACAAAAAATAAAAAAAACATTAAACACAAATTTGAGAAATACTTGACAATGTAATAAAATAAAATCGTAAGTTAACCTGTAATCATAGTATTTAAGATTTGAATTTTAAATTAATGTAATGTTATTGTTTTGTATATTTTTGTCGCTAGAAATTGATAAAGTTCACACTCCAGAGAAAGTTGAAAAATCATCAACGAAACGTGGAGTGAAAAGCATGTAATAATTTTAGTTTTTATATTCATCTTAAAATTTAATTAACCATAATTAGCCCATGAAATAAAATCTAGCAAATAAAATAATATAATCGAAGAGATTCACGATTTGGTAGCTGGAACTACGCATCGTTGGATTGACAACAAATTTTAAGAACAAACAAACAAAAAAAAATTTCGCCTGCATTCTCGATTGCAACATTGGATTGACTATCAGCTGAAATATTTACTATGAAGACGACCGAATAAAAAAATTATTCAGCTCGATGCAATACGGTTGCTACCAATATTGATTGGGTGGAAAATTTACTAATTAAATATTTAATTCTTGGTGAAGCTTCGTTTCAGCAATTTTATCTATTATTTTATTTTTTTACATTTGGCGATTTTTGAATTTTAGATTTTTGGCGATTTTTGATTTGGTGATTTTTGATTTTGGCGATTTTTGTTTTTTGCGATTTTTGATTTTGGTGTTTTTCGATTTGGGCGTTTTTTACGTGTTTTGGGTTTTTTTTATTCGCGATTTTCTTCTTGGTCGATTATTGATTTTTGATTTTTAGCAATTTTTTTTTTCGATTTTTAATTTTGACGATTTTATCAATTGCAATTTTTGATTTTGGCCAGTTTTTATTTTGGTGATTATTGGCTTTAGCTATTTTTGTTTTTTTTTTTTATAATTTTTGAATTTTGGCGATTTTTGATATTAGCGATATTTGATTTTAGCAATTTTTGAATTTGCCAATTTTTGCCTTGACCGATTTTTGTTGTTGCAATTTTTGATTGTTGAGAATGTTCTTATTTCTAAATATATTGAAACTAGTGGATTGTGTGGCGCCTAGGCGCTCGTTTATTTTGACATTAACAAACAAATATTTTTTTCCATTTCAGAATTGTCCTATATTTTATATATTAAAAAAAAATTAATTTTAATGTTTTTAAAATTTCGTTCAAAAAAAAAAATCTAAAAACAGTTATAAAAAATACAAACCAAATGAATTTTAAAATGAAGTTTTGTAAAAGGTCCAGTAGCCAACCTTTGCTTTATACTTTCTGCTTCTATACATAAGGAGTTTTTAATATTATATGATTTTAAAAAAATATTTTATTTTGATAGAAACTCGGAAATTTTAGTCTTATTAAGACAAACTATTAACATGTATCTTTTTAATAATATAATTTTTGTTTTATAACTTTTTAAAATGTTTTAAAACCTTTCGGACAACAAAAAAATACTACGGTTATAACGAACTTAGTCTATAACGAAATAATTTGGCCGGTCCCGCCGAGTTCGTTATAACCAAACTCCATTTTGTTGTAAAAAAAATAGAATGGCATAGAAAAAAACCGTTTTAGAGCAAGGTCCTTAAAGTTTCTTAAGGGGGGGTTAAGGTTTTAAAAGTTAATAAAAGTCGTATTTTGCACAACTCTTTTTTGAGGACATGAATACACGTTATAGCATAACATTTGAAGAATCTTTGAAAAAATTTTTAACTAAAAATTTTAATAAAGAAGTCCGTGACAGCTAATATCCGGAGACGTTGTTGTTTTGCGGTGAACATCATAACTCGTTACCTGACCATGTGAAATAAAAAAAATCGAAATGCGTTTAAAAGGTGACATGTTTCCCGAAGTAGTGACGAAGAGTTTTTAAATTTTTTTTTCTGCAGCATTTTGAAGTAAAAAACGATTTTTGCTATACAATTTCGGGAATTTGTTGTTAAAAAATGGGGAAGAAAATGGAATTAAAAAAACTTCGTGGTTACCTGATGATTTATTTGTATATATAGTGTCTAAATTTCAAAAGAATCGGTCAAGTAGATCTTGAGTTATGATGTTCGCGTGCTTCGAACATTTATTTGGGAGAAAATCGGTTTAAAGTTTTTTAAAAACTGATTTATATACTATACACCGTATGCGGCCGGTCGCTGGAAACGCTTTATCTTCTTAAGTTTTGCTCTGATTTACTTAAAATTTTGACACAACACGCTCGACATGTTGTGCATTCAGGAAGAGAAATGCAAAAAAAGGTTTTAAAACCTACCACCCTTTAAGGAAATGCAAACACCAATACACCTAAACAAAAAAGAAAAAAATATTTCATATTTCATCATACATGTAAACTGAAAAAAGGAAACTACATTTTTGTAAAGTTATCTATAAATCCAAAAAAGAAAAAATAAGCGCGTATTAGTTTTACTTAAAAAAAAAAAAAACTTATTATTCCAAATTGCCTTTAATTCTTCCATGATAATTTCAATAAATTATTTAAATTAAAGTCTTAAATATACTTATTTACGTAACTTATGTTTGTCTAAATTTTTTTAAAAGCAAATTATGCAAATATTAATATTATGAGTGAAAAAAAAATATTTTCCCACCTCTCTCTAAAATTACAATGTTATTTATTTATTCAAAGTTACAATAATTTAAATTTTAAACTCAATATGGCACTATTTTTTCAAGGGCTTTTCAATACAGAGCTATAAACGAAATCATACATTGGACAACAACAAAATCCACATTGAAGATCTCTTTTTTCTCAAATATTTATCAAAAGAAGCATACTCTTTGGTAAGTGCTGGCCATCAGAGAACCTGAGCGAAAGCACTCTTAACAATACAAAACAATTTTGAGATGAAAAACAAAACAGACAAACGGATAAGTTTAGTTTGATAAAAGAAGTATGTATGCATATCGGACGACGTTAAATGAGAAAAATAAAAATGTTTAAAATTTCATTCATTACCTTTTTTTGCAGAATTTTTTCATTGACCAACAATGGGAATTTAGATATTAGATATTAGTTTTTTTTGATGGATTTTTTGCGCTCAACTTATTCCATATGTAACACGAAATCTGCATATGTAGTGCTATTGTCGTTAGCAGTGATGCCAATTTTGACAACTTATTGTAATTTCGACGATTTTTCAATTTGTGAAAATGATGATTGAAGATTTAAAATTTTCAGTAGTATAAAAATTACGATTTCAAGGGTTAACAATTAATGGGTTGTTTATCGAAAATTGATAGTTTTTGTTCAGTGTAAATGGAAATTACAAAATATGTATAGATTTAATTCTGGGTCAAGTCGTTTCAAAACGGAAACACCTTGAATAGCATCTCCATTTAAGATTTAAGTTTTAATTACGGAGATACTTTAAACCTATATTATATGTTTCAGCTATAGATACATGTGAATAAAATTAGTTAGTTGATTGCTGTGTTAAATTTTTTCGTTGAAATTTCACCACTAATACATTTTTATACCCTATACCACTATGTGGTTTGGGTATAATGACTTTGTGCTGCTGTTTGTAACAACCAAAAATATTTGACCTAGACCCATCTTTAATTATACCGATCGACTCAGAATCACTTTCTGAGTTGATTTAACAATGTCCGTCCGTCCGTCCGTCCGTCCGTCTGTGTGTCCATGTAAACCTTCTAATCAAACTGCAGGTCGCAAATATGAATATGTTTTGATGAAATTTGGTATATGAGCTTTTATCGGTCATGGGATGAACGCAATTGAAATTGGTGAGAATCGGTCCATGTTCAGACCTAGCCCCCATACAAATTACCCCTATGAAATCGACATAAATTGCCATAAGATCCAAATTGTCATATAGATCTTACTCAAATTGGGTTTGTATGCGTTCATTGCATCCATCCATGAGTAGTCCAAAAATGATCCCTTTGGCCCCATATAGAGCTGCTTCCTGATCTTCATTTAAATCTATTTAAAAACAAAAATATTGCACTGATTCTTCTCAAATTTTGTTTGTATATATTTTTGCAAAATACAAGAGACTTTACCAAATATGATCAGGATCGGTCCATTTTTGGACCTAGTCCCCATATGGATATAGCATCCGATATGAACTTTTTCATATCTGCAGCCAAAAAAATTAATAAAAATTCCACTCAAATTTGGTTTTTGCTTATTTTCTATGTCCAGTTAGTTGGGCCTAAGAGATAGGGTTTCTAAACGCATGGTATAGGGTGTCATATAGTCGGTCTAGACCGACTATAATTTTCTTACTTGTTATATATAGAAATAACCAATGCTGTAATAATATTAGTAATATATAATACAGAAGAAAGAAAATTGTGTGTGGGTTTGTATAAAATGGGAAAGATTAAATTTTGTTTTTGTATTTCGCATAGCTTTGTAGAGAGTGCTATGTGTATTATTTCAGCGTTACCGAATCAGTCAGGCAGTCACTCAGTGAGTCAGGGACCAGCGTAAATATGTTTAAGAGATGATTCAATAGATTTAACTACACTTCAAAAGTTGTAGATGACAACAATGCAGCTTTTTATAACTTAAAGGCTTTATTACATCACAGAAAACTTAATTCTTTAGATAAAAATAACAAAGTTCGTAATACACATTCTATGTATTATATTGTTTTTATTATTGTTTCCTTAGTTTGTAAGATTTTCTTTTCTTACAAAATTAATTATGATAATGATATATTTGATGAATTTTCTTCTTAAGTATTTATTTATATAAACATGTTATTAGTTCTAATTGATTGTATTTTTTTTTTATTTTCTTAAGGCATAATAATCCTTGATAAATACGATTTGTATGTAAGGAATTTTGTTATATTCTAAGTTTTTTTTTTGCTTAATAAATTTTTTTTTGCAATCAATAAATTGAAATTGAAAAAAAAAATAGTATCAAAACTTACAAAGAATAAAATTTTATTGGATTCTTAGTACGATTTGCTTTTACAGGTTATTTTCTCTTGTAAAGGGAAATATAGCGCTTTCAAATTCGTTCTCGTCTTTTGTTAGGTATTTTTTTTTGCAGTTGCTAATTCTAGACGACCCGTGTTACAGGAATGATGAACAAGACAAGTTTTTCTGATTCAATTTTTGCTTTTTTTTTGACTATTTTCTATAATTCACAAAAATTAAACAGATTATTTGACACATATATGAGCCTGCTAAAGGAGGCCCTTATATTTGTATCTAAAAAACCTTAAATTTTCATATGAAATCGCTCGCAAGTCTCAAAAACATCGGAAAGTAATGTAAAAAAATGCAGTTATATAAAATAGTAACAGAAGGGTGATCCATTTCGAGGTTCCCTACTTTTTTAAAGAAAACAAGTAAGAAAATTATAGTCGGTCTAGACCGACTATATGAAACCGTATACCATGCGTTTAGAAACCCTATCTCTTAGGCCCAACTAACTGGACATAGAAAATAAGCAAAAACCAAATTTGAGTGGGATTTTTATTAATTTTTTTGGCTGCAGATATGAAAAAGTTCATATCGGATGCTATATCTATATGGGAACTAGGTCCAAAAATGGACCAATCCTGATCATGTTTGGAAAAGTCTCTTGTATTTTGCAAAAATATATACAAACAAAATTTGAGATGAATCAGTGCAATATTTTTGTTTTTAATAGATTTAAGTGAAGATCGGGAAGCAGTCTATATGGGGCCAAAGGGATCATTTTTGGACTACTCATTAATGGATGTAATGAATGCATACAAACCCAATTTGAGTAAGATCTATATGACAATTTGGATCTTATGGCAATTTATGTCGATTTCATAGGGGTAATTTGTATGGGGGCTAGGTCTGAACATGAACCGATTGTCACCGCTTTCAATGGAGTTCATTCCATGGCCGATAAAAGCTTATACACCAAATTTCATTAAAATATATTCATATTTGCGACCTGTAGTTTGATTAGAAAGTTTACATGGACACACAGACGGACGGACGGACGGACATTGTTAAATCAACTCAAAAAGTGATTCTGATTCGATCGGTATAATTAAAGATGGGTCTATGTCAAATATTTTTGGTTGTTACAAACAGCAGCACAAAGTCATTATACCCAAATCACATAGTGGTATAGACAAACCACATAGTGGTATAGGATATAAAAAAAACGCAGAAAGTTCAAATTTAATGGGGAATGTTTATTATCATTTGAAAGAACATTCTTTGGCATTTATTTTTTGAAGATTATGTTTATCAAATGTTGGCTGCGGCTCCGTCTCAGATGGTCCATCCCTTGAGTCCAATTTTCGATGATTCGTTCGAGCATTTCGACTGGTAACTGACGAATGACACGCGTGATGGTTTGCTCCAAGGCCTGACGGGATTGTCCGCATAAACTTTAGACTTTACATATTCCCACAGGAAAAAGTCTAACGGTGTGATATCACATGATTTTGGTGAAATTATCTGCTCACCGAAGTGTTCTCTCAATAAATCCATTGATTGATGCGCTGTGTGGAAAGTGGCGCCGTTTTAACGGTCACCATTGAGGCTACGTTCTCTCCGTCATCATTTTTGAAGAAATATGGACCGATGATTCCACCGGCCCACAAACCACACGAAACCGTTGTTTTTTCTGGATGAAGTGGCAGCCCTTGAATCTCTTCAGGTTGCTCTTCATCCCAAAAAGATGGGTGATGGTGTTGCGAATAGAACGCTCAATAGGCCGATTATGTTGACCAGAAGTTGAGCGAAGTGCACGAAACACATTTTTCACTGAACGTGAATTTTCGTAGTAAAGTTGAACGATTTGTAAAGTTGTTCAGGCGTAAGTCTTTCCATGATGAAATGCCAAACAATATTAAACAAAAACAAGTAAGAAAATTATAGTCGGTCTAGCCCGACTATACGATACCCTATACCATGGTTAAGAGACCCTATCTCTTCGGTCCAACTAATTGGATATAGCAAATAAGCATAAACCAAATTTGAATGGCATTTTTATTAATTTTTTTCGTTTCAGGTATGAAAAAGTTCATATCGGATACTATATTTATATGGGGACTAGGTCGAAAAATGGACCGATCCTGACCATATTTGGTATAGTCACTTATATTTGATATATACGAACCAAATTTGAGAAAAATCTGTGCAACATTTTTGTTTTTGATAGATTTAAGTGAAGATCGGGAAGCAGCTCTATATGGGGCCTATGACTAAGAATTTTCCTAAAGGGAGTAATTTTGAACTACTCATTAATGGATGTAATAAACATATACAAACCCAATTTGACTGAGATCTATATGATAATTTGGAACTTATGGCAATTTATGTCGATTTCATAGGGGTCATTTGTATGGGGGCTAGGTCTGAACATGGACCGATTCTCACCAATTTCAACAGCGTTCATCCCATGGCCGATGGAGGCTTATATGTCAAATTTCATTAAAATATATTCATATTTGCGACCTGTAGTTTGATTACAAGCTTTACATGGACACACAGACGGACGGACATGGTTATTTCGATTTAAAAAGTTGTTACAAACAGCAGCACAAAGTCATTATACCCAAACCACATAGTGGTATAGGGCATAATAACATGACAGCATGACACGACTGACACGTGATCTGTCAAAAAAAGGCTATTGAAAAAAGTATCTCTACTTGGATCACCCATTATAATAGGTTGACAGCGGCTTGTATGGAAACAAATTTTTGGTCTAAAACTTTAGTGCACAAATTTCTGGACGCGCATTAAGTTCAATGTTCAAATATGAATTTATATGTAAAAATTATCAAAAAAAAATGTTTTTCACAAAAATTTTGATATTAATAATTGCGTTATAAACCATAATCTAGGGTAAATTATCTTTCTAATAAAATAACAAAATCTATTATGGGTTGAAAAACAGCCAAGTTATATCAAGTTTCCCAGGCAATAAAAGCGTCGAGGACCACTTGATTAAGAAAATCGAGCTCATATTTTTAAAGAAATTGAAATAATTTACAATAACAACATTTTTGCATTCTGCTGATCCCAAGATAATCTTATGTGAAGTATTTTACATCTCGGCAACTGTTATGCCATTCTAAATTAAGGTTAAAACGGTACGTATTTTTTAGCACTATTTCAACATCTCCAATTTTACTTTTTCAAAAATTTTGTTCAAGAAATTTTCCGAAATCAACGACTGGACTTTAAGGTCTCATTAAGAAAATATATGTGATTAAAAATGGCAAAGATTGTAGGTATCCTATTCTTAATTTGACGAGGACAGCGATTTTATTTCAGCGGATTTGAAGAAAAATTTGATTTTTCATACTTTTTAAACTTTTAGGCTACATTTTTTAGGTGTTTTCATATCTCAAATATCTTTTGCCGAAAACTTATACCACTTGATACAAGTTCTCAATCCTGCTAATTAAGCTTAAATTGAAACATTATAAATTGTCCCCCTTTAAGGTCAAAAGTCAAATTTAAGCATATTTAATTTTTTTTTTAAAACAAAATATCGAAATAATGTATATTTGTGGTAGAATTTCGATAAAACTGATTGATAATATTTTAGTAATTCTAAAAAATAATATTCTGGTCTTATTTTCTGAAATTAATCCGTGGGGTACTATTGCTGTCAAATTGATCCTTTATGAAAATCTATAAATATTTCTTCATCAGGTTTTTTTTTTTTTGAATAAGACAAATTTTATGTATTCATAAATTTCCTCAAATTTATTCGTTATTTTATGAAAATATTTTTACTAACTAGTTTTTATATTTTATACAGTATAAACAAATTTGTATAAATTTTTATTTCAGAAATAAATTAATAAATATCGTAATCTTTTTGTAGAGATTTTAAATTTGCATTTTTCGAATACTGTTGCATATAATTTTTTACCACCTGTTAATAATAAAAAAAAAAATATTTAACAAATAATAAAATTAACACACACGTAAAAAATAGATAGTTACTTTCATTAAATGTAGTTTCTGCTCCCCATCTTTTGTAATTTTGCCATTTGCCATTTAAGTTTTGGACAATATTTTTTCCTCTTGCGTATTCATCTGAAACTTTCTAAGAATTGGTTTTTTTTTAAATTCCATTGGAATGTCAAATCTCTTTCAGAAAAATTTCTGGATATAAAATTGCTTAAATTTTCCTTCTTAAGTACTAGTTTTTTTGGTACATCTCCTCTTCATCATAATTTTCAAGAGTGTTAAAAAAACATTTTTGCAACCAGCTTGCTTAATTATTAATTATTTATGAAATGGCTTTGTCGGCAATATTGTTGTTAATATTTTTGTAGTTTTCTAACTTCTTCAAAAATCTTATATCTTTTAAAGCTGCTTTTTCCGCTTTATTAGAATCGAACCAGAAAATTGAATAACAACTTACAATAAAACCAGCCCCTTCTATTAAACCATTGGTTTCAGTATCAATAATATCAGGAAACTGATTGTGAAAAATTAAAATTTTTGAACAATATATAGCCTTAGGAATTTTATGAATACATTTGTTTTATTAAAAAAAAAATTCTGATATTTTATAGATTTTCGTAAAATTTGACATCAAGAGTACCCCGTAGCTTTAGTTCAGAAAATAAGTCCAGAATATTATTTTTTAAAATTATTAAAATATTATCAACCTTGGTTTACAGGATTGAGAACTTATATCAAGTAGTATAAAATTTTGGTAAAAGATATTTGAAATCTGAAAACACCAAAACGATGTAGCCTAACATTTGAAAAAGTATGAAAAATCATATTTTTTTCAAATCCGCTGAAATATAAACGCAGCCCTCGCAAATTTAAGACCATGATACCTACAATGTTGTCACATATTTTGTTAGTATGACCTTCAAGTCCAAACGTTGATTTCGAAAATTTCTTGAACAAAATTTTTGAAAAAGTAAAAGTGGAGATGTTGAAATAGTGCTAAAAAATACGTAACGTTTTACATTGATTTAGAACGCCATAACAATAAACGAGATGCAAAGTACTTTATATAAGATTATCTTGGGATCCGGAGAATGCAAAAATATTGTTGTTGTAAATTAGTTCAATGCCTTTAAAAATGTGAGCTCGATTTTCTTAATCAAGAGGTCTGCGGAGCATTTATTGCCTGGGGAACTTGATATAACTTGGCTGTTTTTCAACCGATAATAGATTTTGTTATTTTATTAGAAAGATAATTTACTCTAGATAATGGTTTATAAATTAATTTAATTAAAACGCAATGCGCGTCCAGAAACCATTGTCCGATTTGGCTCAAATTTTACGCACTAAAGTTTTAGATGTAGTGTCACAATAATCCGACCGCACGTCTTGAAATTGCAAAAAAAAAAATGGCTGTCACCCTAGTGTATATTGGTATAAAGATATAAAACTGTTTCAAATTTATGGTGCGCATCAATTAAGTAATATACGAGTAGTTACTTTTATCTAATTCTTGGTGGCAACAGAATTTTTGGCCACCCGTATTTTGGTAGTCCTATGTTATTCTCTTATGATTACTAAATTATGCTCTCCAAAACATAGATTCCATTGTATGAATTGCCTAATTTAGCTGATACTACAGAGTTAAGTTGAAATCGCTAAAATAGAAAAAAAAAACAAGTAAGAAAATTATAGTCGGTCTAGACCTCTTCGGTCCAACTAATTCGATATAGAAAATAAGCATAAACCAAAATTGAGGGGAATTGTTTTTGAATTTTTTTGGCTGCATATATGAAAAAGTTCATATCGGATGCTATATTTATGTGAGGACTGGGTCGACAAATAACCCGATCCTGACTATGTTTGGTAAAGTCTGTTGTATTTGGCAAAAATATATACAAACAAAATTTGAGAAGAATAGGTGCAATATTTTTGTTTTTTGATAGATTTAAGGGGGACATTACATTCGCGGCAGAGAAAACAGACCTTTTTTTTCAAAAATTCATAACTCAGTCAAAAACAAATATTTTTCAAAAATTTTATTATTGTGGAGAATTGAACAAGTTACAAGAAAAAAAATTCAAAAAAATATATTTTTCATTCCAACATGGTTTTATAGAGCTCCAAACTGGCGGCAGAGAAAAAACGGGGCCTCGTGGTTGCAGCGCAAAAATTTTCCGATCTGGAAAAAAAAAATACTTTTTTAACAAAATTATCTTAACAAAATTGGTTATCGTATGACATGAGCTTTTTTTAATTTTTTTTTTTATTTTTGGTTCCAAATTTAAAAGTGTTTTTTCAAAAAAAAAAAAATGTTGACTAAAAATTCATAAAAACTCGAAAAAAAAATTTAAAAAAAGCTCGTGTCATACGATAGCGAATCAAGTTTAAAAAAAGAAAAAAAAAATTTTCGACAAAAAATGAACCCGCTAGTGCCGCAACCAGTACGAAAAACATGGTTTCGGGATAAACGCGTTCAAGGTTTGTGAACAAAGAAAAAAAAAGGGTACCTTCAATCTGCCATGGTAGGTAGGTACGAAATAACAACCACCAAAAGGCAGGTATCAAGTAAAACAAGTGTATACCAGCTGCCGTACGTAGGTAGCGCGAAAATTAAAAATGCGCTCTCACTAATCCGGCTGTAACTTTTGAACTCGTAGGAATTTTTCCATGAATTTTTTTTTTTGAATCTTAAGAATATATACTAAAATACAAAATTATAAAAAAGTCGATTTCAAAAAACGGCCAATTTCATGTACCCCCTTAAGTGAAGCTCGGAAAGCAGCTCTATATGGGGCCTATGACTAAGAATTGTCCTATAAGGATTATCTTTGAACTACTGATTAATGGATATAATAAAGACATACAAACCCATTTTGACTGAGATCTATATGATAATTTGGATCTTATGGCAATTTATGTCGATTTCATAGGGGTAATTTGTATGGGAATTAGGTCTGAACATGGACCGCATTTCACCAATTTCAACAGGGATCTTCCTATGGCCGATATAAGCTTATATGCCAAATTTCATCAAAATATATTTATATTTGCGACCTGTAGTTTGATTACAAGGTTTACATGGACACACAGACGGACGGACGGATGGACGGACATTGCTAAACCGACTCAGAAAGTGATTCTGAGTCGATCGGTATAATAAAAGATGGGTCTAGGTCAAAGATTTTTGGTAGTTACAAACAGCAGCACAAAGTCATTATAACCAAACCACATAGTGGTATTATAGGGTATAAAAATAAAAAGAAAAATGAAAAAAGTCTCCCTTACAAAATTCCCTCAAATGAAAAAATGAGAAATGACCCAACTTTTTGGGCTAATTTAACAAGAAATCGCGCTATTTAAAAATGCAAGCAAATAGTTTGGCGAAAAGATTGAGTTCTTTTCACTGCCCATATTATCATGTAGTTGTACAAGACACTCTTAATTTTTTTATACCCTATACCACTATGTGGTTTGGGTATAATGACTTTGTGCTGCTGTTTGTAACAACCAAAAATATTTGACCTAGACCCATCTTTAATTATACCGATCGAATCAGAATCACTTTCTGAGTTGATTTAACAATGTCCGTCCGTCCGTCCGTCCGTCCGTCCGTCCGTCCGTCTGTGTGTCCATGTAAAGCTTGTAATCAAACTGCAGGTCGCAAATATGAATATATTTTGATGAAATTTGGTATATAAGCTTTTATCGGCCATGGGATGAACGCTATTGAAATTGGTGAGAATCGGTCCATGTTCAGACCTAGCCCCCATACAAATTACCCATATGAAATCGACATAAATTGCCATAAGATCCAAATTGTCATATAGATCTTACTCAAATTGGGTTTGTATGCGTTCATTACATCCACTAATGAGTAGTCCAAAAATGATCCCTTTGACCCCGTATAGAGCTGCTTCCCGATCTTCACTTAAATCTATTAAAAAACAAAAATATTGCACTGATTCTTCTCAAATTTTGTTTGTACATATTTTTGCAAAATACAAGAGACTTTACCAAACATGATCAGGATCGGTCCATTTTTGGACCTGGTCCCTTTATAGATATAGCATCCGATATGAGCTTTTTCATATCTGCAGCCAAAAAAATTAATAAAAATCCCACTCAAATTTGGTTTTTGCTTATTTTCAATGTCCAGTTAGTTGGGCCTAATAGATAGGGTTTCTAAACGCATGGTATAGGGTATCGTATAGTCGGTCTAGACCGACTATAATTTTCTTACTTGTTTTTTTTTTTTAATTGTACACTAAGTATTTTTACGAATACATTACATAAGCTACACCAATTTATTACATAATCTTGTGGGATATTTTTTCATAACAAAAAATTAACTGTGTACCTTTTTTTATCATTTTAATTGACTGTTGAATGAATTTTTCATCTTTTTGGGGCAAAATTTCACATTTTTCGGCGATTATTCATTGGCCGATATTTCCTAGAGCCTACTCAATCATTTATTTGTATACTTCAAAACACTAAAAAGGAATTTATTTATTATTTACTAGTTTCAAAATAAGAAATAATATATAAGTAATATAACAAATATCTGAGATTAAAAAAAAAAAAATTAAGTCCTAATCCTATGTTACTTTATTTATTTATTTATATGATTTCCCATACAACAAGATTTATAATCTTATAGTTAAAGTATAGGAGTTTTGCATTGAATTGAATTCGAAATTATAACAAATTGGTTTTCCAAAATAATTAACATAATTATAAAAAAAATTTTTATAAAACATTTAACATAAAAATAACTATAAATAAAATAGAATAAAGAACAAAAATAAAAATAAACGCAATAAATTAAAATAAAAATAAAATAAAAAAACAAAATAAAACATAAAACATAAAATAAAAAATAAATAAAGGGTGATTTTTTAAGAGCTATAGGAAAGTTTTCCAAAAAAAAAAAACACATAAAATTCAGAAAAATGCACGAAATCTTTATTTGTATCGATTGTACGGTCCATATAATTTAATGTTTGAAGATTATTTCATGCAAATGTAAACCGCACCAAACTGTGACTTTTTCTGGATGCATTGGTAGCTCTTCCAATGCTTCTGGCTGATATTCACTCCAAAATCGACAATTCTGCTTATTTACGTACCCATTGAGCCAAAAATGAGCTTCGTCGCTGAACACAATTTTTGTAAAAAAGTGGATCTTCGGCCAACTTTCCAAGAGCCCATTCACCAAAAATTCTACGTTGCGGTAGGTCGTTCGGCTACAATTCTTGCACCAGCTGTATTTTGAAAGGCTTCACCCCTAAATCCTTTCGCAAAATTTTCCACGTTGTTGAGTAACAGAGGCCCAATTGCTGCGAACGGCGACGAATCGATAATTGATGGTCATCATTAACACTGGCCGATACAGCTGCGATATTTTCTTCAGTTCGCACTCTACGTAAGCGTGTTGGTGGTTTAATGTCCAACAATGTAAATTTGGTGCGAAATTTAGTCACAATAGCCCGAATAGCCGCTTCAGTGGGACGATTAAACTGACCATAAAATGGAAGAAGCGCGCGATGAACTTTCTTAACAGAGCACGTATTTTGATAATAAAATTCAATAACTTGCAAGCGTTGTTCGTTTGTAAGACGATTCATTTTTAAATTATAGACCAAACTGAAGATGTTTGACAATGAAACAAAACACGAAACGTGCGTCAGCTGTTTAAACCAGTGTTGCCAAAAAGATAATAGCTAAAAAATCAACCTTTAAATAAAAAAATTAGAATAAAGAGTGAAAACCCGAAAAAAGAAATAAGTTGGATAAAGCAGTAATTAAGAAAAAGGTTCAAATAAAAAAATTTAAAAAGTTCCCTCTTAAAATGCATTGCATTGCTTATAATTTTAATGGATGATGGTAGCTAATTCCAAAGACGTATTGACGCGATACAAAATTGTTATTTGGTAGGTAGCCGCCAAATTTTCATTATTTTTCAAATACTATGCAACAATGAAAATGCGTTGTTCTATAGTGTAATACTCCATTTTTTGATTGCCGAAAATTCCAGTACAGCTTGAATTGTGGGACACCCTTTATACATACAACTTAGCTCCATTTATATATTAAATAGTATATGCTAAGTATGTCATTAGACAGAAGGACACGGCGCTGCATTAAATACAAATAAAAAAAAAGGTGTTGCACACCACGCACATTGGGGCCAAATGAATGAAAAGTGGCGATTAATTCAAAATATGAACTTGAAAATTCATGATCGTGTTTGGTACCGGGTGAAAGTGGATAAAATTCTGCATCACTAATTGCAAAAATTATACTTTTAAGTTGTTTGCTTTAGTTGAAGTGAGCACTTAAAGTTGAATAATTGTTATTTTTTTTGTGCATATTGAAAAAAAGTGAAAATTTTGATATTTCAATTGATAATTTTTTCTATTAATACTTCTAAAAGTTAAATTTTTATAATGGAACCGTCAACTTCAGGTAGTTTACTATATAGTACATGTTTTTGTGTTTAAATAAATGTTTTAAAAATATTAAATGTTAATAAAATAAAATTAGCCCAAAAATGGGCTATTTTTGATTTATATATGGAGTTTCAACAACTTTGTTCGTGAGCTTGCGTAAAATCGTCTATATAGTGTTATAACATCAGATCTCAACTAATAAACCCCGAAATATTTTTTTGCGATTTTTTGCGATTTTTGAGTTATGCTTGTTTTTGTGAAATAACTCAAGATGCTAAAAATCCACAAATATGAAAAAAAAAAAAACAAAACATCAAGTTGTTTTTACTTTGTTTTGTCATTATTTTCGTTATAGTAGTTGTTATTGTAGCTAAAAAATGTGTTGTTAATTAGAGATGGGGGCGTGAGTAACTTTAATTCACGCATGCTCACGTGATTGCGTATGTTGGGTTTATTTACTATGAATAAAACTAATTAAATTATTTTACATGTGTTTATGATATTTCAATGAATTTTACTTAAACATATGTTAATTTTAAATTATTAGAAAATTGTATATGGCACAAGTGCACTATTTTGAAAAATTGAAGGAGGTCACGCTCCCATCCCTATTTATTATTGTCATTTATTTGAGTCCTACATAATAACTGTTGGTCATATACATGCATCATACGAGTAAAGTTTTAATTTTGTTTTAAGCTGGTGATATCAATCTACTAATATAATGATAATACATTTTTAAGAATTTCTATCCATCCGTAGGGTATTATTGATTCGGTACTGACACGTTTATTTATTGTTTTAGCTGTCAATGTTTTGTGATGTGATGTTACATATTTAAAGTGTTGTGAAAGTGTAAATTATTCGGTACAGGGTTAAAGGAATTACTTTTTGCAAATTTTAAACGAATAGAAATCTTATTAATTTTAGGAACATGTCCCAAAACAATTTTCATTCCTCGTCATGAGTTGCATAATTTTATGAGGAGTGCAGAACCTAAATCACTTCAGGATAAATTTAAACTTTTGAGATGGGAAGTAATAAAACGTGTCGACCCTTCGGATATGGTAGATTTTATGACAAGGTTTCATAATTTTTGCTCTAGCTATGAGATTCGGTGGCAAAAATGTCATAGAAAGAATGAAATTTTTGTAAAAAATAATAAGAATTGGCTGGATGCCTCAATCTCATTCAGTCCACCACCAGAACCACAACAAAAAAGAGGTCGCAATGATCTCTCATTTGAAGAGTGCAAAGAAAAAACAAAAGTTAAGAAATGTAAAGACATAAGAGATCAAATTTCTTTGCCTGTTTTGGCTTACGCCACACAAATGAGCTTGAGAGCTGTTGGAAAAATAGATGAGTCGAAAATTGTTAAGGAAATAATATCATCTCCAACAAAGGCCCAAAAATACCGAAAAAGTATAGAACAGGTACCACCACAGCAGTTAACTCCGGATGAAGCTCTGTCCGTTTTGGTAGAAACGAAGCTAAGTCGCCACCAATATAATGTTATTAGAAAGGTTGCACCTGAGAAATTTCCATCATATAAATTGGTCCAAAGAGCTAAGAAAAAATGTTACCCAAAGGGAGAACAAATGAAAATTTCTGAAACATCAGCGCAAGTTAGCCTACAAGGAATATTGGATCATACCACTGAACGCCTTTTGTCGGTTAAAAATGCAGATTTAAATTCGTTAGACAACGAAGAAATCGAAAAAATTACTTTATACACTAAGTGGGGCTTTGACGGAAGTTCAGGGCATAGTTCTTACAAACAAGCCTTTCATGACAGTAATGCATCTGATTCTTCTGTATTTATTACGTCAATTGTACCATTAAAATTAGTTTGTAAAAACAAAATCATTTGGCATAATCCTCGACCGTCTTCAACTAGGTTTTGCAGGCCATTAAAAATTGAATTTATGAAAGAAACGGTCAACAGTATTAAAACAGAAAGAGAAAGAGTGGAGACAGAAAAAAATGCTCTTATCGATACAGTGATATCAGTTGGAGAAAGAAAGATAAAAGTGAACCACAAACTAATTCTCGTTATGATTGACGGTAAAGTGTGTAACGCGATTACAGACACAAAGTCCACACAAAAGTGCTACATATGTGGCGCTACCAGCAAGGAGTTCAACAATATTGAACAAATGATTTCTAGAGATTCCAACGTAGACTTCATGGAGTTCGGTTTGTCTGTCCTACATGGCTGGATAAGATTTTTTGAATGTCTTATTCACTTGGCATATAAGCTTCCAATTCAAAAATGGCAGGCAAGAAGTGACGAAGAAAAAAAAATTATTGCTGAAACTAAAAGTCGTATTCAACGCGAATTTAAAAAGAGAACGGGATTGATCATTGATCAACCAAAAACTGGTTTTGGTAACTCTAATGACGGGAATACTGCAAGACGTTTTTTTAAGAATGCAGAAGTATCTGCTGAAATTACTAATATTGATTTAGAGTTGATCAAAAATATGCACACAATATTAATTGTAGTTTCTAGTGGTATTGAGGTCAACATTGAAAAATTTACAAACTTCGCTAATAACACTGCCAGGCTATTTGTGAAAAAATATCCATGGTACTATATGCCTCCTACTCTTCACAAATATTTTATTCATGGGCCTGAAATTATATCATTATCGCCATTGCCAATTGGTCAGCTAACCGAAGAGTCTCAGGAAGCCAGAAATAAAGATTTTAAAAGTTATAGGGAGAATTTTGCCCGTAAATGCAGTCGAGAAAAAACAATGGAAGATATCTTTAATAGATTTCTCTTAAGTTCAGATCCGTTTATAACAAGCATGAACAATAGTTCTAAAAAGAAAAAAGAGCTAATGCCAAAATCTGCATTGGAGTTGCTTGTACTTCCCAGCAATCAAAATAGCAATGATGAAGATGGAGATGAAGATGGAGATGAAGATGGAGATGGAGATGAAGATGAAGATGAAGATGGAGATGAAGATTAAGATTATTGTAACGAATTAATTTATGATTATGAAATTGAATGTGAAGTAAATATTAACATTGAAGGTAATAATGATTATAATATAAAATTGTTGTTTTCAAAAAAAAAAAAAAAAAAAATAGAATAACCGAATTTAATTAAAATTTTTTTAAATAGTGTGTTTATGGTTATTTATCAATAAAAAACAATTAGATTCTCAAATGTTTCATTTTTGAGCAAAATTTTAAAATTTCGAGAAAAAAGGTATGATTTTAATTTAAAAATTTTCTAATAAAAATACATATAAAATATTTATTCCTTATTATTTTTAAAAATATTACTTATTTTTCTTACAGTACATTTAGTATGCTTTAATTTGCAATTTAATTGAATAATTTATAGCGCACCGTTCCAAAGTTACAGCAAAAAATGTGAAAAAAGAGGATTTTTTACAGAACACAAAATGGCCCATAAAGGGTTAAAAAATGTGTTTTTTCACTCTGTTTTTTTTTAAATGTTGGTTTTTTATGTATTTATAAATAGCCATTAATAAAAAATATTTTTTTTTTTTAATTATGACTTCTATGAATTAATCGCCACTTTTCATGCATTTGGCCCCACTGTGCCACGCCTTATTTATAATTGCAATCATTGTGGGGTATGAGTGGGACTGCATGTAGCAAAAATTATTTTCACATCATTTATACAACAAACATGTATCCGTGTGGCACTTACACTTATTATAACAATAAAAATTTTCCCTATGGAAATATTGTATTACCTACGTTGAACAGCTGTTATGAAGGGTCACTTGAAGAAGTGTGTAGGTAATTAGTTTCTTTAGTACGTAGTAGCGAAAAAGTGCTAGATGAGTGGTATGAGTATATTATATAAGAACAGTTGTGTTTTTATCTTTCACAAATTATCAAATGATACCCCATAAAATTTTTTTGAGCAGTACGAAATCGGATAATATTTTCGTATATTAAAAACATATCTTAAAATTTCATTCAAAATGGACTCAATCTTTTTACAACTTTTAGCATGAGTGCTTGCATATATTTCGCATCCATATAGTAGAGTTGGCATAAGGTATATTATTGCAAGTAAAATTCGAATGTTAAGGAGAGTTACCTGTTGTGTATTTCATAAAGTTCTAAGCATTGAGTAAGTTTCCCCAGCAGTAGAAGTAATATGATTTAGACCAAGTAAGTTTATCATTGAAAATAACACCTAGATTTTTAGCTGTTGAAACGATTTCTTTTCTCTGGTTTTTTAACATAATCAAGGGTTTCAAAGGCAGTGTCATTGTCTGTTCAATAATCAGGCATTTTGAGATTGATTTATAAACCATTTGCACTTGTCGATTTATAAATCTTATTAAGATCGGAATTTAATTTCCCTCCGCAATAATTTATGCTGCTTATGCCAGTAGTTGTGGTTCTGGTATTGATCCCTGTGGTACCGTCATAACTGGGAACACACGAGAGGTATTATTATTTGCAAAAACTGACTGGCTACAATTCAGCAGATCCGGAAACAACAAACGAATAGACCAAGGAGAGAAATTAAACAATTTGCGTATTTTAAAGAAGAGAATCTCATTACTCACCATGTCAAATGCTTTGGAATGGTCAAGTAAGACATATGATACCCTATAGTATGATTTAGAGACCCTATCTTTCGGTCCAACTAATTCGATATAGAAAATAAGCATAAACCAAATTTGAGTGGTATTGTTATTAATTTTTTTGCTGCAAATATGAAAAAGTTTATATCGGGTGCTATATTTATATGGGGACTAGGTCGAAAAATGGACCGATCTTGACCATATTTGGTAAAGTCACTAATAGTTTGAAATAATATATACAAACCAAATTCGAGAAAAATCTGTGCAATATTTTTGTTTTTTAATAGATTTAAGTGGAGATAGGGAAGCAGCTCTATGTGGGGCCTGTGACTAAGAATAGTCCTATAGGTATTATTTTCATACTACTGATTAGTGGATATAATAAATACATACAAACACAATTTGACTGAGATCTATGTGATATTTTGGATCTTATGGCAACTTATGTCGATTTCATAGGGGTCATTTGTATGGGGACTAGGTATAAACATGCACCGAATTCCACAAATTTCAATAGCGTTCATCCTATGGCCGATAAAAGCTTTTGTACCAAATTTCATATATTCATATTTGCGTCCTGTAGTGTGATTACAAGGTTTAAATGGACACACAGACGGACGGACGGACGGACATCGCTAAATCGACTCGGAAAGTGATTCTGAGTCGATCGGTATAATAAAAGATGGGTCTAGGTCAAATATTTTTGGTAGTTACAAACAGCAGCACAAAGTTATTATACCCAAACCACATAGTGGTATAGTTTATAAAAATGGCTCCAGCATCAATACTTCCTCGTATATGCTCTGAAACATTTATGAGTGCTGATATACAACTATGCTTGGGCTGGAAACCTGAATGCCTTTTTGTCAGTAAATTATTATCATTAATGTGCTTGCTAATTTGTCGATGAAGCACTTGTTCAGTAACTTTATAGCAATTGGATGATAATGGTTGTTAGATTTTGGGTTGGAAATAATTTTTGCGCATTACAACTTTGCGGGTAAATACGTTTTGTTATTACATTATTAAATTTATACGTTGTAAATGACAGAATATACGGTAAACCAATTTTTAAATATATAGGATAAATGTTATTAAACATTAGATTTAATTGCTTGACGGCTTGAAAATACATCTTCTTGGTGCATACAACTAAAACAGAAATAGTTGTATTGAGGGGCTAAAATCTCTCTCTCATCAAAAAAGTTTAGATTTGTAGAAATATTTGGAATATTCATTAAAGATTCATTGACTTTATCTACATCTATTTCATTAGACACTAATGGCGATAATTTTCTTATCCCAATTTCTCGTATAGTTCTCCAAGTCTCCTTAGTACCAGCAGCAGATGAAAAACGGCATGAATGGAACTCGGATTTAACAGTTTTGATCATCCTATTCATTGTTCTTCGAACACTTACATATTCCGTATGCAGATAAGTGATTTTTAACATTTTCCAACGATTATATGCAAAACCCCTACGAGTAAAAGCCATTTTTATAATACTAAAGCCAATTTTATTATGATAAAGTACGGTTTTTTCTTGGTATTTTTCCTCATGGTTCTCACCGGAACAGATTTTACTAAAAATTTGCAGCAAATTTTCTTCTAAACATTTCAATTGATTGCACTGTTCTGCAAGAAAATCGGCCGCGGCATTATTCCTGCTGATTCCTATGTAAAATGACCTCCTGAATCCGAATATCATACGCATTTTTCCAATCCATTTGCTATAGAAACTGCAGAAAAATTGTCATTGCTAATTGAAATAAATATTGAAAAACTGGAAACAGAAATAATTCATCTATAAAACGATGTTCTTATTAAATCGAGATCATTTGAGGAAAATATTTGGAAATATGTATCGGCAGAAAAGTTTCCATCCTTGCGAAAATGTTCTGAAAAATTGCATGTGTGTTTTGGATCAACTTATTTATGCGAATCAGCATTTTCGCAACTAAGAATAATCAAAAATATCACAATAACTTAAAGAATGAACACTTGGACTCATGTTTAAGAAATTGTATTACTACATATACTCCAAACTACAAAAAAATAGTAGATGGAATACAATGCAGAACATCAAACACAGCAGAATTTTCAAAATAAATTTAAACTTCCAATTGATTTCTTTTTTTTTTTAAATTTTTATAACTAAAATAATAAAATAAATTAGAACAATTTTATTTTTATATTATTATTATCACATATATCTGTGGTTTTCTAGAATAGCCGCATATGTCATAAAATCAAAATGTTGAGGGGAGCCAAAAAACGTTATATTTGAAATGATGGGCTCGATATAAAGTTTTTAGAGCTTTTTATTTAACAGTCCTGTATATATGGGAAATAAATACTTTATATAAAATTTTGAGTCAAAAATCTTCAGAGGAATAGATCCTAGAGAAGGACGAAAAAACAATATGTAAATAACACTTAAAGTATGTGCAGATAAAACAACTTATGTCGACAAACGTCGTTTTCTTTGAAAAACAAAACTACCAATGCAACCACCCATGTAGACATAAGTTGTTGTTGCTTGAAAAATGGATTTTTTTGTTCGTCAACAAAAAGTTAACGGGACTTAGGATGCGAATATAACAACGTATCAAGAATAACAGTGACAAGGAATAACAGAAATAAACACACAAGTTTTTATAAGTGATTATGAACTGAAAATAATCCAAAATTATTTTGCATTTTTTTTCATTAATAACAACGTATGTCGCTATGTGTCGTTTTCTGGGAAAATAAATTGTCAGCGATCAAACGTAGGTTGACATACGTCGTTAGTGCTGCAAATTAATTTAATAAACATTTAAGTTACGTCGTTATTTAAAGAAAAACTCAGAAATGGTCAATAATTTTTTTTAAAAAAATTTAACACATGTAAAGAGCATTAAAAATTAATATATTTGGCATCGTTAACTCAAAACTGACAGAAATGGACATACGCGGTTTTTCCAGAAAACCACAGATATATCGATAATTTATTTCAGTCGATCGCAATTGTTCTTCCATTTCAAAAGTAGATCTATTCAAAAAAAATAGTGGGCACCACTGTGTTATATATATCACTAATACGTATACTAATTACTAACTAGTTAATAATAATCATACGACCTGATGTTATATTATTTACAAAAATTTTAAAAAGGGAAAAAATATAATTTTTTTAAGATTGCATTCGATAAAATTAGTCCAACTTGCAACAGTGGCTGTTGCATTGTCGTATTTTTTTATGTGTAGTTGTAGTTTAGAAGAGAAAAAAAAAATAAATTCCTGATATTAAATATTTTAGAGCAATGCATGTATACTTGGCATTTAATGTGTAGAAAAAACAAGTGCTTGTCACACAGTAGAATTTTAATAGTTGCCCTCTGATATTTTTACAAAGTAACAGAGGAGGTGATTCTTTCCAATGTGGCTAAGGCACTGTGTATAATATTGCACATTATTTTTTCAAAACATTAGCCTTGCCGCCTATGACAATATATATTAACCCATTAATTTTATCATTTTAAATTTTAAGTTCATTTAGTTTTTTATTATTATTTTTTTTTAAATAAATACAATGTTGAGGAAATTTTTGTTTAATGTTTTTCTGATTTCATTTGGGTTTAGTTTTTCTCTTACTTTCACCATTAATGGGTTAATAAAACGCCATAAGCATATATCTAATTGCGTATGAGAATATAAATGGAAATACAACAAACACAACTTTAATATTATAAACGATGTTTAAAATTGGAACTGCAGTCATGAGTGTATTGTGCAGTGTGTTATATTAAGCGAGTTTGTAATTAAATATCATTTTTTTTCAGTTTTATTTTACATATTTTAGTTCTTTCAATTTGCATATTTTTTTTTTCAAAAACATATAAACTGGTTTTTTCTCTTTAGAGCTATACATATTTTTGTACCCTCCATCCTAGTTTGCAGAGGGTATATATAAGTTTGTCATTCCGTTTGTAATAAATAGAAAAAAAATTTTGGACCCCATAAAATATATATATTTGTGATCTTTATAACAAGCGGAGTTGATATAGCGATGTCCGTCTGTCCGTCTGTCCGTCTGTGGAAATCACGATGAAAACTTCAATCGGGCAGCTAGAGTGCTTGTTTGTATAAAAAATGATTCATTGACCTTCTGGGAAGTTTGCTGTTTAAAATCGTCCAAATCGGTTAAGTAGGGCCCGAGATCTGAATGAAGTACTAAAAAAGGTCTTGAAAAAATATGATTTTCTATGTTGATATTGTCACGATCACGGCCTCAGTAGGACAGCTAGGGTGTTCATTTTTAACGAGAATGAGTCACCTAGATCATGGGAAGTTTTATGTTTAAAAAATCATTAAAATCGGTGGAACAGGTCCAGGGAAATCTCTGAAAAAGTAAAAAAAAAAAAATGAAAAATATGATGTTTCTATATTTTTCTTGTTGTTATTATAAATGTTGTATTATTTTCATAGCTGGACTTGTTGTTTTTGTGGTCGTTGTGGTAATAATATTATATAAACTAACCCTTTGTAAATTTTTTTTTATCAACTCTGGTAGAAAAATTTTAAAGTTTTCATTGTTTTGGCATCACTAAAAAAATTTGTTAGATCAATTTTGTCATCGCCACGAGCCTACCTGCAAAGTTTCAGATCGATTGGATCACGGGAAAGGGTTAAAAATCAATTCAAAATTTTTTCGACAAGTAGACAGTACGAGTTAATATAAAGGGAGTAAAAATTCACTAACATCTAAAGTAAATAATGTTAAACTACCTAGTTGTTAAAAAAAAAACAATGAATATTTACCAACCAAAATTGTATGTATTTATTTATTTAAAGAAAAACACGAAAATAACTTTTGATGTTGTATTTTTCGTATGTAATATTTACATATATCTACATACATACATATATTATATAACAAAATAATATACATATCTATACTAATATTATAAAGGGGTAATGTGTGTTTGTTTGTTTGTTTGTAGGCGGTAATCTTCGTAACTACCTATCTGATATTCCAGAAATTTTCATAAAGTCTTACTGCGGATATGGGAAGTGATATAGGCTATAAATTTTAAAATATTTTTAGTGGGCATGGCTCCTCTCACACAAAGTAAATTTTTAATATCATATACATATATTGAGTACTATGATAGGGAGAGCTTTGCAAATTTGTGTGAGGTCATCTATTGTTAATATTAGTAGCTACGCCGGAAATGGGCGAGATCGAACTAGTGGGCGTGGTACCTCCCATATAAGTAATAATTCAATATTATATATATCGATTACTGTGATAGAGAGAGCTTTTCAAGTTTGTCTGAAAAAATGGGCAGTATCGGACCGCTAGGCGTGGCACCTGCCATACAAATTAAATTTAAAGTGCCATATATCTGCAGTACTGTTATAGTGAGGGTCTTGGGACTTTGTGTGAGCCCGTTATTCATGTGATTAGTTAGACAAAAACTGGGCGTGATCGGAGCAGTGGGCGTGGCATCGCTCGTACAAAGTAAATATATGATATCATATAACCGGTGTACTAAAAAAGGGAAGCTTTGACACTTTGCACGACACCATCAGATCTTAGTAAGAGCAGTCGGACAAAAAATTGGAGGGGTTCACATCAACGGGCGTGGCACTCCCCATGCAAAGTAACAATTTAATGTCATATATCTGGAGTACTGTAAACGAGAGGGCTTTGTGGCTTTGCGTGAGCCGATAGGTTCTTTGTATGATTAGTCGAACAAAAAAATGGGCGTGATCGTAGCAGTGGACGTAGCACAGCCCATGCAAAGTAGATATCTTATATCATATAACTGGTGTTATATAAAAGGGGAAGACTCGACATTCTGCACGAGTCCATCAGATATTAATGTGAGTAGTCAAATAAAAATTGGGTGGGATGGGATTAGTGGGCGTAACACCTCCTATATAAATAATATGAAGTATTACGAAAGCAACAGTCTTTTGTTAAGTACATTAGTTATCAATGTGATTTGTTGTGGAAAATATATCGCCAAAATCAAAAATTTGCCAAAACCGAAAATTGCGAAAAATAAAAATCGCCCAAAAAAATCTTCAAAATCAAAAATGGGCACAATCAAAAATCGCTAAAAAGAAAAATTGCCAATTGACATTCCAAGTTCAAGGCCAATAGTTAAGTGTTGCCAGATCTAATTTTGATAATCCATCTTCTTCTCATTGGCAGCTACATGTACCTTGCTCCAGGGTAGGAACGCCGAAAAATCTGATAATTGTTGTACCGAACGAAAAAACAAAAAACATTGTATATCAGCAAGTATTCAAATAAAATAAGTAAGAAGATTATAGTCGGTCTAGACCGGCTATAGCAAAGCACACCGGGTTACATCTAGTATTCTATACATGTATATTCGTAATATCCGCATTTTAGAAATAAATCGGTATATTATTTTATTTATATAAAATTCTCCAATATGTATTTTTTTTTAGGGAAAATACATTTCTTTTGTATTAACAAATAGAGTGTCACTTAATTTTGCTCACTGTTGCTATACCACAGTAGATGGCGCCGCAATTTTTGTTCTAATTAGCTTTGCAATCGTTATTTCTATTTTAACATGAATGTCAACATTTTCAATTAGATATCAAACACAACAAAGTTAAGGGTATTGTAGTGTACCTATCATAGTGGAATGCACCATACTCTAATAACTTGTAAAATAATTAATAAATTGTAATTTAAATCTAACAATAATTAAGTATGTCACTAACGGACAATAACATGTAAGAAATATGATTATTGAGAATGTAACATTAAGTATGTCACTAACGGACAATAACATGTAAATACGAATGTAACAATAAGCAACTAGCAATAAGCAATTAGCCATAAGATTTAGTCATACAAAATATTCTAACAAATTGTTTTGTATAAATATTACACAACATTGTAAATAAAATTTAGAATTAATTTAGATGAGCGAAGATACACTTGTCCACTTTATTTCTCAATTCTGACCGAGCACCTCACAGTGCTTGGATGAATCAAAACTGCTGCGACCAGACGCAGCATTATAATCAAGCTGGTAAATCCTTCAATCAACACAAAAAAAAAATAAATAAATAATTAGCTTTTTTTTTTAATATTAAATTATAATACTACGTACTTCGTAACTTATAATAGTATACACAGTTCTGGTCCTTTATATCATACGTTCTTCCATTATTCTGTTACAAATATGACCATAAGTTTGGCATATTAACTTTTTGTTGTGTTTACAAAATAGAGTTATCGAGTTCATCAATGAGTTTTTTTGCTACCAAAACAGTTCTACATATATACATAAAATTATTATTCTGCTTTACATACAAAATATCTGATTGCGATTACATCTAATTTTTAAAAATTGTTTATAATTACTAAAGCACTATTATTCACATAAATACAAAATTGAACCTTTTAAATTTTCCATTCAAATTTAAGAAAATATGAATTCTAAAAATTGGAATTCAGATTTCCAATTATTAATTAGAAAATATCAATTGAATTTCAGAAATTCATATTAAAACGTCGGAAATAATAACTTGAAATTTAGAAGACATCAATTGAATTTTTAAAATATAAATTTTGTTCTTTAAACACAAATTGAAATTCAGAAGACATCAAATATGTTTACATTTAAAAAATTAATTGAAATTAAAAAAAAAAAAGAATATTGCGATTGAGGAGACATTAATAGCATTTCAGGATAAGAAAATATTAATTTAAATTCAATGAAGTTTAGAAAACCTCAAATGATATTTAAGAATTGCGAATATAAAAATTGTTACATAAGTAAGGCGCAATTTGATGAGAACGTTATTTACATATTATTTTTCACAATCTTTTTGGATGAAAATTTAAAGTTATTCAGAAAAGAAAGATAACAAATTATTTTATTTAAAATTGGTTTTTTGCGTTTGGCATCCTTATTTGAACCAGTGTTCATGATGACTTCAAAATTTGACTTCATGGTAGGCAGGGTAAAACCCAAAATATTTAAGTTTGATAATAATTCCCATTTTGAGTCAATAAATGAAAATATATTTTATTAACATAATTTAATTCAAAATCAAAAGTTGGCATCACTGAGTAAAATACTGTATTGTATTGTGTAAATAGTGAAAACTTCCTTTTAGTATGTTTTTTTTTTTGGTTATTATTTTGTTACTCCATCCAACTTATGAAGAATGAAGAATTAATTGGCCAGTTAAAAGAAACTATGCAGCCATCTCCAATTAGCACGATTTAACGCGTATAGCCACCCTACACAACCACTACCTACGCAATGGAGGTTAGCGCGAGCTATTTAATTTGCAAAAATTTGAAATTGAAAACGCATGCATATAGGTATATAAACTAAATGCATGCCGATCAGCAACCACGATGACCAAAAAGCAAACACCGAAACGTGTTTTCTTTTATCCGAAACTAGTGGATTGTGTGGCGCCTAGGCGCCCGTTTATTTTGACTTTATTTAACAAACAAATTTTTTTTCCATTTCAAAATTTTTTTAAATTTTATATATTTAAACAAGTAAGAAAATTATAGTCGGTCTAGCCCGACTATACGATACCCTATACCATGGTTTTGAGACCCTATCTCTTCGCTCCAATTAATTGGATATAGCAAATAAGCATAAACCAAATTTGAGTGGCATTTTTATTAATTTTATTGGCTGCAGATATGAAAAAGTTCATATCGGATGATATTTCTATATGGGGACTAGGTCCAAAAAAGGACCGATCCTGACCATATTTGGTAAAGTCACTTACACTTTGAAAAAATATATACAAACCAAATTTGAGAAAAATCTGTGCAATATTTTTGTTTCTTGATAGATTTAAGTGAAGATCGGGAAGCAGCTCTATATGGGGCCTATGACTAAGAGTTGTCCAATTGGGATCATTTTTGGACTACTAATTAATGGATGTAATATATACATATAAACCTAATTTGACTACGATTTGTATGATAATTTGGATCTTATGGCAATATATGTTGATTTCATAGGGGTCATTTGTATGGGGGCTAGGTCTGAACATGCACCGATTCTCACCAATTTCAATAGCGTTCATCCCATGGCCGATAACAGCTTATGTACCAAATTTTATCAAAATATATTCATATTTGCGGCCTGCAGTTTGATTACAAGCTTTACATGGACACACAGACGGACGGACGGACGGACGGACATCGTTAAATCGAATCAGATAGTGATTCTGATTCGATCGATATAATTAAAGATGGGTGTAGGTCAAATATTTTTGGTTGTTACAAACAGCAGCACAAAGTCATTATACCCAAACCACATAGTGGTATAGGGTATAAAAAAAACTAATTTTAATGTTTTTAAAATTCCTTAAAAAAAAAAAAAATTGAAAAACAGCTGTAAAAAATACAAATCAAAAACTTTGATTTTCAAATAACGTTTTGTAAAAGGTCCAGTAGCCAACCTTTGCCTTATATTTTCTGCTTCTATACATAAGGAGTTTTTATACCCTATACCACTATGTGGTTTGGGTATAATGACTTTGTGCTGCTGTTTGTAACAACCAAAAATATTTGAACTAGACCCATCTTTAATTATACCGATCGAATCAGAATCACTTTCTGAGTTGATTTAACAATGTCCGTCCGTCCGTCCGTCCGTCCGTCCGTCCGTCCGTCCGTCCGTCCGTCCGTCTGTGTGTCCATGTAAAGCTTGTAATCAAACTGCAGGTCGCAAATATGAATATATTTTGATGAAATTTGGTATATAAGCTTTTATCGGCCATGGGATGAACGCTATTGAAATTGGTGAGAATCGGTCCATGTTCAGACCTAGCCCCCATACAAATTACCCATATGAAATCGACATAAATTGCCATAAGATCCAAATTGTCATATAGATCTTACTCAAATTGGGTTGGTATGCGTTCATTACATCCACTAATGAGTAGTCCAAAAATGATCCCTTTGACCCCATATAGAACTGCTTCCCGATCTTCACTTAAATCTATTAAAAAACAAAAATATTGCACTGATTCTTCTCAAATTTTGTTTGTACATATTTTTGCAAAATACAAGAGACTTTACCAAACATGATCAGGATCGGTCCATTTTTGGACCTAGTCCCTTTATAGATAAGCATCCGATATGAACTTTTTCATATCTGCAGCCAAAAAAATTAATAAAAATCCCACTCAAATTTGGTTTTTGCTTACTTTCAATGTCCAGTTAGTTGGGCCCAAGAGACAGGGTTTCTAAACGCATGGTATAGGGTATCGTATAGTCGGTCTAGACCGACTATAATTTTCTTACTTGTTAATATTATATGATTTTAAAAAAATATTTCATTTTGATAGAAACTCGGAAATTTTAGTCTTATTAAGGCAAACTATTAATATGTATCTTTTTAATAATTTAATTTATGTTTTATAACTTTTTAAAATGCATCAAAATAAATAAACTTATTCAACTAAAAAACGTTTTTAAACCTTTCGGACAAAACAAAAAAATACTTCGGTTATAACGAACTTAGTCCAAACGAACTAATTTGGCCAGTCCCGCCGAGTTCGTTATAACCGAACTCCATTTTATTGTAGAAAAAATAGAATAGCATAGAAAAAAAAAAAACGTTTTAGGGCAAGGTTCCTAAAAGTTTCTTTAGGGGGGGGAAGGTTTTAAAAGTTAATAAAAGTCGAATTTTGCATAATTCTTTTTTGAAGACATGAATACACAATATAGCATAACATTTGAAGAATCTTTGAAAAAATTTTCAACTAAAAATTTTAATAAATAAGTCCATAACAACCAATATCCGGAAGCGTTGTGGTTTTGCGGTGAACATCATAACTCGTTACCGGACCATGTGAAATAAAAAAATTTAAATGCGTTTAAAAGGTGACATGTTTCCTGAAGTAGTAACGAAGAGTTTTTAAATTTTTTTTTGCAGCATTTTGAAGTGAAAAACGATTTTTGCTATACAATTTCGGGAATTTGTTGTTAAAAAATGGGGAAGAAAATGGAATTAAAAAAAACCTTCGTGGTTACCTGATGATTTATGTGTAGATATAGTGTCTAAAATTTCAAAAGAATCGGTCTAGAAGATTTTAAGTTATGATGTTTACGGACTTCGAACATTTATTTGCTCGAAAATCGGTTTAAAGTTTTTTAAAAACGGATTAATATACTATATACCGTATGAGGCCGGTCGCTGGATATGCTGTATCTTCTTAAGTTTTGTTCTGATTTACTTAAAATTTTGACATAACACTCTCGACATGTTGTGCATTCAGGAAGGTTTTAAAACCTACCACCCATTAAGGAAATGCAAACACCAATACACCTACACAAAAAAGAAAAAAATATTTCATATTTCATTATACATGTAAACTGAAAAAAGAGAACTACATTTTTGTAAATTTATCTATAAATCCAAAAAAGAAAAAATAAGCGCGTATTAGTTTTACTTAAAAAAAAAACTTATTATTCCAAATTGCCTTTAATTCTTCCATGATAATTTCAATAAATTATTTAAATTAAAGTCTTAAATATACCTATTTACGTAATTTATGTTTGTCTAAATTTTTTTAAAAGCAAATTATGCAAAAATTAATATTATGAGTGAAAAAAAAAATTATTTTCCCATCTCTCTTCTAAAATTACAATGTAATTTAATTATGCAAAGTTACAATAATTTGAATTTTAAGGCCACTACATACTTGTCAACCGCTTGACATCAAGCATCGTGTACGCGTGCTTGTAGTTAGCATATACATTTGCTATACGACCTGTACAGCATGAGAAAATACAATACATTCATCAAAATCTATCATCCAGCATGCCATCAGAGAACCTGAGCTACAAAAACAGACAATCAAAACAGCCAAACGGATAAGTTTAGTTTGATAAAAGAGGTATGTCTGCATATCGGACGACGTTAAATGAGAAAAATAAAAATGTTTAAAATTTCATTCATTACTTTTTTGCAGAATTTTTTCATTGACGAACAATGGGAATTTAAAGAAGAATTTGAATAGATATTAGTTTTTTTTTGATGCATTTTTTGCGCTCAACTTATTCCATATGTAACACGAAATCTGCATATGTAGTGCTGCCAATTTTGGCAACTTATTGTAATTTCGGCGATTTTTCAATTTCTTAAAATGATTTGTTAAATTTGTTAAAATGATGATTGAAGATTTAAAATTTTCAGTAGTATAAAAATTAAGATTTCAAGGGTTAACAGTTAATGGGTTGTTTATCGAAAATTGATAGTTTTTGTTCAGTGTAAATGGAAATTACAAAATATGTATAGATTTAATTCTGAATCAAGTCGTTTCAAAACGGAAATACCTTGAATAGCATCTCTATTTAAGATTTATGTTTTAATTACGGAGATACTTTAAACTTATATTATATGTTTCAGCTATAGATACATGTCAATAAAATTATTTAGTTATTGCTGTGTTAAATTTTTTTCGTTGAAATTTCACCACTAATACATTTTTATACCCTATACCACTATGTGGTTTGGGTATAATGACTTTGTGCTGCTGTTTGTAACAACCAAAAATATTTGACCTAGACCCATCTTTAATTATACCGATCGAATCAGAATCACTTTCTGAGTTGATTTAACAATGTCCGTCCGTCCGTCCGTCCGTCCGTCTGTGTGTCCATGTAAAGCTTGTAATCAAACTGCAGGTCGCAAATATGAATATATTTTGATGAAATTTGGTATATAAGCTTTTATCGGCCATGGGATGAACGCTATTGAAATTGGTGAGAATCGGTCCATGTTCAGACCTAGCCCCCATACAAATTACCCATATGAAGTCGACATAAATTGCCATAATATCCAAATAGTCATATAGATCTTACTCAAATTGGGTTTGTATGCGTTCATTACATCCACTAATGAGTAGTCCAAAAATGATCCCTTTGACCCCATATAGAGCTGCTTCCCGATCTTCATTTAAATCTATTAAAAAACAAAAATATTGCACTGATTCTTCTCAAATTTTGTTTGTATATATTTTTGCAAAATACAAGAGACTTTACCAAACATGATCAGGATCGGTCCATTTTTGGACCTAATCCCTTTATAGATATAGCATCCGATATGAACTTTTTCATATCTGCAGCCAAAAAAGTTAATAAAAATCGCACTCAAATTTGGTTTATGCTTATTTTCTATATCGAAGTAGTTGGACCGAAAGATAGGGTCTCTAAACCATGGTATAGGGTATCATATAGTCGGTCTAGACCGACTATAATTTTCTTACTTGTTATATATAGAAATAACCAATGCTGTAATAATATTCGTAATAAGAATGATTTAAATAAATTTTATTGTTTCCTTTTGTAATATTTTGTCGAATTTTATTTTTATTTTCTTGACAATTTCTTGTTTTAAAAATTACGATTTTGGCGATTTAGTTTCCAAAATTGTCGATTTTGAGAAGATTTTATAGCAGCACTGGTCGGTAATATAGAAGAAAGAAAATTGTGTGTGGGTTTGTAAAAAATGAGAAAGATTAAATTTTGTTTGTGTATTTCGCATAGCTTTGTAGGGAGTGCTATGTGTATTATTTCAGCGTTACAGAATCAGTCAGTCAGTCAGTGAGTCAGGGATCAGCGTAAATATATTTAAGAAATATTCATAGGCTAGGCGATTTTTGTGACCGATGTTTTGTTCTACCGTTTTATGCTGATTTTGACCAAATGTATGAGATGTATTTATTTTTAAAATTTTTTCCTTTGTTTTGAGTAAATTGCATTTAAAGTTGCTACTAACACATACATAAAATTATACATATGCTATGTGTGTTTTATAAAATTTATTAATGTGTTTGCTAATGAGTTTGTTATCTTCATTCACAATAATAATAAACCTAAAAAGTGTTGGTTTGTGAATTGGCTAAGTTGAGAAATAAAATTGTCTAGAAATTGCACTCGAATTTCCAGCGCTGGAATCTGCTAGTAATCTATAAATACACATTATTTTTTTGATGATCAGATTGAACTTTTAATCGTCAGCCTGCAATTTGTTCCGCACTCTGTTAAAATGCTTAAGCAAATTTTTAAAAGTATGTTGAGAAATCAAAATAATATATTTTGACTATTTCTTTTGAAAAAGTTCGTTACGATATAAAAATTAAGTAAATACATGTAACAAAAAAATTTAATTAAACTTAAATAAGTTTTTCCCGATTATAGTACATTCAATTTTTTATTTTTACACTCTTGTTTTTCTGCAGAAATTTGTGTTTTTATAGTTATTTATTTTTGTATTTCAACTCGTGTTTTCAACCGCTTTTGACAATTAAGTAGAACAATTATTTTAAAAAAAATGTTAAAACAAACTGGAAATTAATTTTGCAGCATGTGGCGTAGTAAGACAGTTAGACAATGAAACATTTTCTTTACAGGCTACATATGTATGTGACATAATATTTGTCGCCATAAAATGGGTTTTAATTTAAACGAATATACATATATATTATATGTGTGTACATGTACTGTGATATACAAAAGCCATAAATATGTAATTAACAAAAAATGATGTGCATGTTTATGTTTGATATAAAAAAAATTCTAAATTTAGAAATTGTATGACGGAAACTGATTAATTTGAAATGAAAATTTAAGCTTTAGTTGTAAACTTATGAACTTATGAAGCAAAGTTAACAAAAATGTATTGTGGACACAAGTTTCGAAGCTTTCAAGTGGACAGTACTTATGTAACTTGAAACATTAAAAGGTATTTGGACATTGAAAAAACTTTTGTACGTAAGCATTGTTGAAGTATTGGTAAAATTAGAAATAGAAAGCCGAAGCAATAGATAGAAATAAGTAATTGCATATTGAATTACTAAGAAGTTTATTAAAATAAATCTTACACTCCATCTTTTCTAATAATAAATAGGATGGATCAAGCACGCCTCATACTAAGTTTATACATTCCTATTGTATTATTATATTCTTCTTTAAACAAAGATATAATTGGTTAATGGACGGTACATTAAAAGGGAACAGTAACAAAAAAGAAGGAAAAATCTAATCACACTTGTCCACTAAAAAATCACATCTGTTGGTTAATCAAAGGGAAATAAAATCGGAATCACTACATGTAACAAAATCAAACCGATTTATTTTCATGATCCCAATTATTGAAACGAACATAAGCATTATTTTAAGTGTTGTTGTTTTTTTTATTGCTATTTGCCACAATTATCATGCCCGCATGAAAACTCACACATACCCACACACGCACATAGATTTTTAATGTGTTTTTTTTAGCCGCAACATTTAAAAGCTAAATTAGTGATAATTTGCTATGATTATCTTTATTGTAGCCATTAAAACTTTGTTTGTCGTAGTTCACAAACACTTCATGAAATGGGCAAATTCAATCAACAACCACATTAATGACAGACACTAATACAGGGATCAATATAATTGCTATAAACACCACTAACTCAAAGTACGAAATTTATGTGGATGAAAGGAAATATTTTCGACATAATACAAATACGGAATTCACAAAATTGAAAAATGTATTCAATATGAACACAAATCAGAACAAAATGTTCCCCAACATTAGGTCACGTTTCAGGCAGTCAAATGGCGTATATAAATTTAAACATAGGTCTAATGCTTCTTTCTAGTGAACGATTATTCCATTAATGCGGCTTTCATATGCAATTTTATTACAAGTATTTTTATGGATTACAAAGAATTTTCCCTTTGTTCCCTTTCACATTTTTATTGGAATAAGTTCAGGTATTAGGGAATATACGAAAAATATTAAAATTGTATTTGCAGTTGTCGAAGTAATCGTAGTCGTTAGTTGTCAGTTACATCGGAAGCGATTTCGGGTGTTTCGACTTTTTTTTTATTAAGTATGTTCGAAGTGTGTTTGTGTGTATTAATATTGATTATATACAGCCATGTCTGAATATTGCAAGGCTTGTTTACAGTATCCAGGTTGTTCACTATATCAAGGTTGACATCTTTTGTTTAAAAACTCGTTTTATTTGCTCAAAATACATACTTGTGTTTGTAAATAGAAGAGATAATTAGAACAAATTTGAAATATGTATAGCTGAAAAAATACGCAAATCGGAGATGTTTGCTTCTTGAATACCGACATAGACTTTGGACCCCTTTTTGCGTAGTTTTTGCAGTGTTAGTGTACCAATATAATCAGTAGTATTGGCCTCAATCGATGCAATAACTTTATCGAAGCTTTCACTAGCTTTTACAGAATTTGTGATTTGTATTTCCCCTTGATGCTCATTATAAGATTCTGCAATATTCCGGGCATCTTTCTCAAAATTAATCTGTTAATCATCTTCGATTGTATTCCATTGTTTAATATCGATCTCAGTGTAGCTTTCCTACAATAAATAGAGTATTAATTAAATACAGAAGTAGATGAAAACAAAGGGATAACAACCTGCACTAAACTCTGTATATCATAGACTACTGTATTTTTTTTCCGGCAATATTTTTTTGTCGAATTAGGCACAAAGGAACATCATCGTCTTTATCACCGTTTTGATTTGAGTCGGTTTCATTGAAGCATTTTAATAAAGGCTTTCAATATTTCAATATTATATTCGTCTTCATCTGATTCCAAGCAAGCCTTAAAATGGCACAGCATCTTTTATAGTTATAGTTTTTAGTAACTGAATGATGCCAGCGTTCCCTACAGCTAATAACGACAAATGTTTTTTTAGTACAGCTTAGTTATGTGAATTATGTTTCGATCTCTGTGTTGAGTCAATTGCGTAATAGTTTGTAACATATAAACCACAAATATAGGCCATTAGAAGTTTTAAGCTCATTTTCTGGTGGATGGCTAGCCTCGTTGTCAAGCAGTAGGATAGATTTGGTTCGTGTACCTGTACCTGTGGGACAATTTTTTGCTTTTCTCCCCGGAGCTGTATTTTCAGTTTGACTGACAAACTTTCTTTCGGGAAACATCTACCAATACAAATTGGTCTCATCTGCATTGTAAATTTGGTCATTTCAAACCTTCAACTCATAAATAATATTGCTTCATATATGCTTGCTTATCCATACAGTACAGTACAGTACATTGTTATATCTGTGTTTTTCTAGAATAACCGCGTATGTCATAAAATCAAAATGTTCAGGGGAGCCAAAAAACGTTATATATGAAATTATGGGCGCGATATAAAGTTTTTAGAGATTTTTATTTAACAGTCCTGTAGATATGGGCAATAAATACTTTATATAAAATTTCGAGTCAAAAATCTTCAGAGGAATAGATCCTAGAGAAGGACGAAAAAAACAATATGTAAATAACACTTAAAGTATGTGCAGATAAAACAACTTATGTCGACAAACGTCGTTTCGACAAATAAAAAAAGTTAACGGGACTTAGGATGAGAATATAACAACGTATCAAGAATAACAGTGACAACAAATAAAAGAAATAAAGACACAAGTTTCTATAAGTGGTTATAAACTGAAAAATAATCCAAAATTATTTTGCATTTTTTCCATTAATAACAACGTATGTCGCTATGTGTCGTTTTCTGAGAAAATAATTTGTCAGCGATCAAACGTAGGTTGACATACGTCGATAGTGCTGCAAATTAATTTAATAAACATTTAAGTTACGTCGTTATTTAAAGAAAAAACTCAGAAATAGTCAATATTTAAAAAAAAAAATTTAACACATGTAAAGAGCGTTAAAAATTAATATATTTGGCATCGTTAACTCAAAACTGACAAGAATTGACATACGCGGTTATTCCAGAAAACCACAGATATTTCTTAGGAAGGTGTTCTGTGCTAAAAGAACTGAGATTGATTTCATTTTATACCCTATACCACTACGTGGTTTGGGTATAATGACTTTGTGCTGCTGTTTGTAACAACCAAAAACTCACTTTTTGAGTCGATATAACAATGTCCGTCCGTCCGTACGTCCGTCTGTGTGTCCATATAATTGAACTGCAGGTCGCAAATATAAACATATTTTGATGAAATTTGGTATTTAATCTTTTATCGGCCATGGGATGAACGCTATTGAAATTGGTGAGAATCGGTCCATGTTCAGACCTAGCCCCCATACAAATGACCCCTATGAAATCGACATAAAATGCCATAAGATCCAAATTGTCGTATAGATCATAGTCAAATTGGGTTTGCATGTGTTTATTACATCCATTAATAAGTAGTCCAAAAACGATACCTATGGGACAACTCATAGGCTTCATATAGAGCTGCTTCCCGATCTTCACTTAATCTATAAAAAACAAAAATACTGCACTGATTCATCTGGTACGTGTACTGGATTTTTAACATCTAATTATACCCTATACCACTATGTGGTTTGGGTATAATGACTTTGTGCTGCTGTTTGTAACAACCAAAAATATTTGACCTAGACCCATCTTTAATTATACCGATCTCATCAGAATCACTTTCTGAGTTGATTTAACAATGTCCGTCCGTCCGTCCGTATGTCCGTCCGTCCGTCTGTGTGTCCATGTAAAGCTTGTAATCAAACTGCAGGTCGCAAATATGAATATATTTTGATGAAATTTGGTATGTAAGCTTTTATCGGCCATGGGATGAACGCTGTTGAAATTGGTGAGAATCGGTCCATGTTCAGACCTAGCCCCCATACAAATTACCCATATGAAATCGACATAAATTGCCATAAGATCCAAATTGTCATATAGATCTTACTCAAATTGGGTTTGTATGCATTCATTACATCCACTAATGCGTAGTTCAAAAATGATCCCTTTGACCCCATATAGAGCTGCTTCCCGATCTTCACTTAAATCTATTAAAAAGCAAAAATATTGCACTGATTCTTCTCAAATTTTGTTTGTACATATTTTTGCAAAATACAAGAGACTTTACCAAACATGATCAGGATCGGTCCATTTTTGGACCAAGTCCCTTTATAGATATATCATCCGATATGAACTTTTTCATATCTGCAGCCAAAAAAAATTAATAAAAATCCCACTCAAATTTGGTTTTTGCTTATTTTCAATGTCCAGTTAGTTGGGCCTAAGAGATAGGGTTTCTAAACGCATGGTATAGGGTATCGTATAGTCGGTCTAGACCGACTATAATTTTCTTACTTGTTTTAACATATGATATTTTGAATACTACGACTGAAACTATGTACATATTAAAAAATTTTGAAGAGTTGCGAAAAATAGGCGGGATCGTACGAATGGGCCTGGTAACCACCATACAAAGAAAATGTTTAGTGTCATATATCTAGAGTACTGCAGCAGATAAGGTCTTGGGACTTAGTATGAGGTCAGGAGTTATTCATATGAGTAGTCCGTAAAAAAAGGGGTGAGATCGGACCAGTGGGTGTGGCATCCCCCATACAAAGTGAATATTTAATATCATATAACTGGAGTACTGTTATTTGAAAGGCCTTGGGACTGCGTGTGAGTTCATATATTATCAACGTTAGTACTAGAAAAAATGGGCGGGATCAAATCAGTGGGCGTGGTACCCCCCAAAAAAAGTGAACATTAAATGTCATATCCAGGGTATTGTAACCGTGAAAGCCTTGGGATTTTGTCTGAGTTCATCAGTTATTAATGTGGGTAGTTGCCCAATTAAAGGGCGAGATCAGACCTACAAAAAAATATGAAGTAATATGAAAATGACAGTCTTGAAACTTTTGAAAAATACATTAATTACCGATGTAAGTAGTCGTAGAATATATGGGCGGAATTTCCAAAATCAAAAATCGCTAAACTGCAAATCGCGAATAACAAAAATCGCCAAAATCAGAAATCTCCAAATCAAAAATCACCAAATAAAAAATCGCCAAAACAAAAATCGCAAAAAAAAAACAAAAATCGCTAAAATCAAATATCGCCAAAACTGAAAGTCGTGAATAAAAAATCGCCAAAAATCAAAACTCGCAAAAATCAAAAATCGCTAAAAGAAAAAATGGCAGAAATCGAAAATCGCAAAAATATAAAAATCGCTAAAAACAAAACTAGCGAAAAAACAACAAAAATCGTCAAAATCAGAAATCGCCAAAACCGAAAATTGTGAATAACAAAAATTGCCACAATTAAAAATCGACTAAAGCAAAAATTGCCTAAACCGAAAATCGCGCATAACAAAAATCTCCAAAATCAAAAAACACCAAAAAATAAAAATCCGTAAAATTAAAAATCGCAAAAAACAATTATCGCCAAAGTTAAAAATCGCCAAAATCCAAAGTCGCAAAAACAAAAATCGACAAAATCAAAAATGGTCAAAATTTTCTACAAAATGTTTTTTGAGTTTTTTATGTCGTTACCATGAGTGCAGCGAAGTGCATCGTGTTACGTCTAGTAGCCTATGCAAAGTTATGCTCTCTACTATCGCTTTTGAGTAAAACGCAATTTAATTTCCCCCCTCTGTATGGTATTTTCATAGTGTGCTCGTTCTCATGTCATCATTGAATGTTTGTTTTGATTTGTTTGTTTAGATTAATTTTAATGTTTGTTTTATCATTTAGTGCTAGAACTCCGAGTTTTAATTATTGTGAAAATTTCTCGCGATTGTGATGAATTTGATCAACTGTGCAATGTATTTGATATTGAGCTTTATGATTTATCGCCATTGCATTTATTTTTACTTTACTTTCTGATGTTTTTGAGACTTGCAAGCAGTTTCATATGAAAATTAAAGGATTTTTTCTTAAGCCGGATAAAATAAGTGATTTTTTATTTCTGTTGTATTCATTTTATTTAGTATGTTTGCAGAAAACATACGTCGACTTTTGATTGGCGAAACAAAAAATTATTTTTATTCTAAAACCATTAAATTGTAAAACTTGTAAGGTCACGGAGCTGCAGTGAAATAAGGGATTACTATTTAATTTTACTAGCAGATCCCAACCCCCGAAATTCGAGTGCAAATTCTAGGAATTTTTTTATTTCTTTTAATAAATTATTTTATAAGACCCTAAAGGTATGCTAATCAATTTAAGCCAATTCACAATTCTACACTTTTCGTTTTCGTTATTGTCGTTATTGGTTTATGTGCAAAATTATTTTTGTTGTTATTGTCGTTATTGGTTTATGTCCAAAATTATTTTTCAATTCAGCACAGGGCTTTTTGAAGACACACTTATAATTTTATATAGCTGTTGGTAGCAACTTTAAATACATTTTACTACAGAAATATTGAAATGCAAAAATCTGTAAATTTCGTGGACAGCAAAATAAAAAAAACATACCTTTCAAATGTGGTATATTAGGTCAAAATAGGATTGAAACTGACCAACTTACATCGGTCACAACAAATCGCCTTGCCTATTAATATTATCGATTTTATGTTATGAGATAATGTTTTATATATTTCAATGAATAATATGTAAATAATTTATACATAATTAAATCTTTGTAAAAATGTTTTTAATTATATTTTATGACAGTAAAATTCCGATAAATGGTTAACACAATCAATAAATGTAATGAATAGTTCTATTACACGAACTAAATATCACAATTAAAACAATAGAATTTATATATAAAATTATTCATTAACCACAATAGAATTATCTGAGAGTACATGGGACTACATAAATTCGGTTGCAGCAACGAATCTGTTTTCTGTGTGTACTCGTACTACACAATATATACAGAAAATTTAAAAATTTCTTTATCCTCATTGAGCTTATAACTTTTTCGCAGTTCAATTGAGAAGAGAGCTCTTTCTATGTTTGTGAAATATTATGTTTAATGTTTCATGAAATGTGTCATTAATTTTTTTCTGTAAATTATATATCACATTAATAAATAATATATACTATCCGTCATTTCATAGGAAACATGTCTACATGACGAATGTAAATACCGACATATTTTTCTCTCTTTTAACAAAGCGATGCCAATTTCATGGCGGTTGATTTTCATTTCATTCACTTAACCATTATGTTCATGGTTATCTGCGTGCGTAGACTTTTTTTTTACATACAGCATCTTTGTAGCTGCTGGAAATATATGGAATTGTTAAAATAAATTTAAAGAAGTAATGCTTTCTTTAGGTGTTTAAATGATTTTTTATCAGAAAATTAATAGGATCGAGCGAAATGAAGCAAAGTAGGAAGTAATTTTTTTTAAATCTAAATATATTGTATAGGGAAGAAAATATTATAAAAAGTTTACGTGAATATATGTAATTACAGTTTTAGGTTGGCATTGTGATAGTTGTTGTAATTGATGCGATTGATTATACCCTATACCACTATGTGGTTTGGGTATAATGACTTTGTGCTGCTGTTTGTAACAACCAAAAATATTTGACCTAGACCCATCGTTAATTATACCGATCGAATCAGAATCACTTTCTGAGTTGATTTAACAATGTCCGTCCATCCGTCCGTCCGTCCGTCCGTCTGTGTGTCCATGTAAACCTTGTAATCAAACTGCAGGTCGCAACTATGAATAGATTTTGATGAAATTTGGTATATAAGCTTCTCTCGGCCATGGGATGAACGCCATTGAAATTGGTGAGAATCGGTCCATGTTCAGACCTAGCCCCCATACAAATTACCCCTATGAAATCGACATAAATTGCCATAAGATCCAAATTGTCATATAGATCTTACTCAAATTGGGTTTTTTATGCATTCATTACGTCCATTAATGAGTGGTCTAAAAATGATGCCTTTGGCCTCATATAGACCTGCTTCCCGATCTTCACTTAAATTTATTAAAAAACAAAAATATTGCACTGATTCTTCTCAGATTTTGTTTGTATATATTTTTGCAAAATACAAGAGACTTTACCAAACATGATCAGGATCGGTCCATTTTTGGACCTAGTCCCCATATAGATATAGCAGCCGATATGAACTTTTTCATATCTGCAGCAAAAAAAATTAATAAAAATCCCACTAAAATTTGGTTTTTGCTTATTTTCTATGTCCAGTTAGTTGGGCCTAAGAGATAGGGTCTCTGAACGCATGGTATAGGGTATCGTATAGTCGGTCTAGACCGACTATAATTTTCTTACTTGTTTTATATAAAATTAAACGTGTAACTGAATTTTTCCGGCATTCACCTCATGTCCGGCCTAGATAGAATTAGTTTTCATACCAAATATCTATTTTTTGATACAACGCTAGTAAGCGTTATAATTATTGTATGTATTTTGTTTTAGTATTTTTAATAAGAAAGTAAATAAGTGGCATATAATTTTATTTCTATATGGATTTAAGTTACTACACACAGAAAAAAGAATAGTTAGAAATCGGATATCACTGTGTAACGTTGATAAATACGACGTACATAATTAATGTAATTAGAAACACTATACAAACACCAACTTTAACTACATCAACCGTAGTACATTACTATGAATGACTATTAATTCTCACTCAGTTAATAAATTAACTGAGATAAGTACACAAGGTTGGTAAAGTCTGTCAAGTCGGGTTTATGACGAGACTCCGTGTAGGGACAATTTACTATTAAGGTGAAATAGATCCTAACGCATTAGTTTAAGGGCGATCGACCTCGGTCGTCTCCTTCGTAGTTAGTTACACAGCGACTTCTGCTGACTGTTTACGTTACACAGCGGCCTAAGCTGACTGTTCGTATTTTTACACAGCGGCCTCTGCTAACTGTTCGTATTTTACACAGCCGCCTATACTGACTGTTCGTAGGAAGTTACACAGTGACTTCTGTTGACTGTTCGGATTTGCACTGCGGCCTCTGCTGACTGTTTGTGTTTTACACAGCGGCCTATGCTGACTGCTCGTATTTTTACACAGCGCCCTATGCTGACTGCTCGTAGTTAGTTACACAGCGAAATCTGTTGACTGTTCGTATTTACACAGCGGCCTAGCTGACTGTTCGTATTTTTACACAGCGCCCTATGCTGACTGCTCGTAGTTAGTTACACAGCGACTTCTGTTGTATGTTCGTATTTACACAGCGGTCTATGCTGACTATTCGTAGTTTGCCATCGATATAAGAAGCCGAACACCGATACAGCCGACTGCCACCGATATAAGCAGCCGACCACAAACATATCCGACTGCCACCGATATAAGCAGCCGAACACCGATACAGCCGACTGCCACCGATATCAGCAGCCGAACGACGACTACTAATATTGACGTATTGCAAGAAGGTCCGAGTAAGACGAAGAAGTATTGCTACGTGTGCCGATATTTGAAATATATATAAATATTTATGTAATTATAAAGAGAATTTATGTAATTATAAAGAGAATAATAAAATTCAGATTAATATACAACCCCGTTAAAGGGAAAACTGTCTTATTATTACTTAAGTTTTTGAGGGTCCTTGAGTAGACCCAGGACACGACAAGCTACCCCAGCCTACGACAAAACCTCGTTACAACTGAATAAATTTAATAAATTAATACGAATTTTTTTTGTATTTCTTATATATTTTTAAGTGCATTACATTTTCCCTTTAACACCATTATAAACATAATTATTAAAAAACAAAAGTAACTGCAGTTATGAATTTTTGAAATATATGCTTTCTTCTTCTTTACCACGCACCATTTAAAAAAAAGTTCCATTTACCGATCAGGGTTTTTATCGAATTTATTAGAAAAATTGAATTTAGACAACTGTTAAAGAAATATAGAATGTGTTTAATTATATCTTCGTCTGGGCGGACATTCCCACATCTTTAAAGTAGTCCATCTCGATTCCATTATTCAAAAAAGGTGACACAAATTAAACTATAAATTTTAGACGACTATCCATTATAGACACACTCTGCAAAATATTTTATTGAATCGCATATCAGAATACGAAAAAATATTTTGAACGAGTTTCAAGCTGGTTTTAGGAAATATCATTTAGTAAGAAAACTATAGTATGAAAACTATAGTCGGCCTAGACCGATTATAGGATACCCACATAGCGATAGGCATAAACCAAATTTGGGTGGCATTGTTATTATTTTTTTGGTTGCAGGTATGAAAAAGTTTATATCGGATGGAGCCGTCCTGACCATATTTGTTAAGGTCACTTATTATTAGCAAAAACATATACAAACAAAATATGAGAAAAATCTGTGCAATCATTTTTTTTTTTTATAGATTTAAGTGAAGATCAGGAAGCAGCTTCATATTAGGGCTATTTTTGAACTACTGGCAATTGGGTTAATAAACATATACAAACCGAATTTAACAGGGATCTATATGACAATTTGTGTTTTATGGCTATTTAAGTCGATCCCATGGAGGTCATTTGTACGGGTACTAAGTCTCAACATGCGCCGACCACTTTTGTGCCAAAAAAAACTAGGTCATGAAATTTGATAGCATTTTTTTCAACTTTAAATGATAATGCCACCATGTCAGTTCTTGACTCAAATAAAAAATGATGTTCATCTAGATGCAGTGGACCCAGTTGTGAAAATTATCTAAAATAGAAAATTCATTCACCCAGAAAATTTGATAAATAGTTATTTAAGCGATTCTGTGTCCCAAAAAAATAAAATTTTTTTCAGCTGATTTAGTATTTCTGCAGAATTTTTATTATATCCTCCATCAACATGGGAATCTAATGAAGATTTTAAAAAGAGGTACAATTTCTGCAAGGAACTATTGGTACTAAACGATACTGCCGAAAGATGCGTTAAATTCATAAAAGATTTTAACGAAATGGTAACAAATAATGAAAAAGAAAAGCAGTTTTTAATTTAAGTTTAATTAAACAATGTTGAGTTATTGTTCAACAATGTTATTATTTTATTTGGAATATAATTTTATAATAAAATTGGTTAAAAGTTGTTTTAATTTATATTCGCGAGCAATAAGCAGACAATGGCACCAGAGATATATCACAATGGATAATTTTGATGCCTGAAGCACTGAAGGGTTAAATAAAAAAATAAAATAATTTTATTTCTTAAATTCTAAGTAGTGGTTTCACCTAGTTTAACAGAAAAACTCGTTTTCAGTAATCTTTATTTAAAAATATCTTAAAAACCAAAGCTGTCCTTGGCTTATAATGGGTTAACATTCTCAGACTTATCCCAAATTTTAGAAACGGAAGATATACAGATTTGGTTATAACGCTTTTAAAAATTCATCAGTATTTGTAAAATATTTGAATTTTTGAATAAATTGTCTTTTATTAGCATAGGGCCCCAATTCAAAAGGATTAATGGGGTCATATTATTTTTTTCCGAAACCCTAGGTCATTAAGATAGAACGTAGCATTTAAAAGTAGAGAACTGATTAATTTTCGTTATAAGGAATTTAGAAAGATTACATATACAGAATATTTCACAAAAATTCAATTTTTCTCTAAATCCGCTAAAATAAAATCCTTATCAAAAAAAATTTTGGCCTAGGGATTTACCCAAAAATTAACTCAGTTAATCTGTAATATGTATTAAACAAAACATTGAAACGCCAGATCCATTTTTTTAAATTTTGTTTAAGAAAATTTTTTAAAACTTGAAAAAGCAGTTTTCAAAATTTTTTCAAGAAAATTTCCCATTTTCGGTCTCAATGCGCAATAGGTTAACAACGTGATAATAAAACAATACTTCATATCTGAATACTTATAGGTATACAGACCAAAATAAAAATGTTTAGCCAATTTCTAAAAGTTGAAAAAATGTCATCTAATTTCATGACCTATTTTTTTTTTGGCAAAAAAGTGGCGAGTTTTTATTCGATATTGAAGTTATGTTGCTTTTTAAAGAGGCAGTTTAGTTCTGAAATCGATTCAATTAAACTATGGAACGAACTTTTCGTAGAATCTGAAGACAATTCATATTTTCCCCATATAAACCCACTCTATATTTTTGAATCGATTTCCGGCGAAAATTTTCTTTCTCCGATTGGCCGCAAACTTCAGATTTATTAGTTTTATATAGAAAGGAAACTCCCCAAAATCATATTTTTATTATTTAGGACCACTCTAGTGTACAGGGACACACAGACCGACATAGTGGTATTGGATATAAAAACAAACAGTCGAATTTGGGATGGAATTACATTTTCTGCATATTTTTTATTTGATATTATACCTGGTATTATAAATGATATTGTAATCCTATCAGACTCTCCTAGTGGTTTGCATGAGATGATTGACGTAAAGATGTTGTTTAACATGGTTCTTAAAAGTTAATTTCGCTTAACCCAAAATTGTTATTTTTCGAAGAGGTCTAAGAATTGCTGCAGATTTAAGATGACATAATAAACATGAAAATATAAATATTGTAAACAGCTAAACCCACCTTGAACTGGATATAGCTCATTACTTACATCCATAAAAAAATTTACAAAAGAAGCTTTCGTCTTCTAAAGTAGTCATTAATTCCATCTGGTCCGAGTTTATAAATAATCCAAAAGTATCAAAAAAGATAAACTACAAATTTTTGAGGCTGGGTTAAATTCTATAATGTTGTATTCTGCTCAAGTTTTGGATATGAGAAATATGATAAAAAAAATATGTCGTTTTTCATCATGGAAAAAAAAATGCGGTTCCTTCCAAACACTACTCCTTACTATATGTTGCACTTAGAAACTGGTCTAAATTCAATGCTTATTTATGTGTAAATATTTATACAAGAAGTAAGAAGTAAGAAGTAAGAAGTAAGAAGTAAGAAGTAAGAAGTAAGAAGTAAGAAGTAAGAAGTAAGAAGTAAGAAGTAAGAAGTAAGAAGTAAGAAGTAAGAAGTAAGAAGTAAGAAGTAAGAAGTAAGAAGTAAGAAGTAAGAAGTAAGAAGTAAGAAGTAAGAAGTAAGAAGTAAGAAGTAAGAAGTAAGAAGTAAGAAGTAAGAAGTAAGAAGTAAGAAGTAAGAAGTAAGAAGTAAGAAGTAAGAAGTAAGAAGTAAGAAGTAAGAAGTAAGAAGTAAGAAGTAAGAAGTAAGAAGTAAGAAGTAAGAAGTAAGAAGTAAGAAGTAAGAAGTAAGAAGTAAGAAGTAAGAAGTAAGAAGTAAGAAGTAAGAAGTAAGAAGTAAGAAGTAAGAAGTAAGAAGTAAGAAGTAAGAAGTAAGAAGTAAGAAGTAAGAAGTAAGAAGTAAGAAGTAAGAAGTAAGAAGTAAGAAGTAAGAAGTAAGAAGTAAGAAGTAAGAAGTAAGAAGTAAGAAGTAAGAAGTAAGAAGTAAGAAGTAAGAAGTAAGAAGTAAGAAGTAAGAAGTAAGAAGTAAGAAGTAAGAAGTAAGAAGTAAGAAGTAAGAAGTAAGAAGTAAGAAGTAAGAAGTAAGAAGTAAGAAGTAAGAAGTAAGAAGTAAGAAGTAAGAAGTAAGAAGTAAGAAGTAAGAAGTAAGAAGTAAGAAGTAAGAAGTAAGAAGTAAGAAGTAAGAAGTAAGAAGTAAGAAGTAAGAAGTAAGAAGTAAGAAGTAAGAAGTAAGAAGTAAGAAGTAAGAAGTAAGAAGTAAGAAGTAAGAAGTAAGAAGTAAGAAGTAAGAAGTAAGAAGTAAGAAGTAAGAAGTAAGAAGTAAGAAGTAAGAAGTAAGAAGTAAGAAGTAAGAAGTAAGAAGTAAGAAGTAAGAAGTAAGAAGTAAGAAGTAAGAAGTAAGAAGTAAGAAGTAAGAAGTAAGAAGTAAGAAGTAAGAAGTAAGAAGTAAGAAGTAAGAAGTAAGAAGTAAGAAGTAAGAAGTAAGAAGTAAGAAGTAAGAAGTAAGAAGTAAGAAGTAAGAAGTAAGAAGTAAGAAGTAAGAAGTAAGAAGTAAGAAGTAAGAAGTAAGAAGTAAGAAGTAAGAAGTAAGAAGTAAGAAGTAAGAAGTAAGAAGTAAGAAGTAAGAAGTAAGAAGTAAGAAGTAAGAAGTAAGAAGTAAGAAGTAAGAAGTAAGAAGTAAGAAGGAAGAAGTAAGAAGTAAGAAGTAAGACAAAAACTGTGTGAAGTGTATTGGTGCAAAGATTATGATATAAAATTATATCAGCTAATTCAACAACCTCTGCTATAAAATTACACAAGTATAACGCTATTACTAATATGAAAATCATTTCAGCTAATTCAACAACCCCAACTATAACATATAATGAATAATAATAAATAATTTTTATATATGCCGAGCCCCTGCAGTTGTTTGCTATAAGTGATACATAGATGATGTTTTCTGTTTGATTTTAATTGATGTGTAAGTAGATCTTTACACATCTCCCCTGTAATCGGACTCACATAGTTTTCTTTCTGCCAGAAACTACAATTTTCTAATATTAAAAAAGTATTCGCTTTAAGTACCCGATGTTTAGAACAATGGCCGAGAAAATTATTGAGCTGAATATGTACTGTTCAAAAGACTGGTAAAATTAACATTCCTTAAAACAACAAAATATCTTAATATCTTTTAATTGGGGAGAGATACTTGATCTTTTGAATTTAAAGAGGGAAATTATTTGGTTATGTGAGTTGTCACATTTCCACGAATCCGTTTAGAGTGTTTGCTATGTGACAGTATTTACTACTTTTATTTTATTAAAAAAAATATCTGATAAAATTTCAATTCCAATATGATTAAACAATTTACTTATGACCTTCTCCTGAACAGGAATATTCTGACTTTTTAAAAAATATTAACTTAAGAAAAATATATTTCTATTAAACAATAATAATAATTTGTCTCCAAAACTCTTTAAAGGTGAATTAAGTTTTTCTATTAACAACTAGAAATAATATTCTGTAATTGAATTCATACATATCAACTGCTGATTTCGACTGTTCACAACAATAACGTGTGTTATTTTCTGTGACTCTCTATTTGCACTCCACTCAACTAGAGATGAATAGTGTTTTAATTAATACGATTTTTAAAATATTATACTACTGGTTCTTGTTATTGACATTGCTGTTTAAAAACACCAAAAAATAACAAAAACTTATGAAAGCCAAAAGGCAGCATTTATGTAAATAAATACAAAGTGTTGGTTTAAGAAACAAATAAAAAAATAATAATTGAAGGGTTAATTAAATATGCTGAAATAAGAAAATATTGTTAAATATTTTCAATAAAAATATTCGTGTTCGATTTGCAAGCCTATTGTTTCGAAATTTTAATGAACCGTATCCAAGTCATGAGTATGGGTAATTTAACTGAATTTTACGGAATAATAAATACTGAACCTTTAAAAATATGTATTGTAAGAAAGCTGTTTATGGTACTTTCGTGAGTTCTAGAATGTCGTTTGCTAAAATCCCATTTACAACACCATTTTTATGTCAGAGATAAGTAAGTTTGTATATGGATGAAATTTGCATTGAAAGTTTATTCATGCTATTGGCTGTTTAAGAAAAAACAAAACAAAAAAATAAATAAACGTTGAAAATACCTTGAATATAAATTGAACATTATATTCTGTGGGTTGACATTTTAGTGATTTTTTTGATAATGTGTTTTATTTGGGATTGAAAAATTAAGGTAAACATGAATTTTTTTTACCTTAAACATTATGTTGATTCAAACTGCAACACAATTTCCATATAAAGCCTTAAACAGTTTAACACAATTATCACTATTAACATAAAATTACATAAAAAGGCCATTAACATAAAAGGGTTTAAAAATATTTAAAATTAAAAACAACATTTAAGAAATTTGAAGTTAATAGCACAATTTTTTATATGTAAAAAAAACATTTCACATATAATCATTTGTATATGGAGGGTTCCATGTCAAATGACCCAACTTTTGAAGCCGATGTCTTCCGATCGGGATAAAATTTGCAAAATTTAGTCCTATTGGATAATAGTGTAGACACTATTTTTCAACAAGATCGGTCAAGAACTCTCAGAGTTAGCGGTGGTCAAAATTCGACATTTTGGCCAACTTATTACCTACTGTTTTAAGCAAGATTTGTCCCAAATAGTTTAGATAGATATTTCTTCAATCTTTTTGCAAAATCAAAAATTTTTTGACTTTTTTTTTCAAAAAACGCCCTTTTTTGCTCAAAAAAAGCTTACTTACGTTTTATCAAAATTTGACATTTTGGCCAAACAGGTGATTTTTTCTCATCCATGTAACTTATTACCTACTGTTTTAAGCAAGATTTGTCCCAAATAGTTTAGATAGCTATTTCTTCAATCTTTTTGCAAAATCAAAAATGTTTTGACTTTTTTTTTTCATAAAACGCCCTTTTTTTGCTCAAAAGAAAGCTTACGTTTTATCCTTTAAGAGCTTTTTGGTCACTAGTGGGATGCGAGTGGGATATCTATAAAAATGAATGATATGTTACTTAAGACAACAGTTTTTTTTAAATTTTTAGCACATGCACTATTTAGAATTTTTTCCTATTTGTGTGTAAGTGTTTCTAAAACATTATAAATAAAACTTATACTGAGAAACTAGAAAAATAAAACTTTCAGACGCACAGTGGACCATTTGACGAGAAGGCGGTCAAAAATCTATAACTTTTGATTGGATTGGAATTTTGATATGCGTTTTTTTTGTTTGGTAGGTGAGACTTTAGCCTTTAAGTTTTGCTATAAAACATAATTCTCGACCGAAAATAAAAAAAGTTACGGAGGGTTCAAAATACATTTTCATTTGTACAAAAGTGAAGTGTTAAAAGGCAAACATTTTTTTTAATATAATGTCTTATTTTTTCAGTTAATTTTACAACTAACACTTTTTAACAATTTTTTAAGTTAATTTTTTCAGAAAATGCCAAACTTTGGCCCCCGTAAACTTTTTAGTCCTAATGTGCACAAGGGCCAAAGATTGTTTTTTTTTTTTTTGAAAGATCCCGAGTTAAAATATAATTTATTAACCAGCGAACGTAAAAGTTACCTTATATTGGTTCAAGATAGAGAAGTTTCAATGAAAAACTCGTATGTTTTTGCTTTAGTTAAATTTTTTTTTATTATCTTTTTAAATATTTCTATATCAATTTTTATGGTAAAAATATGAAATATAACAATTTTTATTGTAAATTTACAAAATATATAAATTTTTAAATCAAGAACATTTTTTAAATATATAAAAAAAAAAGTGTAACTTATTGTTAGTGTAAATCAACCAATTTTAGTAAAAATTTCTTCTAAATAGCCTTGATTTTCAGCTTCTAGAAGTTGTTTAGCTTCTTCGTCTAATTCAATAGGGGTAGTTTGTGACGGTGATCTGTTTTGCTCTGCACTGTAGCAAAAGAATTTCTGTTACAAGCAGTATAAGAAAGAAGAAAAAAAAAATAATAACCTTGATCTTGAAATTATTTTCAAGTTCAAGTATGTACATATAAACAACACCTTATATGGTAATATGTTGATGGCATTTTTTTTGGCACACTGATTTATGGCGTGTTTTTTTCTCTTCATTGTGTTGTATGAAATCGTGAACACATTCATATGCAATCATGCTCGTCAAACCACGTATTTTCTTGTATTGATCTCACTTGCTCTCATAGTCATATATGAGTGGGAGTGTTATAAATACTAGAGAATATTATGAATGCATATGTATGTTCTCAATGAATTGGTGGTGATTTTGTTTTTTAATAAACAGGTTTTTATCTGCAGATGAATGAATGAAGATGAGAAGGTTAATGTAATAAAGTTAAATTTAAATCGAGGAGTTGAAGATTAATTGTTGACAAGAAAGGTTGAGGAAAAACCTTAAAATTTAAAATTACTAAAATGTAGTTTTTAAGAGTTGAATTTTGTTTGTTGAAATACAAGGTTGAGGATAAACCTCCTTCGAAATTAAAATTAAGTGAAGTTTAGAATAATTTTTAAAAAATTAAGAACAGTTATGAAAAAAGTTTGAAAAATTAAATTTAAGTTTCAGAAAATGAAAGAAAAATTAAGTTTAGAAAAAAAAAGATAAGTTTAAGAAAAAAAAAGAAAGTGTAAAATTTAAGAAATAAAACCAATAAAAAATTAAATAAACTTAAAAAAAAAAACAAGATTTTAATGACATTTGTTGTTCGGTTTTTATTAATTATATTTTTAATATTTGCGTGAAAAATATTTAAACAACCACCAGCTACTTAGAATATTAAATCTATTAATAAACAATTCATAAGAAAACTAAAAACTCAAACGTAGAAAAAAAATTACAACTATTCATCAGTTTATGTTAAATTATCGTCAATAACGATAAAATAATATCATCATTAAAATTATTTTGTTAAATCTGCAATTAATGCTCATCTTTATTAATACGAAGAATTCATCGTAAAATTTCAATTGAATAAAAAAACTTAACTATGGCCAACATTTTCCAATGGCATATTGCGAGACACAACCACGGCGTCCGGCGGCAGCAGCTTCATCGGTTCCTCATCGGAATGCAACACCAGCGATATGGCGATATGAAAATTGTGCAAAAATTAAAAGTGAGCTAATATTAAAATTGTTCTACTATTAAAATTTTTTTCTACTATTAAAAATTTTGTTTATTAAAATTTAAAAATTTTCCTAAAAATTAAAAATTTTCCTAAAAAATAAATAGTGCTAAAAGTCAACTTTTGTTAAAACTAAAAATTTCATAAATTAAAATAATTTTCCTAAATATGGATAAAATTAAGCTAAATTTAAAAAATTCTTCTAAAATTAAAATTATGCTATACTTTAAAATTTTTCTAAAATTAACATTTTCCTAAATTTAAAATTTCCCTAAAATTAAATTTTGCTAAACTTAAAATTTTGCTAGAAATAAAAATTTAAAATTAACCTAAATTTTAAATTATAGAAATTTAAGAGATTTTTTTTTAAGATTTTTCTAATTAGAATTTAAAAGTTTTCTAAATGTGAGGCTTTCTAATTAAACCAAATTTTTGTCATTAAAAATTAGCTAAGTGTAAGGTATTCTAAATATAAAAATTTACCTAAATACAAAATTTTTCTAAAATTACATAAAAAAGTTTTCTAATTATAAAATTTAAATAAATATATAATTTTCGAAATATCAAAATTCACAAAATATAAAATATTCGAAATATAAAATTTGTATAAATATAAGGATTTTCTAATTATTAAAAGTAAAAATTTTTACTAAATATAAAATTTATCTAATCATAAAGTTAAAAATAGAAATTTTGCTAAAATTTTCCTAAACCCAAATTTTGCTAGAATTTGAAAATTCTTCTAAAATTAAAATTAAGCTAAATTTAAAATTTTTCCTAAAATTAAAATTTCCCTAAAATTAAAATTGAGCTAAACTTAAAATTTTATAAAAATAAAATAAATTTTGCTAAATATAATTTAAATTGTTAACCCTTAAAATGAAGGGTAAATAAAAATAAATTTTTTTTGTTAAACCAATGTAGAAAACCAAAGCCAAACCAAATCTCATTATGTGGGTTACCTCCAAGTAAGATGGAATATCAGGTAACATGGTAGGGAGGGCAAAAAGGGGCATAACAGCTAGTCCCCACCGGAAGGTAAGTATGCCATCCATCCATCCATTTAGTATCCGTTTTTTGACAGTTTTTTTATAAATCGCACGTGAAAATCTGTAGTGCGGTTTCCCTGGGCCTGAGCAAGACCCCACCCATCCGGCGAGCTAGGCCCCTTCGCAAGTACGTGCGACCAGCAAAGGCTTAGGGAAACGGAAGCGGAACTTCCACACCGCCGCACCATTACAAGTTTTCCATTTTTGACGAATGTTGGACATATATGGATCTGAAGTGCACAACAAAATAGTGATAAGGTCTTCATTAGTACAACATCTGGACATTTTCCTTGTGTTGTGCTCGCGAAAGAATCTGTAGTCTTTGTTCCTTTTTTCTTGCTCTTCTTCAGATAGATCTCCTATTGGTAGCATATTATTTTGAATTATTTTTTCCCCATGGTACAAAATTTTATGAACTGTGGATGGCATATATCTCCAAGAGTATTTTTCATTATAAAGTATAGCTGTTTTATTTATCTTTCTGCTGCATGCTAGAACTTGTAATATGATTTTGAATCGTCTTATTAATTCATGATCAACACCTGTGACAGATGCTGCAGTTTCCGGATCGGAGAAAAATCTACTTGCAGTATTTCCATAATTTGTGTTTCCTTCCCCTTGTTTTGGTTGGTCGATTACGAGGCCTAGCTGTAGATATTTTTGTTGAATTTGTTTTTTTTTTGCTTTCTTTTTTCTTCATTTTCTTTGTTTTTTCTCACTGTTTCGGACCAAATTCCAAATCATAACCCAATTTAAGAATATGCTCCATGAAACGTATTCTAGCATGAAGAGGGGACATTCCAAATTCGTAGGATTCCTTAAAACTATCATCTTCTGGTGGGGGTTGGCTTAATTGGCTTGACGTTGACTTTGTTCCAGTTGAAGCTTGTGCAACTTTTCCATCAATCATTGTGAGACACATTTTAAAATGTACTTCAATGTCTTGGTCATCAAATTCAAATATTATTGGTTGAAGTTCCTTAATTTGATCTTTTATTTTTTGAACTTCTTCAGTTATGACATCTTTGGTTTCCTTTTTGAATGCAAATTTTATTGGTCTGCAATTCCTTGTTGAAGAAGGAATTTCATTTTTCCATATATCAATTTCTGTTGCTCTACTAGTTGACGGCTCTAAGACGCTATACCTTTTTGTTAAGCGCAATGTAACGAAAGACACCATAAATAAATTAGCATCTGATGAATTTTCGGCATTAAATTGCTTGTATTTTTTCTGACCAGAGGATCCATCACATCCCCATTTAGAAATTAAAGTAATGTTGCCATTACCAATTTTTTTTAAATGATCAGTATCAAGCGTATTTAGCAATCGTTCTGCAGTATGTTCAAGGAGATCTTGCAATTTTATTTCTGCTGATGTTGAAGTGACACTAATAGCAGATTGTGAAGGTAAGCATTCTTTTTTGGCAGAAACTAAATCTCGATACTCAGGAAAAACCCTACAATTATTTACATTGGTTCGCTTCCGCAATTCCTTATATTGGTCAATTTCAAATCCAAAAATAGGGCGAACGCTTCTTCTGGCGTAAATTTTTTATCTCCAATTGGTGTAGGAATGCTTTTCAAATTCCTTTTTGTGCGCCTTGGGCTCGCTTCTGCTATTTTTTCAATTATTTAAATTTTTTATTTTTTATTTTGGGTTGATTGAATCTGGTGCAAAAATGAATCCTTAATAATTCTTTGAGAAATTCCTTCATTGATATTCTCCAGCTCGCGCCTTCGCGGTCTTTCACTACATCCCTCAATTGGTTTCGCTTGTCTACCCTTTTTTCCACTTTCGTTGGCAGTTGTAGATGCACTCTCAAAAATAAGTTCCCCTATTAACCAGTCTTGGTAACGTTTGTACATCTTTGCCTTGCTATGAGAGCATTCAATGTAACGTCTTTTCAAATTCGATGCAAAATTAGTAATTTTTCCTTTGTGCATTTCAATGTGCAAAATTACATCGTCTACATCATTTCCCATTTTGTCAGGTATTTAAACTATATACATAACTCTAATTCAGACTATTAATGTTTTTGAAAGATACCTATGTAAATGTGCCTGTAAGAATTAAGCGCATTATATCTCAACCCTTTTTTATAAGTATATAACAACTCCTGACAACTCTACCGACGACCAACTTTTGTATTCATAACATTCAGTCGGACGGACGGACATCGTTTAATCGACTTAGAAAGTGTTTTTGAGTCGATCCATATAATAAAAGATGGATAAAGGTCCAATATTTTTGGCAGTTACAAACATCACCTCAAACTTAATATATCCTAACCACATAGTGGACAACTTTTGTATTCATAAATTTTGCAGAAAATATCTAACCTTGGGTCAGAGAAATTGTTCTGGTGCACACGAACGGAAACTGGCGGGTATGTAATGAAGTATAGGAGTATAGGGGAGGGTTCGGACTATAGAAGAGTGCAAGATTTTTTCTGACTGCTTTTGACTGGCAGGAGTTATGCTCTATTAAGTAGGAGATTTTCGGAAACCGCTCACCGATACCATGCTTTTATATCCCACATAATTTGATATGGGATACCCAAATACGACATAAATCAATTTTTTCATCGGAGCGTTCGAAAATGATTTTAGAGGTATGGTACCAGAATTGCGATGAGCCCATGGAGATTTTTTCGGCCCCCTACAATTTGACCCACTCTAATATATATATAATATATATCTATATATATAAAATTGAATGTGTGTTTGTTTATTTGTTTGTTTGTTTGTTTGTGTGTACCTTATAGGAGACCAAACCTCTGGACCGATCTTCCTGAAATTTTCACAGCATTTAACTGGGACTCTGGCATGATTAATAGGGTACTTTTTTTTGACCACGCCCACTTTTACGCCCACTTTTTTAAAATTATGTAATTGCTCCCATATAGTTTTTAACAGATTTACTTCAAATTGTATACACATTATACTCCAGGCGAGGTAGAAATAAACATTTCTTACGCCACGCCCCCTTCCACGCCCCTTTTCACGCCAAATTTTGTTTGAAAGTTTTAAACTTTTTTTTCTCTGTACAAATTTGTTCCTTCCAACGGATTTTTTTATTTGGTAGTATATTGCTCTTAATACTGTTAACGTCGCCATATAACTATGAACCACGCCCATTTCACCGCCCCCTTTTTTTTTACTTATACCACTAACAATGTTTGCTATACAAAATAATTTTTTTGTAATATGTATTTATCTAAAGTTTTATACACTTTTTATCTACAGGTAAGGTAGCCATACATTTTTTATTACCAAGTCCCCCTTTTTCGCCCCATTTTACCTTAAATCATAATTAATCTGCTTTCAATCTATCTATATATATAAAAATGAATGTGTGTTTGTTTGTGCTTTATAGGAGGCCAAACCAAAGAACCGATCTTCCTGAAATTTTCAGAGCGTGTTACTGTGACTCTGGAAGGAATAATATGGTATATAAATTTTTGATTGGACAAAGGGGCGGTGCCACGCCCATATAACCCAAAATTTTAAAATGTCATATCACGGGAATTTTTTTACCTACAGCAGTCATATTTGGTACATATGGTATTAGCATGAATAGAAATACATACAAGAAGAAAAGTGGGCGGGACCACGCCCCTTTTTAGAAAAATAAAAAATCGTAATATCTTCTAAACTACTGGAAGGATCGTCATGAAATTTTCACAAAAGGATATTTTTGCGAAATAATAAGACCTTGGATATATAAAGTTGTTAGTGGGCAAAGGGGCGTGGCGTATATATAAAAACGTTGATGCATTTGATTGTAACGAATGATCTCCGGAACCATAAGAGCTGTCGAGGTAGGATTTCCAGCATAGGTTCGGTTCGAGCTCTTCTGTGTTTTTTTTTTTTAGTTTTAACCCTCTAGCTGGCGTTGGGGTCAAGTTAAAAACAAAAATTTTTACTTTCAGCGCGATTTGACTGCAATTCAGAATGAACGTATGTTTCGTCATAAGAAATTTTTGTATGTATAAATGGACCCGATAGGTGGCGCTGGGTAAAGTTATTTCGAATATTCTTATTTATGGTGTGATTTTAATGAAACTAAGAATGTACATATATGTATGTTAGAAAAATTTTTTTATTGGACCCGGTAGATGGCGCTGTCGTTCTAAAAATAATGAGCTGTCAAATTTATATAAATTTTAATAAATAAACTCACCAACGTTTTTATATATAAATATTCTAACGAAAAAGAAGGAAAAAGCCGCTACATTATTGCATGGTGGCCGCACAGCTCATTCAGCACTCAAATCACCGTTAAACGTACAAAAAAATGAGAATGCCGTCTGTAATATCAAAAAACATTCCGGTATGGCAAAAGTTCTGCAAAAATGCAGTATTTTTATTTGGCTCACAAACATTGTGATTTGATTTGATAAAAGATTTGAAAGGCAATGAAAGATTTTTTGGTGAAGCTCTCATTTTATTATCTGGAGATCTTCGTCACACATTTTATATAGGTATATACAGATTCTAACTAAAATAAAAATTCATTGAGGGCAAAACAACGTTTGCCGGGTCCAGCTAGTATATATATACATATATATATATATTTTTTTTTTTTTATACATTTTCAATTTTCTTATATTTTGTCTTTTTGAATGTAAAAATTGGCCGTAAAAATTTTTCAGTTTTTCAACAAAACAATTCAATATTCTCTTATTTGGATCTTAAAACTTATGCTCGAAAAAAGAACGATTGCGAAAGAGAGGAGACGGCAACGCTGTTTTTTTTTATCACGCAGAGGATTCGGAAAAGACTCGAGTATGATCAATAATTCCATAAATGCTAACTGCGTAATGAAATACAGTAAAAGCCCGATTATCCGGCATTCAATTGACCGGAACTTTTCTCTTTCAGGAGAGAAATAATTTTTTTTGTTATTCGGGAACTTACAGAAAATAAAACTCAATGACATAATTTATAAAAAACTGTTTTCTGGTACTTAATTGAAAAATAAATAAACGGAAATCATAAAAAATAATTAAATCAAGCGAAATTCTCGTAAAATTTATAGTTTTAATAAAATATTTAAATGTCCGGAATTTTTGATTATAAGGAATGCTCTCATCTTAAAGAATTCCGGATAACAGGGCTTTTACTGTATTCTGTTCTATATAGGTATATAAATAAGTATGTGAATAAGTATGTGTTTGTGTATTCTATTCCATGTGTATGTACATTTTGTTTGTGCATTTTCTTTCTTCTTGGAAATAAAATAACTGGAAATCATGTTTTTAAGTTGTGTTTGTTATACCCTTAAGGATATTTGGATTGCAGTTGAAATTAAATAAATATTCTATTTACTTTAATACAAGTAAAATGGTTCGATTTATTTTTGTTGCCTGCTGACACAACAAATTTCCTGGTGAATTTATATTGAGGGATCTATTGTTATTAGGTTTTTTACTCTAATGTCGATTGTAAAGCTATAGTGGGTCAAGTAATTGTACAGGTAATAGTCACGTAATATAGATAAACATTTCTTTTACATCATTTTCTTTTTCAAAATTTGCAATGGTTTTATTAAAGTAATTTTTACATCCTCAATCTTATTTGTTAAATGTTGCTTATCTGTAACTAGGGTTGTGGTGTACAGAAACAGGAAATTCAAATTATTATTGTTATATAGAAAAAAAAAAGAACAAATTACTTTAAAATATACTAGAGGACCCCTGCTGCTCCGCAACATTAATTTTTATAATATAATACCAAAATTTGCCAAGAGAAGTTAACGTACAGTAATGCCAAAATATGCCAAGAGAAGTTAACGTACAGTAAAAGTAAAGTTGATTGTCCACGCATAACTTTCATCAAACCCAACGAATTTAAGCAGTTAAAATGCTCAAAAGAAGGAGCTTGATCCACTGAGTGTTCTTAGACCTATGTCAACAGCCTACGTTAATTATGACTCTACTTATAGAGGTTTGAGAGAAGAAAAATATTGAAAAAAATTTTGAATGCAAAGTTTATTCATAAATTCTTTTAATATATAAGATGAAAATTTCGTTTTTAAATAAATTACACCACATTACAGTTTAAGTGAAGATTGGGAATCAGCTTCTTATGGGGCCTATGACTAACAATTGTCCTATATGGTTTATTTTTGGAATCGATCTAATGGGGTTTTTTTTTAATTTTCACCAATTTTAATAGTCAAAGAATGGTCGATAGACTCCTACATACTAAATTTCATTAAAATATACAGGGTGGGGCAAAAGTCACCATGGGGTTCAAAAATTTAAAAACTTTTTCGTTTATATATTTTATATATACATATTTTTATTAATTTTTTTTTTCAGATTATATAAATAACACCTGCAGAATAAATAATGGAGCGATTCACAACTGAACAAAGAGCCAGAATAATAGAATCTTATTATTTAAAGCAGCGATCAATTAGCACATCACGGCCATTTTGCCTTCAGAATTGCGCCCCCTGAAGCAATGATTCGTTGCTTAGTTGATCGTCACCACCAACATGACACCGTATGGTATTTGCCACGAACCGGTAGACCACGTTTAATTTGCACTGTTGAAAATATTGAACTTGTAGAGCATATTTAATGTAAAAAAGTTCCATTTTGTATATTTTATAATCTGAAAAAAAAAAAAAATAATATATATGTATATCAACTAGCTATAGCCCGATGCACTTCGCTACCCCTATCGTAGCGATTTTTGACTTTGGCGATTATTGTTTTTTGTGATTTTTGATTTTGGAAATTTTTGTTTTTTGCGATTTTTGATTTGGTGATTTTTGATTTTGAGGTTTTAACTTTTGACGATTATTGATTTTTGTGATTTTTGATTTTTGGCGATTTTTGTTTTTTGCGATTTTTGATTTGGTGATTTTTGATTTTGACGTTTTTGATTTTTGGCGATTATTGTTTTTTGTGATTTTTGATTTTTGGCGATTTTGGTTTTTGGCGCGTTTTGTTTTTTGTGATTTTTGATTTGACGATTTTTATTATTCGCGATTTTTGGATTTGGCGGTTTTCGTTTCTTTTGCGAAATTTTTTGGTTTGGTCGATTTTTGATTTAGGCGTTTTTGTTTTATTGCGATTTTTTTTATTCGCGTTTTTCGGTTTTGGCGATTTTTATTATTCGCGATTTACGGTTTTGAGCGATTTTGGTTATTTGCGATTTGTGAATTTGTCAATTTTTATTTTTGCGATTTTAGATTTTTGGCGATTTTTGATTTTTTGGCGATTTTTGACTTTGGTGATTATTGTTTTTTGTTTTTTGTGATTTTTGATTTTGGCGATTTTTGTTTTTTCCGATTTTTGTTTTTTACGATTTTTGATTTGGTGATTTTGACGTTTTTGTGTTGACGAATCTTGTTTTTTGTGATTTTCGATATTGGAGATTTTTGTTTTTGGCGTGTTTTGTTTTTTGTAGTTTTTGATTTGACGATTTTTATTATTCGCGATTTTTGGTTTTTTTTTTTTTTTTTTTGGCGATTTTTGTTTTTTTGCGAAATTTTTTGTTTGCGATTTTTGGTTTGGAGATTTTGATTTTGATGTTTTTTTTTATTATTCGCGATTTTCAGTTTTGGCGATTTTTATTATTCGCGATTTTCGGTTTTAGCGTTTTTGGTTTTTTTGCGATTTTTGATTTTGTCGATTTTTATTAATTGCGACTTTTTATTTTGGCGAGTTTTTATTTTGGTGATTTTTGGCTTCAGGGAATTTTGTTTTTTTGCGATTTTTGACTTGGCGATTTTTTGAAATTTCTTGCTTTTCGCGATTTTTGATTTTAGCGATTTTTGATTTTAGCGATTTTTGATTTTGCCGATTTTTGCCTTTAGCGATATTTTTGAGTTTGACGATTTTTATTATTCGCGATTTGCGGTTTTGGTGAGTAATGTAATGTAATTGTCAAAAGTTCCAAGACTGCCGTTTTCATAGTGCTTCATACATTTTTGTATAGGAGGTGCAACGCCCATTGGTGCGATCCTGCCCATTTTTTGGGCACCTACTCACATTAATGACTTATGAAGTCAGACAAAGTCCCACGGATTTCACGGTTACAATATTCTATATATGACATTTAATATTCACCTTGTATGGGGGTACCACGCCCACTGATCTGATCCTGCCCATCTTTTTCCGAATACTAACGTTGATAACTTATGAACGAATTCACACTAAGTCAAAAGACTTTATCTATTACACTACCCTAGATATATGAAATTAAATATTTCCTTGTATGGTGGGTGTCACGCCCATTGGTCCGATACCGTCTATTTTTCCGCAACTTTTCAAATTAGTTTAATATGGACATGTACAGAACTCTTGCTGTCGTAGTACTCCAGATATTACATGTTAAAATTAGATTTTAAAAATCACTTTATATGGGAGGTGCCACGCCCACTTGAAATATTCCTTAAATATAGCTCTTTTTCCTTCGGGATAGGTAGTAAAATACTGTAAAAATTTCAAGTCGTTCGCTCCAAACCACAAACGTACAAACAAGCAAACACAACTCGATTTGTGTAACCTATACCACTATTGGTCAGGGTATAACGACTTAGTGCTGATGTTTGTAACTTCCAAAAATATTTCACCTGGACCCATCTTTATTATACCGATCTAATCAGAATCACTTTCTGAGTCGATTTAGCGATGTCCGTCCATCCGTCTCTCTGTATGTCCATGTAAACTTTGTTATCAAACTACAGATCGTAATTATGAATATATTTTGATGAAATTTAGTGTGTAAGCTTCTATCGGCCATAGGATGAAGCCTATTGAAATTGGTTAAAATAGGTTCATGTTCAGACCCAATCCCCAAACAAATGACTCCTATGAAATCGGCTTAAATTGTCATAATATCCAAATTATCATATAGAGCTCAGTCAGATTAAGTTTGAGTATGTTTTTTAGTCGGTCTAGACTGACTTTAATGTTCTTACTTGTTATAATATAGTTCTGGCGCCACGTATCCATGAATATGTTAGAGTATGTTTATTAATAATCTTATGTATGAAGTTTCATTTGGAGTAGCACTTTACCATTAATTATTTAGTATGTTGAAATGATTTATGTTAGGATTTGTAATAAATCTGTCGCAGAAAGTAGGACCATGAACACATGTGTATGAAGAAGAATAAATCCTCATTTTAAGTATGTAAAAAAAATATGCCATAGTCACTCTTTTTGTTCACATGTATAAATTTCAGTATAAAGTTATTGCTTATGCAAACAGTATGCTTAAAGAGATTTTGAAAAATATGTAAATATACAATTCAATTACAGAGAGAAAACTATAAAAACTCTATTATCGATAACTTTTCATTGCATGGTAACCTGAATTCACAATTATAGGTAAGCGAAATTTATGATCAACTATTTGTTTTCTTTAAAAAAATGCTCTATTTAAAATTCGATTGTCTATTATTTAATTTTTTAATTCTTTTCATTCACTCTACTTTAGATGCTTTGCTTTTATATTATACATATATAATTATATTAATAGATTGTATAAGGTACAGCCATGATAATTTTGTTTTAGAACAAGTTGCAGAATATCATAGGAATTACAATTGGGGTAATACAGGGGTTAGTTAATAGCTATTTTTAGTTTTTATTTTTCTAGCTTGTAAGTCTTTTTTTCTTTATTTATATAGTTATATTTTTTTTAGAACTAAGTTTATAACTTTAGTTTAATACGTTTACTCAATCGATATGACTAACTTGTGTAACAAGGGCGTTTGTTACTGTAACTCTCACTTGGATAGTTTTAATACATTACATTAAAATTATAAATTCTCTTTATTTATTGTATATATTTTAAAATTTCTGTTCAATAAATATTAAATTAAAAGTTAAATTATTTAAATTTTATTTATTTATGATTTTTTTTATTTCATCAGTGAAAATATGAAAATACAAAAGTAATTATGATAACACTCTGTTTGAATATTTTTTCAATGTAGAACTTCGGTTTTTGTTTGAATGCCTTGCTTCTTTCATGCTTTCTCCCATTAAGTATTAACATATTTATTTTAACACAAATGTGCGTTGTTGTCATTTCGTTTGAAAACGAAATCTGTTTCTGTTATTACAGTAAAAGTGTATTTGTTTTAAATGGGGACAGTATTTCAAATTGATAATAAAATGAAAACAGATTTACATGTTTTCACAATTTCGTGTTTACTCACTTGAGCCAAAATGTATGTTTGTGTGTATTTATAATAAGTGTTTTTAAGAGTATTAAAGAGTTATCCAAGATTTATGTGTTAATGTTGATTTATGTGTTTTTAAGTTATAATATCTATTTTATTAATTTTAAAATCGATTATTTGATTATACTTAAAAAAAGCTAAATAAGAATATAACGTAACGCAACAACAAGCTAAATAAGAATATAACGTAACGCAACAACAAGGCGAACTGTATATAATTTACTATTTTTGATGTGTAAACATCTATACGCGCAGGGGGGTAAATTTCTATTTCACAATACAATCACAAAAACAGCGTAACTTATATCGGTGTGAGCTGAAGGAGATAACGCTGTGTGACTTATGATTGTATTGGTGAAAAAATATTTTCAGGAGAAACTGTTCATGGGCAATTACCCAATGCATTCGAAATTGGAATTGTGGTAGGAGAGACAAACCTAAGTAACTCGTGTTTTTAACACTTTTTTTATTGTTTGTAACATTCTATTTTAATAAATTTCACTTTTATTATTTTTATATTTAATTAATAAACACAATAACTATCGCTTGCTACCACTCAAGAAATCTCACAAATCTCACAAAATCATACAAATTTATACAAACATCTGATTTCGAGTTGCCAACTTCAAAAATAAAACAGATGTTAACTTTGTAGCCAGATTGTTAAACCAGGGATACCAGAGCTTTCAAATGAAGTGAACTGCTGAAAATAGTATAGAACAATTCGTAAATTTAAATTAAATTTTTTTTATAATATTTTAGATTCTGGTTAATGTTTGCAAAAATTAATTATGCCTATATGATTATATTGTGTTTTATTTAAAAACTATTTTTTCTTCATATAGAAAATTGAATAGTTTAGATTTCTTCTAATAATTTAAACAAGCAGATTCCAGCCCTCGAAATTCGAATGCAAATTCTAGGAAATTTTATTTTTTCATTAAATGAAGACCCTAAAGGTATGCTAATCAATTAAAGCCAATTCACAAATCAACACAAAAAAAAAAAAACAAACTCATTTTTATTACAAACACATTAACAAATTTAATAAACACACACATAGCATTGTATAATTTTATGTATGTGTTAGTAGCAAATATAATTGCAATTTACTCAAAATAAAGGAAAAAATTTAAAAATCTGTAAATCTGCAAAACGGCTAAAAAGAAATACCTTTCAAATAATATAGTTTGATCAAAATCGGGCTAAAACGGTGGAAGAAAACATCGGTCACAAGAAATTGCCTAGCCTATTAATATTATAGATGAGTTCATCATTTAATAAGAATTCTAGCCTTTGAATATTTTTGATGTGTAAACATCTATACGCGCAGGGGGGTAAGTTTGTATTTCACAATACAATCGCAAAAACAGCGTAACACATCGGTGTGAGCTGAAGTGTAAATCGGTGTGACTTTATCTGATTATATTTGTGAAAAAATTATGATATGTTCTTTTCTAAACATTTTCCAATTGTCTTCCAAAAAACATCAATTGTATTTCAGAAAACATCAATTGTATTTCAGAAACCATCAATATAATTTCAGAAAACATCAATTGAATTTCAGAAAACATCAATAGAATTTCAGAAAACATCACTTGAATTTCAGAAAACATAAACAGAATTTCAGAAAACATCAATATAATTTCAGAAAACATCATTTGAGTTTCAGAAAACATCAATTGAATTTCAGAAAACATCAATAGAATTTCAGAAAACATCAATTGTATTTCAGAAACCATCAATATAATTTCAGAAAACATCATTTGAATTTCAAAAAACATAAATTGAATTTCAGAAAACATCAATATAATTTCAGAAAACATCATTCGATCAATTGTATTTCAGAAACCATCAATATAATTTCAGAAAACATCATTTGAATGCAGAAAACATAAATAGAATTTCAGAAAACATCAATATAATTTCAGAAAACATCATTCGAGTTTCAGAAAACATCAATTGAATTTCAGAAAGCATCAATAGAATTTCAGAAAACATCAATTGTATTTCAGAAACCATCAATATAATTTCAGAAAACATCATTTGAATTTCAGAAAACATAAATTGAATTTCAGAAAACATCAATATAATTTCAGAAAACATCATTCGATCAATTGTATTTCAGAAACCATCAATATAATTTCAGAAAACATCATTTGAATGCAGAAAACATAAATAGAATTTCAGAAAACATCTATAAAATTTCAGAAAACATCAATTGAATTTCAGAAAACATAAATAGAATTTCAGAAAACATCATTTCAGAAAACATAAATAGAATTTCAGAAAACATCAATATAATTTCAGAAAACATCATTCGAGTTTCAGAAAACATCAATTGAATTTCAGAAAACATCAATAGAATTTCAGAAAACATCAATATAATTTCAGAAAACATCATTCGAGTTTCAGAAAACATCATTTGAATTTCAGAAAACATAAATAGAATTTCAGAAAACATCAATATAATTTCAGAAAACATCATTCGAGTTTCAGAAAACGTCAATTGAATTTCAGAAAACATCAATAGAATTTCAGAAAACATCAATTGTATTTCAGAAAACATCAATTGTATTTCAGAAAACATCATTTGAATTTCAGAAAACATAAATAGAATTTCAGAAAACATCAATAGAATTTCAGAAAAAATCAATTGTATTTCAGAAAACATCAATTGTATTTCAGAAAACATCAATTGAATTTCAGAAAACATAAATAGAATTTCAGAAAACATCATTCGAGTTTCAGAAAACATAATTTGAATTTCAGAAAACATAAATAGAATTTCAGAAAACATCAATATAATTTCAAAAAACATCATTCGAGTTTCAGAAAACATCAATTAAATTTCAGAAAACATCAATAGAATTTCAGAAAACATCAATTGTATTTCAGAAAACATCATTTGAATTTCAGAAAACGTATATACAATTTCAGAAAACATCAATTGAATTTCAAAAAGCATCATTTGAATTGCTGAAAACATTAATTGTGTATCAGAAAACATCAATTGAATTTCAGAAAACATCGATTGCATTTCAGAAAACATCAATTGAATTTCAGAAAACAGCATAATCGACTTATTTTTTATGCACTGGAAAATATGGTGTTGATGTTTTCTTTAATTATTAGATGTTTACACATCTCCCTTGTGATCGGATTCACATGATTTTTTTTTTATCACAGTTACTTATGTTTATCTTTATAAGAATTTAATTTAAAAAGCAAATAAATAAAATAAATATATAAAAATTTTTGTAGACTCTGAGGTTAAGATTTATATTTTTTTTTAGTATGGGTAGTTGAATGTGAAGTATTCTAATAAATTTTATGCTGACTAAAAAAAATATACAAAAAACTATTGTAGGAATTAAATACCAAATGTGTAGCAACACAAAAACACAAAAAAAAAAAAAACATTATATAAGAGAAAACTGAAATATTTCGTACTCATGAAACGTTTTAGCTGTTTTGATTAGGCCAAATGCCTTTTGTAGACCTGGTGTTTAATTTTACCCAAAAAGAATTTATTCTGTATATTTTAGCTTCCTTCTTAAGCTCAACAGGATTTTGAAAAACTCACCAGTAAGTGACATAATGTACAGTCAGGTGTAGAGGTGGGTGGGTACATATTTCTACTTCTTGCATTATAAGCGAATTAAAAATATTGGAATATTGCAAACTGCAGTTTCTATTTTCTTCCTTTCTTAATTCTCAGTAAATCTGTATTCAAATCAATTTAAGATAAAAACAAGTATGATACCCTATATCATGCGTTTAGAGACCCTAACTCTTAGGCCCAACTAACTGGATATAGAAAATAAGCATAAACCAAATTTGAGTAGGATTTTTATTAATTTTTTTGGCTGCAGATATTAAAGAGTTCATATCGGATGCTATATCTATATGGGGACTAGGCCCAAAAATCGATAGATCCTGACCATACTGGGTAAAGTCTCTTGTATTTTGCTAAAATAGATGCAAACAAAATTTGAGAAGAATCAGTGCAATATTTTTGTTTTTTGATAGATTTAAGTGAAGATCGGGAAGCAGCTCTATATGGGGCCTATGACTAAGAGTTGTCCCATAGGGATCGTTTATGGACTACTCATTAATGGATGTAATAAATGCATACAAACCCAATTTGAGTAAGATCTATATGACAATTTGGATCTTATGGCAATTTATGTCGATTTCATAGGGGTCAAGTGTATAGGGGCTAGGTCTGAACATGGACCGATTCTAAACAAATTCAACAGTATTCATCATATGGCCGATAAAAGCTTATATACCCAATTTCGTCAAAATATATTAATAGTAGCGACCTGCAGCTTGATTAAAAGTTTACATGAACACACAGACGGACGGACGGACGGACGGACGGACATCGTTAAATCTAATCAGATAGTGATTCTGATTCGATCGGTATAATAAAAGATGGGTCTAGGTCAAATATATTTGGTAGTTACAAACAGCAGCACAAAGTCAATATACCCAAACCACATAGTGGTATAAGGTATAACAAATTGATGGTGAGAAAAATTTAAAAAATAATAACTGATATATTCTCCAACTGTATTATTAAAAAACAAGTAGGAAAACTATAGTCGGTCTAGACCGACTATACGATACCCTATACCATGGTTTAGAAACCCTATCTCTGCGATCCAACTAATTGAATATAGAAAATAAGCATATACCAAATTTGAGTGGCATTTTTATTAATTTTTTGGGCTGCAGATATGAAAAAGTTCATATCGGGTGCTAAATTTATATGGGGACTAGGTCGAAAAATGGACCGATCCTGACCATATTTGGTAAGTTCAGTTATTTTTTGCAAAAACTTATACAAACCAAATTTGAGGAAAATCTGTGCAATATTTTTTGTATTTGATAGTTTTAAGTGAAAATCGGGAAGCAGCTTTATATGGGGGCTATGATAAAAAATTGCCAGATAGGGTTTATTTTTGGACAGCTGGTAAATGGATGTAATAAACATACACAAACCCCATTTGACCGAAATCTATATGATAACTTGGATCTTATGTATGGGGACTTGGTCTGAACATGGACCGAATTTCACCAATTTCAGTAGTGTGCGTGCTAGAAGCTTATAAAAGATAGAAGCCTTTATACCAAATTTCCACAAAATATAATCATATTTGCGACCTGTAGTTTAATTAAGAGGATGGACGAGCGGACATCGCAAAATCGACTCAGAAGGTGATTCTGAAAGTGATTCTGAGTAGATCTGTATAATAAAAGATGTGTCTGGTCAAATATTTTTGGTAGTTACAAACATCAGCGCTAAGTCATTATACCCTGACCACATAGTGAAATATCTTTCAAATGTTATAATTTTGTCAATATCGGTTGGTAACTAAAAGCTTAAAAGGAATTTGAAAGAATCGCCTTACGTGTCAATATTATAGATGCTAGCCGATCAAAAAAATCTTGCGGCACGGTTAAATTTCGCTAGCAAACTCAAAAATTTGATAGCCGATGACCGTTTACGTTTAATTTGGTCAGAAAGGTCCCAATTCAACCGATTTTAGTCCGACTGTATGCAGTATTACTGACGCATACTCTCCTTGTTGTAATATTGAACCATTGCAAAAAACTTTAGGTACCAAGCCAAAGGATGATTTTTTGAAAATTTTAGGGACCCGTGTTCCTGGTTTTATTGATGTCATATTTCAAGAGGAAGACAAACCAAAATAGATCTTCGAAATGGTCCTATCACAACCTCAATCGAATTGAGAACTTGTGTTAATTATGAAAAAACGATAGGGACAGTGAAATTATTTGCAACTTGCTGGAAAGTATGCCAAAAACAAGTATTTAGTATAAAAAAAGGCGTATGGACTAGACATTAAAAATGTAATCCATTATAATTACAGTTGGAAGTTATTTATAGTTATTTTAGTTTTAGTTATGCTTTGCTATGAATTTGAAGACTATCAAATTGAAAAATGTTTCTAGGATTTACAAATGCTAAATATTTAATTTAGTAAGTTTTTTGCTTAACGATATATATCACAAATATCGTATAAAGTTTCTAAAATTAACACAAAATAATGCAAAAATATTCAAGGGTTAAAATTAATAAAAAAAAAAATTATGGAATGCATTCAGACTTTTTCATATCAACATTTTGCTTTTGATAAGTATTCAATGTTTAAAATGTAAGTTTAATGTCGTTTCAAGGATTTTTATTTGCCCAGCAATTATTATCTTTCGAAAGTACTCGGCTTCGGCTGTTTTTTTTATAGCGAAAGAATTTTATATCAAGTGATTTTTTGATACTTTCAATTCATCAGCTATTGAAACATTTTCTTTTGTTTAAACCTTTTTTTATATGAAACTCTATGGTACGATAAAAGGAATTCTATATACAGTGTGTACACGGCAAGTACATTTTGGTGACCGGAGTGAGTGCGTGCAAGAAAAATGAGTGATATTTAACTTAATTAAATTATGGTCATACGCCACCTGTGACATCATGATATAATTTCTTTTTTTTAGCTTTAGATCTAAAATTTTCTAATTTTTTATCTGAAAAATTTCATCTAATTTATCAAAAGATATTTGTAGAAATCATTTCAAATATTTTGCCTTTAATGTTTTCTTTGTATTCATTTAACATGATTCTATGAAATGAAATTTAGAAATTAAGCGTAAAGCACCAACAAAAATGCTTATAGCCTTAAACAGTTTCTCTTCAAAGAATATCACATAATTTAATTTTATTAAATTCAGAGAACAGAATTTAATCCACAATTTTATTAAATTAAAAAAATTAAGTAAATGAATACACAGACATTTAGTGAAGTGAATGTATTCCAAAAGTAATATATTATTATTGTTTTCTATAATTCTTTTTAATTAAATTTAATATTTGGGCTCATTAAGTCTAATGACCGTACTCTATAAAATGGATGTCCTATTCGTTTATGTGGTTTATAAATTTTTAACATAAAAATTTTCTGGCAAAAAACAATGTTTTTTTTTTAATGAAAAATTCAAAAGGGACACAAAACTTTTATAGTTAACCGAACTTTGTGTCACTTAAAACAAAAGTGAAAGTTTATCGCATTGAGTGTAAATAAACGAAAGAGAAAACAGCTGCAATATTTTTGATACAATATGATCAACGAGTTACTTTTGATTTGAATATTTCCGGGCAAAAACTCTTGAATGGAAAGCAAATAAGAATGTTAGATTCAGCTGTGCCGAATTTTTGATACCCTGCACCTATGCGTTCAGCTCAATATTATAACAAATGTTGGTATAAATATTACACGCAGGAATGGCGGTTGGTGTTTCTCTTTTGACTACAATGTATTAAAAGGTCTTTGCTTTATTTGACAACCGATTTAACAGGGGATAAATTTATCATGCGCTTGGTCCATTTCATGGTAGTCTTAATGGTCTGTAATTCGAATAACTATTGATCGCGTTTACTCCTAATGATAATGTGCATCGCGTAAGATACCAAACAGTTCGTACCGAAAGTGATATAGTCGCTGTACACCGCAGTATTGAAGAGGACCCACATCGATCAATTCGGCGTGGTTCTCACCAAATGTAGATGTGTCCGTCCAAGCATTCATGATTTCATTCTCCCTTAAAACCACTTTTCCAAAAAATCTTTTCCTAGTTTCTTTTAAAATCGGACATCTTCCCGAAATATGTGTTAACTTTAGTTATGTAACCTAACATGCGAAAATGTATTAGTAGAGTTGTTTCTGTTTAAATAATTGCCAATCAGAATGATAAGACCATATCTTGCCTTGAATATATCTTGCTTCCTTCATACATTTCTTTAAAATATGTTTTGCTAATATTGCCGTCGAGCGATTTGTAGATTCTTGCATTGCTTTGCAAAGACTTTATTAAAATTTTTTGGTGGTTATGATTTCTAATCTGGCTTAACAAAGTAGCGAAACCATCAAGCCAGAGATTTATATTCAAGTTTTCTATCGTCCACTCTAGCCCATAACGTCTACTTGGTGCATTTAGATCTTTATCCCAAAATACATTTCTTTCGAGAATTTACATAGACAATTTATTTGGGAGTCTTTTACTTTTGTATTTAAAAAGGGTCTTACATAGGCATCTCAAATGCAAATCGAGCGCATATTTACAGATGAGTACTATCCAAATCGGTTTCTGGCATTATACAGTGGGTGGGTGTGCAGTCTGGTAACTTAAAATTTTTTTTAATAAAAAAATCTGCAATTCGTCAACTTCCTCAAAGAGTGACCCAGCACGTATTTGTGCAGCATAACTCTGGATGGACCTACAGACAGCTTGAAATAGCCTCCACTTCCAGAGATTTATGGGTTTAACATAAGTATGTATTTCAGTTTGCCATTATACAATTTTTGGCTGAATTGTTTCTCGTTTCTAAAACTTTGGTGTTAGCAGGACTCCAAGGTAGCAGTACTCATTTACTATTATGTCTAAATGCCATGATGGCAAAATATTTGAATTTTTTGAATAAGTTGCCTTTTATTAGTTTGGGGTCATATGTGACCTCAATTCCAAAAGGGTTAATGGAGTCATATTATTTTTTTCCGAAACCCTAGTCTACTAAGATAAAATATAGTATTTAAAAGTAGAAAAGTGATGAATTTTTGATACAAAGTATTTATAAAGAGTACATTTACAGAATATTTTACAAAAATCCCATTTTTTTCGAAATCCGCAAAAATAAAATCTTTGTCCAAAATAAATTCTGGCATAGGATTTACCTTAAAATTCACACAGTTAAGCTCTGACATGTATTTAATAAAACATTTAAGTGCCAGATCCTTTTTTAAAATTTTGTTTAAGAAAATTTTTTAAAACTTGAAAATGAAGTTCCCAAAATTTTATTAAAAAAAATTTCCCATTTTCGGTAATAAAACAATACTTCATATCTGATTACTTATAAGTATAGAGACAAAAAAAATTATGGCTTTAAACAATTTCTTAAAGTTGAAAAAAATGCTATCAAATTTCATGACCTAGTTTTTTTTTTTGGGACGAAAGTGGTCTGGGGCATTTGCTATTTCTTGGCGAATTTTTATTCGATTTTGAATTTTTATAGCTTTTTGAATAGATAATTTAATATTGATCGGATTCTTATAACAACTTGTCGGAAGAATTAAGCTATAGGACGAAATATTCGTAAAATCTCAAAAAAGTCATATTTTCACCATATAAACACACTTGAAATTTTCAATCGATTTCCGGCTCGACTTTTCTTTATTCGATTGTCCCCAAACTTCACATTTATCAGTTTTATATGGAAAGGCAACAAACTGGACCCCGTGTATCCCAAAAATCGCATTTTAATTTTTAAGATCCACTCTACTCTACACTTTCGCCGCTGGCTTTTCCATATTGTCTGCTTCTTGTTGCTGATCTCCAGTACATAATATATATGTAAAAAAATTTCTCAAAACGTACAAAATGGTCTTTGCATATGTGTGTTTCTAATAATACAAATAAATCAATTTGTTAATATTATCAATGACTTTTAAAATTTTTACCTTAGGCTACAGTACTGAAATATGACTTTATTTGGTTTTAAATTATTTAAATATTAGAAATAAAAAGAAAAATGAAAACGTATTGCATTAAAAGAACGAGAATATATAGATAAAATGTGATTATTCTTCAACAGTTTTAATTTTATGTTCAGTGATTATTGGCACTGCAACAGGAAGAAAATTGCGTTTGCATAAAAAGCATTAAAAAATAATGTCCATCCTGAAAAATTTTTATAAATGAATGTAGCAGATTTACACTCTAAAAGTAACGAAATATATATGAGGGTTATGACTTTTTACCATTTTTACAAACTTTAAAATTGGCATCCTGACAAAAGTTCCCCCGCCGAACACGATTTAGTTTATGTTATAGGATTTTTTTAATAATTATCAAGTACAACATGATTTCTTTCTCAGTAGAAACAAATATTTCTAATGTACTCACATTCATTTTACAGAGCACCAACTGATATGAAAGTTTATACTGCAAGGAAAAACTCCCACTATAAAAATATTGAATATAAAACTATAATGATGAAACAAAACTTGGTTATTATTAAAACAATATTGCCCATCACGTAGTACTAAGCTGTAAGATTACATAAAATGCATGTGCCACTAATATCCTAATTAGTTTGTATTCATTGCACTTATTCTTTTTTTTACGTCAGTACAATTTACAAAAATTTGGCTTGTTTTACAAATTTGAAACACATTATTATTTAAAATTAAAAATTAACATAAATAAAATTCGGAAATACTTATTAAGGTGGATTTCACGAAATTCTAAGTTCTTAATATAAATTCTTATAAACTTTTTTATTAAAATATTCGAGAGATTCGCCGGAAAGAGCTCCCAAGTTTTTTGGGAACAATAATTTCTGCACAAAAAGAACTTAAAAAATTAATTAAAATTCAACCACCCACTAAAAACCTTTAATATAAATTAAAAAAAAAAAATGGTCTTCATTCCTCAGGTTTCTCTCAATTCCATATTGTATTTGAAATTCTATTTAATTTACTTAAAACAACTGGAATAGTCCTCGTGCAAATATAAATATGGAACTATTTCTTTTGTTTTTTCCATTTTGTTTGAATTTAGAAAAATTTTTCATATGTTATATTATTTTTTGTTTATTTATTCTTGAAAGTTTTGTAAAAGGAAATTAAGTAATTAGTTGGGTTGATGTTTTTATAAGCTTATAAATATAGCTTCTGCCCTCTGGAGATTTGAAATTTTGTTTGTTTTTAACAAACAATAAATAGATGAACATAGAAAGTTTATTTCTATACAAGAGTATGGAGCTAAAATATTGCAAGAGATGAGAGCAATTTTAATGAATTAGAAATTATATTTAAAATTATGAGTTGACACGTTTTCTAAAGGAGTTTTTTTTTCCGCAAAAACAATTTGTAAGGTTATCTAAGTCATTATGTAAATTACTTTTTGTTGAAATAACAATTTCGTAAAATTAAAAAAATAAAATATTAATATAGTTTATAAATTTAGGACATACTAGCAGATTCCAGCGCTCGAAATTCGAGTGGAATTTCTAGGCAACTATATTTTTCGACTTAGCCAATTCACAAACCAACACTTTTTTGGTTTATTATTATTGCGAATGAAGATAACAAAGTCATTAACAAACACATTAATAAATTTAATAAACACACACATAGCATATGTATAATTTTATGTATGTGTTAGTAGCAATTTTAAATGCAATTTACTCAAAATAAAGGAAAAAAATTTAAAAATCTGTAAATCTGCAAATCGGTTAAAAAGAAATGCCTTTCAAATAATATACGTTTGGTCAAAATCGTGATAAAACATCGGTCACAAGAAATCGCCTAGCATATTAATATTATAGATTTGTTTAAAGACTTGATTTTATTTTTTTTACCATTCGTCTCAGTTTATATATATTTTGATCAATTTAAAATTTTAAAAAATTTTTAACCAGACCATTAGTTTATGCTGTAATACTTGCCAAAAAGTTTTTATTTTATATGCCATAGATTTATTGTTTTAACTTTAAAATGTCCTTTTCTCCGATCAATATCATTTTAATGTTTAAGTTAGAGATGAAATCAGGCCCAATATCAAAAAGTTTTAAGTTTTCTTTGTCATTTGCCACCAATTTGATGGTTACAAAAATAAAATACAATTTATTTCATAAATTATTATAGCGACATCTTTTAATGTTAGATATTAATATATAAACGGTCTTGAAACAAAAGTTTTTAAAATAACAAGAACTGTTTTGAGCATGAAATTTTTGGGAGTTTTCTGAGCATCATGACTGAAGCACACACACATACATATAAATTAATTGCACTAATGTGTTTTGTACCTTTTAGTAACATAGTGCGACAGTTATTCTGGCGGGTGAAAAATTCCAAGATACGGTGAATGGTCCAGTCCAGTATAGTAAAACATCCAAAGGGTTTGGCGTTCTCAGCTATAACTCGAGAACAATTTTATCGAATGATGTCTTAAAAAAATTTTAATTTTTCCTCTTTTTAAAATCAATTTTTTAATAACATATTCAGGGCGTATGATTATTATTTGTTAAGAGAAGGGTAGAAGATATGTGTACGTATGAGGGATATTTTTCATATAAAATCAATTACACAAGGCAACAAAAAAGAAAAAATTTTATGCCGAACAAAAACCACTATACAATTTTGATGTATTGTGGTTCCAGTAGTACAAATATGGTTCAAATTTTAAATTCTACGGAGAAGTTTTTTTTTTTTAAATTTTTAAGTAAAATTAAAATTTTTTTAGACGTTTCTCCACATAACTAATGATAACTTCAAAAGGGTTAGTCCGATAATATTAAAATAAATTTAGAAAAATTCAGACTTACATAGACTTTAATCCGTTTATATATTTAGTTTCAATCGGCTCAGTAGTTTCGGAGTTATAATAGATAATTAAAGCAAAAAATATATTTTTTACGTGAAAATATCAAATTTTTTTGTTTTAAAAAAATCATAAGAAATCGAAAACTGCAAAAAATTGTTCTGATTTATTGCTTTTTCGCAAAGCCACATGTAATAGGAACAAAATGAGATACCAATCGATTGGTATTGGTATTGGTATTGGATTGAAAATCGATTGGTTATTTTCGAATTTATTCACAATTCACAAAAAAATTTTTATTCACAATTAATTGAAGGTGTCGCATTTTACAAGCACTGTCATTATTTCTTTGGTTTAGATAATAATGAGTAAATAATATTTTGTTATTGAATGAATTTAATAACTCTTCGTCGATATTCTATAGAAAATGGTATAATAAAAATGCAGAACATAGAAAGTAGGTGCTTTTTACGACACGGATTTTGGCAAACCCCCTTGACATGTACAATATTATTTGGAAAAAAGGTTTATGACATTTCTATGATTCTCAGAACTAAAAAAATAAGTAATACGCAATAGGTTATTCGACTTTTATGATTTCGGTAGCAAAGAAATAAACGCTCATAATTTTTCGTGGACGCTGAATTGCTATTTCTCTTCATTTATGATACCTAATCCGTTTAAAGTCAATTAAAAGTAAAAAATTAAAGTGCACTTTTTTCTTGCACACACGAACTGTACCCATAAAAAGGATTATCCCAAATTATAGTATCGTATCATAAAACAGGTCCATAGATATGGCACACTTGGAAATCGCGCTCAGTATTAAGAAGAACTGATTGAGTCGATTCATTTCATTCAAGAAGTGCTTGCGATAACGGAAACATCCTTTTATCCCTACATAAAGATTAATGTCATTCAGCTTACAAGTTAAAAATAATTTTCACGTATTAATAAAAATGAGCAAAAAATCCAGAACATTTGTTTGTAAAAAGAATCCGGATTTATTTTGTTATGTGTGCGGCCAATATATCACCGGGAAAAAAGTGAAATTCTATCCTTCATTGCAAAAGTTATTTCTAGATTTCTGTAATGTATATCCGCACAGTTTGAACCAGCATTGGACACCGAGTACTATACGCCTTTCATGTCGAATGAATTTATCTGTGATGTCGTCTAACGTAAAGTAAGTATGGGTTAATAGATTTGGAATGTTTTATACTTACAGTAATTCTTAATTATATTTTGAATTCTTCTTATTCCTTATTTAAAATTTTTTTCATTTTACAGAGGACACTTGGAAATTTCGACGCCTATAGTATGGAGAGAAATAGCGAGCCAATTGTTATTTTTGTTTAAGTACAAAAAGCGGTTTCGAAAAACACATGCGATGGTCATAACCTGTCAAGATACACACTAGCGACATCTACATTTTTGTTTGCGAACTACAGAAATTGTCATAATATTTTTACAACGACTTTCAGATGAAACAACTACATTAATATAATATGCGCACCCATATACACGTTGTATACTTTTTTATTACTTATTTCTGCTTATTCATTGTCACAAGTTGAAATTTCTGTGGGCAAATTAACGCCATTATTTATGCCTCATACTCCCAATAGATTGTTTAGAATTCTGGGTGATGCTGTATTGGATTATATGATAAGGCTTTTGTATGAAGACCCTAGGCAGCATTCACCTGGAGCCTTAACCGATTTGAGATCTGCTTTAGTTAGCAATACCGTATTTGCGTAATTAGCTGTAAGGCATGAAATCCACAAATATTTTAGACACTTGCCTCAGGTGGTAACGAAGCTATTGGATCGTTTTGTGCGCATTCATTCAAAAAACGGTTATTGTATAAACGAAGAGGTTAATATTATGAAGACGTTGAAATACCAAAGGCATTAATAAGTTGATGTTTTCGAGTCTGTTGCAGGTGCAATAATTTTAGACTCGAATATGTCTTTAGATGCTGTGTGGCTGGTTTACTATGTGACGGTGATCTGTTTTGCTCTGCACGTTAGCAAAAGAATTTCTGGTACAAGCAGAATAAGAAAGAAGAAAAAAAAAATAACCTTGATCTTGAAATTATTTTCAAGTTCAAGTATGTACATGTAAACAACACCTTATATGGTAACATGTTAATGGAAAAGTTTTTGGTTCTATTTTTTTTGGCACTTGTTTTTTTTTCTCTTCATTGTGTTGTATTAAATCATGAACTCATTCATATGCAATCATGCTGGTCAAACCACGTATTTTCTTGTATTGATCTCACTTGCTCTCATAGTCATATATGAGTGGGCGTGTTATAAATACTAGAGAATATTATGAATGAATATGAATGTTTTCAATGAATTGGTGGTGATTTTTTTTTTTTTTTTTTTGAATAAACAGGTTTTTATCTAGGAGATAATGAATGAATGAAGAAGATTGGCTTGATTAACAAGACATTTAAAATTAAACGGGGAGTTGAATTTTGAATATTGAGAAGAACGGTTGAGGAAAAACCCTCTTAAAAATTAAAAATGTAGTTTAAGAAATCTTAATTAAAGTTTTAAGAAAGTAAAGTAAATAAAAATTGCATATTGTTAAAAAAAAAAAAATTGTTTTACATATAAGAACTTAAAAAAGAAAGAAAAAAAAATTTAATGACTAAGAAAATTAAAATGTAGTGTAAGAAAATAAATAATGTTTTATTAATAAATTATAAGTTTAAAAAAAAAATCAACTATTGAACTTAAATAAAAAAAAAATTACTCAGAGAATAGACTAAAGTCAAACGGCAACAAAATGAATGATGCACAAAAAAAAAAAAATGGAAATGTTGCATGATTTGCTGACAAATAAAGCAAAAAAAAAACTAAAAATGGAAACCGTAATGAAATGTGAAGGAGTTTTAATAAAATTACATGCCAAAATAGAAAAACATATTGCGAGACACAACCACGGCGTCCGGCGGCAGCGGCTTCATCGGTACCACATCTTTACAACCAACACCAGCGTTAATTTTTTTTATTATCCAAAATACCAACAATTTAAAAAAATTAAAAATTTTGTAAAATATAAATATTTTTCTGTTTAAAAATTTTTATTAAATTAAAAAAAAAAAAATATTTTTATTAAATTAATAAAAGTTTGCTACATATAAAATTTTGCTAATATATAAAAATTTTACTAAATATAAAATTTTCTAAATATAAAAAATTTTCTAAATATAAAAAATTTTTACTAATTATAAAATTAATCTAAATGTAAAATTTTTCTACATATAAAATTTTCTAAATGTAAGTATTTTCTAAATGTAAGTATTTTCTAAATATAAAATTTTCTAAATGTAAGGATTTTCTAAATATAAAATTTTTCTCTATGTAATAAAAGTTTACTACATATAAAATTTTGCTAAAATATAAAATTTTACTAAATATAAAAATTTTCAAAACATAAAAATTTTCTAAATATAAAAATTTTTTCTATTTTTTTTTTTTAAAAATTTTCTGAATATAAAATGTTTTCTAAATCTAAAATTTTGCTAAATATAAAAATTTTTATAATAATAATTTATTGTCTAAATATAAAATTTTACTAAATATAAAAATTTTCCTAAATATAAAATTATATACTTAAGAATTTTATAATAAACCAAAATCAAAACGGTACCCAAAAAAAGAAAAAACGAACACCACATTTAAATTAACACTTCCATAAATACCACCCCTCTTGGTGTGTTGCTAAGCGCATAAATTTTCGTTTATATATTTACCGCTATTTTATAATACCAACCACTGTCCGAAAAGGTACAGTACCGAAAAGAAACCAACAAAATACAATTTAAATAAAATTTTTCTAGCAATATTTAAATTATCAAACACAACTTTATCTAAAATTTTTAAATAAAATTTTCTAACAAAAATATAAATAAAATTTTATAAATATAAAAATTCTTCTAATATAAAAGTTCTGCTATACGTTAAAATTTTTCCTAAAATTAAAATATCCCTAAAATTAAAATTTTGCTAAGCTTAAAATTGTGCTAAAAATAAAAATTGGCTAAAAATTTAAAATGTTTCTAAAATTAAAAATTTTTGCTAGAATTAATTTAAAAGAAAAAAAAACCTTAAAATGAAGGTTAAATAAATTTTAGTATATACCCAATGTAGAAAACCAAACCAAACCAAAATTTTATTTAAGTGGGTTACCTCCAATCAAGATGGAAAAACAGGTAACATGGTAGGGAGGGCAAAAAGGGGCATAACATCAAGCCCCGACGCAAAATTAAGTATGACCATCCATCCATTCCTCTATTCCACAGGGTAGTTTTGACAATTTTTCAGCTAATCGCACGTGATTTTTTTGTAGTGCGGTTTCCCTGGGCCTTAACAAGAACCCACCCCTCCGGCGAGCTAGGCCCCACGCCAGCACGTGCGAACCGTTAAAGGCACAGGGAACAGAAGCGGACCGACCACCGTACCGTACCATTACAACTATAATATGATGCGTCCTGAATTTGAACAATTTAGTAATTCGGTGCCAAAATTGCAAATAAGGGAACTACTGGGATAAGAACCTGAAACTGCCAAATTTATGTTATTTTTTCGTGGTTTAACATTTAACTTGTACATGGATCAAATTTCTAATTTTCAGCAAACCCGAAAAATTAGCTGATGGCCGACGTGTTCGTGTTACCGTACAAGTTTTTCGGTGGAAAATATCGGATTGCCAAATGTACTGCTGCTAAATGTGCTTTACTTCAGTTGAAGATTTTTTTTTTATATTTTAATCTATGTTGTGTAGTTAGATCAAAAAATTCAAAAAAATATATACATTTCATTATGTTAAAGCATCAAATAAGTTTTTCAAATAATAAACCATTCTTTTGTTTTAGTTTTGAAATAAATGCCCGTAGTTTCGTTTTATTTTTACATAGATGCAGAGATAATTAAAAATTCACATTAAACAAGTAAGAAAATTATAGTCGGTCTAGACCGACTATACGATACCCTATACCATGCGTTTAGAAACCCTATCTCTTAGGCCCAACTAACTGGACATAGAAAATAAGCAAAAACCAAATTTGAGTGGTATTTTTATTAATTTTTTTTTGGCTGCAGATATGAAAAAGTTCATATCGGATGATATATCTATATGGGGACTAGGTCCAAAAATGGACCGATCCTGATCATGTTTGGTAAAGTCTCTTTTATTTTGCAAAAATATATACAAACAAAATTTGAGGAGAATCAGTGCAATATTTTTGTTTTTAATATATTTAAGTGAAGATCGGGAAGCAGCTCTATATGGGGCCAAAGGGATCATTTTTGGACTACTCATTAATGGATATAATGAACGCATACAAACCCAATTTGAGTAAGATCTATATGACAATTTGGATCTTATGGCAATTTATGTCGATTTCATAGGGGTAATTTGTATGGGGGCTAGGTCTGAACATGGACCGATTCTCACCAATTTCAATAGCGTTCATCCCATGGCCGATAGAAGCTCACATACCAAATTTCATCAAAATGTATTCATATTTGCGACCTACAGTTTGATTACAAGGTTTACATGGACACACAGACGGACGGACGGACGGACGGACGGACGGACGGACATTGTTAAATCAACTCAGAAAGTGATTCTGATTCGATCGGTATAATTAAAGATGGGTGTAGGTCAAATATTTTTGGTTGTTACAAACAGCAGCACAAAGTCATTATACCCAAACCACATAGTGGTATAGGGTATAATTAGTAGTTAAATTAAAGCAATAAAAATGAATTAATGTTGTAGTTAGAGGTTTAACTTTAGCCATTTGTAGTTTTGGCTTTACTTTCGACTTTCTTTACGAGTTTTAAACCATCTCTATATATTACTTTTCATAAACTGAGCATACATTGTCATCATTTTGGGGACATCATATATATTAAAATTTGTTTAATTAAGGATTGATGGACTTTTGTGGAATATGTAGGTTGCGCTACCATTTCTTCTAATGGTTGGTCGTTCTCTCCTACTAAGATTTATTTGCTTTCGAGCTGTTGAAAATATAATTCACATATTAAATTAAAAACATATTTCCACTCTGACCATACCGCCAATTGCACCAACTTACATTTTTCTATTCGTATTGATTTGGTTGCTTCTATTGTTTACTTTTATCAAAATTGGTGTACACGTCCGTCTACTTATAGGAATAAAAAAGTAGAAAATTAATGTTTTATTTATGAAGCTAACGGTATAGTCCCCAATGTGATGGGAATATTACCAGACAAATAACGATGAGAAGCACTGACACGCACTCTACATGCAAGTCATAATCAAAAGCAATAATACAATACCACAATTCAACTTGCGAAAAGTTTCGTCATCAGCAACTGGACCAATGGTTAGCTTAGCTATACTAATTTGTGATTCCTTCATTTCGGCCCTGGGTTGAGTAGTAGTGTATGTAATTGTCTTACTTAAAACAAATCACAAGCTATGGGTTTTAACAGAAAATAAGATATTATTAATATTTTTTAAATGTTTATCATAATAGCAAATACTCACTATTTTTTCCATTATTATTGTTTTTTTATTCTGGTTGCAAACATGTGTAGCTGTACACTTGCACACATTATATTTTGTATATTATATTTTTAATCTCTTTCTCAAAGTCCTTGTAGCAATTCTAAGAAAAAAGGTAAACGAAGCCATACGGTTCGAGATTACTTTTTTGACAGCTGTCAAGTTGTTATGACTGATTAGATTGTGGTCTTAACCCACGAGGTCTACTGATGGGTTTGAACTTGCAGTTCTACATTCACAAGAAGTTACATATGCTAAAGATCAGGGTGCAAGCTGTAGTCAAGTGCTCTCATCATCACCAGGACACTCAACCTCAAGTATCTGTTACCAATCAGATAGTTCAGATCCATCACTACCACCTACATCTGAAAATGACGAGTTCATACCACACAGACATTTCTCGCCGAGACCATGGAATCAAGACCAACTTAATGATGTAATTAGAGACCTAGGATTGTCGAAAAGATCTTCTGAAATACTTGCATCCCGGATGAAAGAAACAGGTCTCATAACTGAAGAAACTAGAGTTTCGTATTACCGTACTCGAGAAAAAGCCTTACTTCATTATTTTGCTGAAGAGGATGAATTTGTCTACTGCACAGATATTTCTGGTTTGATGACTGTCATGGGCTTACAGAAATACGATTCAAACGAACGGCGTTTATTTATCGACTCATCATCATCAGAAAGGTCGATAATTTCGTCACTTATGTTCATTGCATTGCATTGGTCATGAAGAAGATTAAGTATGATGGTCATGAAGAAGATTAAGTATGATGAAGATCATAGATCAAGTATGATGAACATCATACTTAATCATACTTAATATTCTTCATGACCAATGCAATTACAGGGTATTCTTCTTTTACTTTGGTTGAATGTTCGATCGGCAAGGAGTGATCATCTTGGTCATCGTGATGTTGTTCCACAGCCGCCTGCTAAACGGCAACTGGCCAAATCATTAATTTAATTAATTTAATTTTTTTACTTAAAACTTTTCATAACTAACATTTCAAAAATATATTTTTTTCCATATTTTTATAATTTTTTTTTCAATATTTCTTCAAAACCAACACTGAACAAAATTGGACAATAAAAAATGAGAAGTAATTTAATATTAAGCTGGAAAACGTAAGTTTTGTATTATGATTGTTGTATTTTCAAATGAAATTTACTGAAGAAACTGAGAAGCATATTATAGATCAAACAGAAAGCAAAAAAGACTTAGTTATGTGGAAAATATTTTCAAAAAGCATGAAAAAAAAATAATTTTTCCAATATTTTGCTTCATAAGCACCACAAAAATTTTCTAAATAAATTTTTTTTTTAAATTTTAATTGTTGCACAGGTCTCTAGCAATAATTTGGCTTTTACAGATTGAAGAAATAGCAATTAGTCGATGAGTTATAGCCAAAAAACCATATAAGCAATATGTTGAAAATCGGCATTTGACTGCAAAGTTCGAAGGCCGATTAAAAAAAAAATTCGAACTAACATAAACAAACGCCGCGATACGGGTCTTCTAATTTAGCATCTTTTTTCAACCCTCTCTCTCAGAATCGACCTAACTTTTGCTATCCTGAATTTGTTTCACAGTGTTATTCTGATTTTGAGGTTTTATTTGTAAATTAAATACCATTTTTCTGGCGTTAACTATAATAATCAATGTTGTGATTTAAAAAAAAATATTAAATATTAACATGTAACATGCTGTGCCATGATTTGCATTAAAAAAAACACCCGCGAGTAGCGAAATTAAATTCAACAACAGCTGTTGTAATCTATGGAATAAGCCACACAGCAAAAGACAAAATAAAGTTATTATATTTTTTTTGTTGTTCTTACATTTGTTGCGCTTGTTATTGCTTTCATACGCAGAGAATAGTAAATGATTGTGGCTGCCAACCAAATTGTATATTAATTGGTAAACCAAATGTTTGTTGCTGCAGATCAGCTATTTCTATATTAAATACTTCTATACAATAGAAAGTATCTACTTGTAATACAATTGAAATAAAAGGTTGTTCAAATATAAAAATATTTATTTTCTGTGTATAATTATGTTGTCATAAATCGTTTAATTATGTAATTGAGTATCTTGAATTTAGTTCTTCCATTTTGTATTAAAATTTTTAAGTTAAAGTTATTGTTTTTACTAAAGAAATTGATAATTGCAGGAGTACCGGGGAAAAAAAAACACTTAAATACTTTAAAATACATTTAATGAAAATTTTCAGTGTTGTTGTTTTCGTAAGTTGTCAAAAAGATAATTTGAAAACCCACAACTGACAATCAGATATTGTGATTTGATTATTGGTGAAACTTGATTAGGGAAATTGAAATGTCTTCACTCTGAATTTTTGTAGAAAACTTAATAAATATTTTCAGATAATTCCAGATAAATTTAACAGAATTTTCTTAAAAATTATCCAAGCAAATATGTGGCCCTTCAATTCGGTTATATCAAGTACTTAGAGAAAATGTTTTTTTTTGGGTTAACTAATGTCCAGAAGCAATTTTCGAGGTAAAAATAAAGTATGTTCGGTACACGCTTTTTCATATAATATATCATCCAAGCGTACCGTCTTAAAATATTTCTTCACTCGATAATCGATACCGTTGATTTCGTTTCCCTTTTTAAAATAATCAATAAAAATTATTCCATGCGCATCCCAAAAAACAGACTACATAACCTCTTGGCTGCAGATGGAACTGTCTTTGCCTGCTTTGGACACGTTTCTACCATTTCACCACACTGTTTTGACAGTTCGTTTTTTTTTCAGTTGTGAGGCATGGCCACCTCAATTGGTCTACCATTTCGGTATTTGACTTGGGAGCTCGTACGGTGCCATTTAAACTCTCGCATGCAATATTTTATAGTCATAAACGAAGACTAGTCTCTCCTAGAATAGAATCTATCTCGACTTTAATATTGGTTGAACTGAGAACTTGCAAATTAAAGAAAAGAATTACATAGCTGTTACCAATTTTTTCCATGTTTACAAATTCACTGAGAACGTTTTCTTTTGTTGGCTCAAACTTAAAATGTAGGTTTTCACCACAATATGTTTTTTTAAAACTACTGGGCCCATCTTTACGTTAGGTCGGATCGTTCTGAAACTGCCTTCGTATATACTTATGTATGTTAGTACTTTCGTTTTCTAATTTATTGTTGTAATTTTTTTTTTTTTTATATATGATAAGGAATTAAATATTTAATATATTGAAATTTGTGTAACCTGAGATTATGTGAATGCGATAGACACAGTTTAAATACCCATTACCACTATCATATTTAGCAACAATATAATCAATTATAACTTAACAGCAATAACAATTTTTAATATAATCACTGCTTGAGGCTTAAGCACAGAGTAACTGTAATTTTAAGAAAAAGTACTAAAAACAACCAACAGCCAAAAACTCATATTCAAGTAATCTAATAAATTGTGGCACGCTGATTTAAAGGCATTTTTAATATCGCTGTTCTTTTATATTTACGTTTTATTATTCTTTGCTTAATTAAACTTTTGAAGAGATTATAAATCTACACAAAATTTTTTTTCGTATGGGGTAATCAGGCCGGAGTGTGTTCCAGGATGTCTTACTGACATTGCAATGATATTAAAAACATTCTTTTTATAGTTTCTTTCTTATAAATTTCATGTATCCTAAAAAATTTGGTATTCGTATGTTAGCATTATGTACAAACTAAACATTCCAATGAATAAATTTTTCCATTACATTTGCAAATCCATTGAGAATGTATATTTAGAAAAAATATTAAAAAATTAAAAAAAAAAAACAAAAGTTTATATAAATATGCAACAAAAGAAAACTTGTTTTGTTAACGTATTAAAATATGTCTTTCTGTATAAGGCCGCCGCACAGTGGGGCCTTTAACTTTTAAACTAATTAAGATATACGATACCCTATACCATGGTTTAGAAACCCTATCTCTTCTGTCCAACTAACTGGATATAGAAAATATGCAAAAACCAAATTTGAGTGACATTGTTATTAATTTTTTTTGGCTGCAGTTATGAAAAAGTTCATATCGGATGCTATATCTATGTGGGGACTAGGACCAAAAATGGACCGATCCTGACTATATTTGATAAAGTCTCTTGTATTTTGCAAAAATATATACAAACAAAATTTGAGAAGAATCAGTACAATATTTTTGTTTTTGATAGATTTAAGTGAAGATCGGGAAGCAGCTCTATGTGGGGCCTATGACTAAGAGTTGCCCCATAGGAATCATTTTCGGACTACTCATTAATGGATATAATAAACGCATACAAACCCAATTAGACTGAGATCTGTATGATAATTTGGAAGTTATGGCAATTTATGTCGATTTCATAGAGGTCATTTGTATGGGGACTAGGTCTGAACATGGACGGATTCTCACCAATTTCAATAGCGTTCATCTCATTGCTGATAAAAGCCTATATACCAAATTTCATCAACACATATTCATATTTGCGACCTGTAGTTTGATAAACTTTAGTTGACGGACGGACGGACGGACATTGCTGTTTCCACTCAAAAAGTGATTCTGAGTCGATCGGTATAATTAAAGATGGGTCTAGGATGAATATTTTTGGTTATTACAAACAGCAGCACAAAGTCAATATACCCAAACCACATAGTGGTATAGGGTATAAACATAATGTGCTGAAATTTGGAACTTGAAGTATTTTTGATGTGTAAACATCTATACGCGCAGGGTGGGGGGGGGGGGGTAAATTTCAAAAACAGCGTAACTTGTAAGCGTAACAGGTGAGCGTAAGATCTGAGCATAACATGTGAGTCTTAAGACAAAATGTGATTGTATTGGTGAAAAAATTATGATATGAAAAATAAAAAATGAAAAAAAAAAATGAAAAATATAAAATGAAAGATGAAAAATGAAAAAAAAATATGAAAAATGAAAAACGAAATTTTAAAAATAAAAAATGAAAAATGAAAAATAAAAAAAAATTAAAAATGAAAAATGAAAAATGAAAAATGGAAAATTAAAAATGAAAAATAAAAAATGAAAAATAAAATATGAAATATGAAAAATAAAAATGAAAAATAAAAAACGAAAAACTAAAAATGAATGAAAAATGAAAAATGAAAAATAAAAAATGAAAAATGAAAAATGAAAAATAAAAAATTAAAAATAAAAAATAAAAATAAAAAATAAAAAATAAAAATGAAAATGAAAAAAAACATTAAAAAATTAAGAATAATAATGAAAAATGAAAAATAAAAAATGAAAAATAAAAAATAAAAAGTGAAAAATGGAAAATAAAAAATTAAAAATGAAAAACGAAAAACGAAAAATAAAAAATGGAAAGCAAAAAACGAAAAATGTAAAATAAAAAATTAAAAATAAAAAATAAATAATGACAAATAAAAAATTAAAGATGCAAAATGAAAAATTAAAAAATTCATGAAAAATGAAAAAAAAAACATTAAAAATGAGAAATGAAAAAAACATTAAAAATGAAAAATAAAAAATTAAGAATAAAAACTAAAAATAAGAAATGAAAAATAAAAAATAAAAAATAAAAATAAAAATAAAAAATAAAAAATTAAAAATGAAAAACAAAAATAAAAAATTAAAAAAAAATAAAAAGGAAAAATGAAAAATAAAAAATGAATAATAAAAAATGAAAACTAAAAAATTAAAAATAAGAAATGAAAAATGAAAAACTAAAATTAAAAATAAGTAATGAAAAATGAAAAATTAATAATGAAAAAGAAAAAATTAAAAATGAAAAATAAAAAAAGAAAAATAAAAAATAAAAAATGAAAATTGAAAATTGAAAAATAAAAAATTAAAAGTAAAAATGAAAAAATTAAAAATAAAAAATGAGAAGTTAAAAAAAAAATTAAAAATTAAAAATAAAAAACGAAAAATTAAAAAGAAAAAACGAAAAAATAAAAAATAAATAATGACAAATAAAAAAATTAAAGATGAAAAATGAAAAATAAAAAAATTCATGAAAAATGAAAAAAAAAACATTAAAAATGAGAAATGAAAAAAACATTAAAAATGAAAAATAAAAAATTAAGAATAAAAACGAAAAATAAGAAATGAAAAACAAAAAATAAAAAATAAAAAATAAAAAATAAAAAATTAAAAATGAAAAACAAAAATAAAAAATTAAAAAAAAGTAAAAAGGAAAAATGAAAAATAAAAAATGAATAAAAAAATGAAAACTAAAAAATTAAAAATAAGAAATGAAACATGAAAAATAAGAAATGAAAAATGAAAAACTAAAATTAAAAATAAGTAATGAAAAATGAAAAATTAATAATGAAAAATAAAAAATGAAAAATAAAAAAAGAAAAATAAAAAATGAAAATTTGAAATTGAAAAATAAAAAATTAAAAATAAAAATGAAAAAATTAAAAATAAAAAATGAAAAGTTAAAAAAAAAATTAAAAATTAAAAAGAAAAAACGAAAAATTAAAAAGAAAAAAATAATAAATAATAATAAATATTTTTATATTAACACAGCCCCTGCAGTTGATTGCTAGAAGTGATACGTTTTCTGTTTGATTTTAAGAAAGTGCTATAAAAAAATCTTTAATTACTAGATGTTTACACATCTCATCTGCGATCGGACTCATCTGCGATCGGACCCAAAGACTAACTCTACTTAAATTTGTTGGAATTGGCCCATGTTTGGATTTAGTTCCCATAAAGTTTTTCCTTAAATATTGGTTTTAATGCCACTGACTGTAGCAAATGTTATTCTATTGCGATAAAATTTGAATCATGAAGGTTTATTAGGCCAGTGACGAGATCAATAAAAAATTTTTGAATTCCGTCCAAGAGTAAGTTTCTTCTCAGGGTACATTTGAGCTAAAAGTTGGGCAGTTTTTGAAGCATAATCATCAAATTTTGGGCCATTTAATATTTCTGTAGAGTTTATAATATATAGAATATCTGCCAAACTTTTTATAATATTATTGTCGCCCCAGTAATTCGGGTTGAGATTACATAATTTTCAAAAAATGCTCCGGACATATTACCACCGTTAATATTTCCATACCCCTGCTTTGGGCAGTCTACTTTCAGTTCAAGCTTCTTAAGAAATTCATTTTGTATAATTTTTTTTCAGATAGCAGATAGCTTTTCTTTTTGTGTTTTGATAAGAACTATCAAAACATTTACCTTCTCGCGAAATTGTATACGCTAGTTTTAGAATAAACTCTGGCATGTGACGGAGAAATTCCATATTCATAGTTTTGCTCATCGCTTGAATCACCACAATTTTGAAAGTCTTTCTGTGACTTTTTGCAAATTGCACACTTCAAAGTTGAAGAGGTATATGTTGTTACATTTAAGACTTTGCCATCAATCATTGTAAAAAATTCATAATCAATCAAAATAGTTTTTCAATTCTTCATTTCAAGAACAGAATGCTTTAGTTCAGAAATTAGCTTTTTTTTATATCGTTTACTGTAGATTTGATTATTTCAGAAGAATGCTTTGCATATTGAAAAAATATTGGACGGCAAAAATGAACTGACGATGGGTGAGGATATCAGTTCTCAGTCGTAAAGGAACTACGATAGCCATACACATATTTGCATCTGTATTTGTAAGCACTTTGACTGGATGATCCATCACATCCCCACTTATTTATCACTGCAAGCTTATCTGGAAGTAATACTGCTTCCTCTTCAGCCAAACTTTGAACAAGTCATTTCGCTGTATGATCCATTAAGTCTGTATGATCCATTAAGCTTAACCTCTAGCGATACTTCAGTAACCTTTACATTAGATGGCACTGCTTTTTTTTTGGCAGATGCAACCTTTTTGTATCCAGAAAGAATATTCATATCATGATTCTTTAAAGTCCATAAAGAACGCTGAGGCTTCTTCTATGCTATACTTTGTGGATAAAGCAATTGTTTGCGTTGGAATACTCTCTTCAATCCTCTGCAATCGCAAGAGGCTTGCGATCGCTACTACTTTTAAAATGTCAGACCTTGCCTGTTCTTGGTCTTTCGCGTACTTAATGGATAACGTTTTTGAGAGATGAGAGTTAGATATTGCTTCTGTAACACCCTGAAGCTTCCATTTTTTTTTGTGTACGGTGAACACTCTCCCAAAGATTTTCCTGGTCTTTCTCTGGTTCGATCATGGGCTTTTTCGAAGATTTTAAATGTTGTGAATTCATTAAGCCAGGTTAAATGCTTTCTCATGAAGATTTCTTTCTACGATTGGAGGCTTTCCATTTTGTTTTAATATTCATGAAAATAGTGTGAAGTTTTCTTTCTTCCTGTTCTGGTAAAACGTCTACTTCTTTTACAACAGCTAATCCAAATGAGCTTTCGTCTTCCGAGCTTCTAAATAAATCATATAATTTCTATTTACTTTTTACCAAAATATTCTGTGATCTCTTATTGAGTCAAATGCCAACTGGCCTCAGCACGGAAATGTTGCTCAATATATATCAGTCATCAGCACGATAATACCAGGCATAAAAGTATCTATTTAGTTTTTTTTTTTATATTTTATTATGCTGAATTCAGTAACCGCTAAAAAAAATAGTACAGGTGCGCTAGCGAATTTTCGTTGCTTTTAATTTTTAAGTGCAAATTTTTATACCCTATACCACTATGTGGTTTGGGTATAATGACTTTGTGCTGCTGTTTGTAACAACCAAAAATATTTGACCTCGACCCATCTCTAATTATACCGATCGAATCAGAATCACTTTTTGAGTTGATTTAACAATGTCCGTCCGTCCGTTCGTCCGTCTGTGTGTCCATGTAAACCTTGTAATCAAACTGCAGGTCGCAAATCTGAATATATTTTGATGAAGTTTGGTATATAAGCTTTTATCGGCCATAGGATGAACGCTATTGAAATTGGTGAGAATCGGTCCATGTTCAGACCTAGCCCCCATACAAATTACCCGTATGAAATCGACATAAATTGCAATAAGATCCAAATTGTCATATAGGTATTACTCAAATTGGGTTTGTATGTATTCATTACATCCATTAATGAGTAGTCCAAAAATGATACCTTCGGCCCCATGTAGAGCTGCTTCCCGATCTTCACTTAAATCTATTAAAAAACAAAAATATTGCACTGATTCTTCTCAAATTTTGCTTGTATATATTTTTGGAAAATATAAGAGACTTTACCAAATATAGTCAGGATCGTTCCATTTTTGGGCCTAGTCCCCATATAGATATAGCATCCGATATGAACTTTTTCATATCAGCAGCCAAAAAAATTAATAAAAATCCCACCCAAATTTAGTTTATGCTTATTTTCTATTTCCAGTTAATTGGGCCTATGAGATAGGGTCTCTAAACGCATGGTATAGGGTATCATATAGTCGGTCTCGACCGACTATAATTTTCTTACTTGTTATTATTGCCAGTGCATAAAAATTACAAAACATTAACATTCTTCTAAGAAACTCTTCACCATTCTATCAAAATCAAAATAAAATACAAAAAAAAATTAAAATTTTTGTTTTCAAGCATAAAAAAAAATCGTTAAAAATAATATAAAAATCTGCAATATATAGAAAATATTTGGTATTTTATAGCCTTTAAAATAAACCATATAGCTTTAAAATCGAGTAATCTTTCAATGAGTTACGGCAAAACTCGTCTACCATCCAGTGTATGTCAAGATGATTAGAAAAGTATATGCAGCCAAGTTTACTTTAACTAGTTGGAGTATTGAATTAGTGTACCATTTTAGGTAATATCTAAGTAAACATAATTAAACATTTTTAGTTGTATTCTATCAAAGTAGAAAAACCACCAAAATAGAAAAGCAACTACCAAGTAACATCACATAATTTGTTTTATAGAAAATAAAAATACCTTTCAAACGACATTAAAATCGGTTAATTAGTTTCAAGGTTCAGAAAATACACACACGAAACACACAATGTTCTGTTCAAAAGCAGCCAACACATATCTTTATTTTCATATCAATTATGTGCGTTTCAAAATTTTCTACGGTACCCAACACAACCATGACTGTGTTCGTTTTAATATTTCGTTATTTACACGAACATTTTTGTATCACATACTTTTTGCTTCAATCACACATAAAGCACACATTTTTGAGTGTTGCTTTATTTAAAGTTGATGTTCTGGTACGTGTAGTGAAAAAAAACACAGAACATGTAAAATAAACAGGTTCGAGTTCAGTTATATTTTAAGTCGTGTTGTGGCTCGTGTAGTAAGAAACAACAGAACATGTACAGTAAACAGGTTCGAGTTCAGTTATATTTTAAGTCGTGTTTAAAATATAACTGAACTCGAACCTGTTTATTGTACATGTTGTGTTTTTTCTTACTACACGAGCCACAACACGACTTAAAATATAACTGAACTCGAACCTGTTTATTTTACATGTTCTGTGTTTTTTTTCACTACACGTACCAGAACATCAACTTCAAATAAAACAACACTCAAAAATGTGTGCTTTATGTGTGATTGAAAAAAAAAGTACGTGATAGAAAAATGTTCGTGTAAATAACGAAATATTAAAACGAACACAGTCGTGGTTGTGTTGGGCACCGAAGAAAATTTAAAAACAAACATAATTGATATGAAAATAAAAATATGTGTGTGTTGGTCTAAGTTATGTTTGTTTACATATATGTACGAGTTTTTTATTCAGTGTGTGTTTTTTTCTGAACTCTGATTAGTTTGCTTACAATTGGATTTGAAAGAGGATATTTTTCACAAAATTTTGCACATTTTTCTAAAAGCTAAAAAAACTCCAACATTACGGAGCTCTATCATCCGTAATTGTTATCCGATTTTAACACCGTTCATTGATTCTCAATCTGTAAGAAATCCTCTATTCTATACATTCATTGATCTTACTGAATGCTTCTATCAAATTTTTGATGCTATTTGGGAAAAGGCGCCATTGTGCGCCGGTGTATAAATTTCTTTCTTAATTATGAACATAAAAGTATACTTCTCATTTTTATCCTTCCCCTTGTATCATCAACAGCATCGTTATTGCCTATTATAAATACATTCTAAGTTTTTTTGGCTGCTTTGCATAATTAATTATGTACTTATTTCGAAAACCAAATTGGTAAATTGTAAATTACAGCCCATGTTTTTCAAAAAATATTTAAACTTTTTATATTATCTTTAATACGTTTGAACAAAGTCTTAATATTCTGCCGTTAATTTTCTTTTATTTCTATATAAAATGTAATTATATTAAAATCCAAAGTTTTTAAATGGATTCCTGATAATCAGTATTTCATCTGATTGTGTTTCGAAATATTATGACTTTTTTTTCGTTTAAATCCAATCAAATAAAATTAATTCCTTTGCAAAATCAACAATTCGGGTTAGAAAATAAAAGCTGTTTCCTTTGACAAACCCCCTCATCAAAAATTCCAAACTATAACACCACTTGAAAAGGGAAATACACGCACATTCGTGACTGCTGAGAAACAAAAGGGATTTATTAAAGAAAACGTTTTTGTATTTATTAAAGGATTCATTAAAGAAAACGTTTTTGTATTACTTAATTGTGAATTACAAACCAAAGAAAAATTTATAATTAGAAAACCTTTGATTGTCGTGTGAACAATTTTTTTTAAATTATCAATACTAGGGATAAATGAAAAAGTAGTTTGCTTTATTTAGCTTTATATTATTATTTTTTTTTGTTTAACTTCAAGACATTGAACTTATTGTTGAAGCCTTAAGCAAATTCGTTCCGGGGATTTCTACTGATGCTAAAATAAATTGTTAATTATATGTATGTAAAGGGCTTTTATGTGCAGTTGATTACTGTTTTCATATTGGTTATGTTTGTTTTGTAATTACTAATACTTATTAAATTATAATTTAAATTTTGGATGAAAACTTTACTCATACGAATATGCTTTTATTTTGTTAAGTGTCAAAAATTGTTTAAAAAGTGACAATTCTAAGCCTTCTATAACAAAAACAAAATGGCCATCGTTTAAATATATTTTCAGAAATATTTACAGAGAATAAACAAATGGTTTTAACTATAAATAGTTTGTAAAAACACAAACAACTATTTTCAGTTTTTTTCCAAATCAAAGCATTTAGATTTAATTTATTTTTGTTTTTGTACATATTAAGAAGAATATTCTCCTACATAATTTTTTTTTTTTAATAAATAAGTTTCCTCTCAACATCAATATACTCATGTGTATATATATATACATATGTGGATAACTCCGTCTTTTCAATTTAGCTTCATTATCATCATTAACAATTATATAGAAAAACTCGTTTCCTTTGCAGCACATTATTGGTGTGACTTTACAGGTGTTCTCAATTCGACAACTGTCACATTCAAAAATATCATTGGCATATTTCAAGGCGGATAGAAAACGGAAAAGTTTTTATAAGTTTCCTTTTCTTTGTCTTAATATAATACTAGATTAATATGGATTTACTAAAATTGTAATACTCCATCCTTTTTCTAAAAAATTTTTAACAAAACATAATTAAGAACAAGTAAGAAAATTATAGTCGGTATAGACCGACTATACGGTACTCTATGCCATGCGTTTAAAGACCCTATCTCTTTGCTCCAACTATTTAGATGTAAGTGTTTTTGGCCTCTGATATGAAAAAATTCATATCGGTTGCTATATTTATATGGGGACTAGGTCGAAAAATGGATAATTCCTAACCATATTTGGTAAGGTCACTTATTTTGTGCCAAAGCAAATTTGTAATATTTTTGTTTTTTTTTTATAGATATAAGTGAATATCGACAATTAGCTTCATATGGGGGTTATGACCCAGAATTGTCCTATAGGGACTACTATTTTTGGACTACTAATAAATGTATGTAATAAACATAGACAAACCGAATTAGACGGAGATCTGTATGATAATTTTGATATTATTTCAATTTAAGTCGATCTCATAGCGGTCATTTGTATGGGGACTAAGTCTGAAAATGTACCGATTTTCACCAATTTCAATAGTTCATGCTATGGCCGAAAGAAACCCGTATATCAAATTTCATCAAAACTTATTCATATTTGCGACCTGTAGTTTGATTACAAAGTTTATATGGACAGATAGACAGACGGACAGACGGACATCGCTAAATCGACTCATAAAGTGATTTTGAGTCGATCAGTATAATAAAAGATGGGTCTATGTCAAATGTTGTTGGTACTTACAAACATCAGCACAAAGTCGTTATACCCTGACCTCATAGAGGTATAAGGTATAAAGATATACACCCCTGTTCTTGAAACCAGTATCACAAAAAAAAAACTCGAAAATTAAAAAATTCTTAAATCTATGAGTTTTTTGCTGTTTTCTAATTCCAATAAGAATATTTTTTCTTGTTTTAATTCACATAGAAAACGCTTTGTAAAACCAAAACAAATGCCCTTTTTTCTACTAAGCAGGTCTTAAGAGATAAAAAAAATAATTGATATTTAAACTCTAACATGTTTTTTTATTGAACCTTGTCATTATTTTAAAAAATTAGACATTAATTTTATGAAAAAAAAAAAACGATTTTAAAAAACGACTACTTTTTGCGCTGATTTAAAAAAAAACTCGTAAAAAACTCGATGTTAATAAAACACACTTTTTGCGATGATGCTGTTCTATAACTATCACCCCTGTTCTTGAAAACACTATCACAAAAAAAAAACTCGTAAATGAAAAAAATTCTTAAATCTACGAGTTTTTTGCTGTTCTCTAATTTCAATAAGAATATTTTTTCTCGTTTTAATTCACATAGAAAAGTTTTTTTATACTAATCAGGTCTTAAGAGATAAATAAACTAATTGATGTTTAAACTCTAACATGTTTTTTATTGAACCTTGTCATTATTTTAAAAAATTAGACATTAATTTTATGAAAAAAAAGATTTTAAAAAACGTCTACATTTTGCGCTGATTTAAAAAAAAACTCGTAATAAGTGGTCGGTGTTAATAAAACACACTTTTTGCGATGATGCTGTTCTATAACTATAATAAAAACTTTTTATTTACACAATCTATTTTCCATTATAATTTTTTCAATTACAACATAGATTCTTTATGCACTAATTATTGCAAATAAAGGAATTAAAAGAAATTTTTTCATCAAATCACATATTTTTATTTTTTTTGCATATGTTCGAAACAGTAGTGAGGCCAGTCAAATCCAATTTATTTGAACATCGAAATTTTTTTTGGTGGTGCCTAACTTTTTAAAAAGAGAAAAGTCATTTTTAATTGAATAAAATTGAAGAACCAAAACAATTAAATGACAAATAAGTTGTTATTAAAAAAAAAAAATATATATTTCTTTATTTTTTTTTCTATAAACTTAAGAAAAAACATGTACAAAATACTTAAAAGTTTTTTGTGAAACTGAATAAAGAACCATACGGCACCTCGGTTTCTAGAAAACATATGTTCTTAACTCAAACATATGGTTCTTAACTCAAACATATGTTTCCATTAAATAAATAAAAAAAGTGGTTTCAAGAGACCCAAAATTTCAATTTCATGTGATTTTAAATTCACTCTTGTTCAAATAACAACGTTTCAAGAACAGGGCTGATAGTCGGGCTAGACTCACTATACGATACCTTATATCGAGAGAGGATCCTTCTTTACTGAGGCAATAACTGCAAATAGAAATTAAGACTAAACCAAATATTTGTGGCATCGTTATTAATTTCTGACATGCAGATACGAAATAGTTCATAACTGATTTTATTTTTATATGGCAACGAGGTCAAAAACTTTACCTCAGTCTTACTTTTCTCTAAAACAAAATTTATATAAATAATTTTTATATATATAATTTTTTTATAAATTTAAATGATGATCGGAAATCAGCTTTATATGGGGACTATAACTAAAAATGGGCCTACATGATTTTTTTTTGGGACTATTGGTTAGTGGAGTTAAGTTCTAATATTACGTTTTTTTTGGAAATCACTCTTTGGTATATTCTCTATCGAAAGATGGCAAATTTGTTGCATTTTTTTTACTGATGACAAAACAATGAAAACTTTTAAAATTCTTAAGGGGGTTGACTAAAATAATAAAAATAAAAGATGGTATTAAAGAAAATTTTTTAAATCTTAACCGTTATTTGAATATTTATAGTTTCTGAAATTTTCTTTCAACTGATTTTTAAACATTTTTGTAGTTTCAATGTTCAAATGTCTATAATATTAATAGGGTAGGCGATTTTCTATTACCGATGTAAGTTTCACAGTTTTACCCCGATTTTGAAAAAAATTTATCATTTGAAAGGTATTTCTTTTTAGCTGTTACCCAGATTTACAGATTTTCATCGTCTGGAATATTTTTTGGAGTTATGATCGTTTAAAGTTGCTACTAACACATACATAAAACTATACAATGCTATGTGTGGGTTTATTAAATTTGTTAATATGTTTATGTTAATGTGTTGAGTTTGTTTTCTTCATTTGAAATGAGTTGAATTGTGTTAGGGTCTTTATTAAATGAACAAATTAAATTTCCTAGAATTTGCACTCGAATATCGAATTTCAATTTTATTTTTTAACAATTTCGAGTTAAGTTCAAAAATTATATTTTTTTTTTTGGAAATCACTCTTTGGTGTATTCTCTATCGAAAGATTGCAAATTTGTTGTATTTTGTTTACTGATGACAAAACAATGAAACTTTTAAAATTCTTTACGGAGGTTGACTAAAACAATAAAGAAAATTTATTAAAGAAAATGTATTAAATCTTAACCGCTATTTAAATATTTATAGTTTCTGAAATTTTCTTTCAACTGATTTTTAAACATTTTTGTTACCGATATAAGTTTCACAGTTTTACCCCGATTTTGAAAAAAAAAATGTATCATTTGAAAAGTATTTCTTTTTAGCTGTTACCCAGATTTACAGATTTTCATCATCTGAAATATTTTTTTTGGAGTTATGACCGTTTAAAGTTGCTACTAACACATTAAATAAATAAATAAAAAAATAGTTTCCTAGAATTTGCGCTCGAATTTCGAGTGCTAGAATCTACTAGTCATAATTAATTTTTATAAAATAATGGCAAGATTAAAGTTTAGTGAAGAGTTAAAAACCATAATAATAGATAAGCTCACTGCTGGTCTGATGCAGAAGAAAATTTGTGAGAAATGTTCTATATCAAGAAATATCGTAAAAGAGGTACGGTGAAGACTCAATATAATGGCGGCAGCCCGCATAAAATGAGGCAGAGACAGAGACAAGACAATTTAATGCTACCTAAAGAGGTTATTAACAATCTGAAACTAAAAATATGTTTTCCGACGGACAAAGAAAAGAAAACACTGATATCAGGACACTAGGGTGGGTCAAATTTTATGGGGCCAAAAGAATCTTCAAAATTCGTTTTTTATTTTTTCTTTGAATGAACAAATATAAAAACGAATTTTTTGACTAAGGCCGAGGTCACGCAATGAGCGGCAAAGCGATGAGCGGAAAAAAATTAAAACATATGAAATACTACTGAAGTGGCCACACAATGAGCGGCATGTCAGCGTCAGCGTCTAAGCGGCGCCGCTCAGGAATATAACTTGTTCTAATTTTTAGTTGTTCTCTGAGCGGCAAAGAATAAAAACGGCAAAAAAATGGCTTTTCTTTGTTCTGTCAATCTGTAGCGCGATTCAGTAACTTATTTTTAACGATAATCGAATGGTTAGAAAAAGAAACCAAGTAAATTATCGATTTTTTTTTATTCAGTAAAATTTTTAAAATATATTCTCTATTGTTAAAGTCAGCTGTTATTGTCATCTTAACGACAACCATTTTTGTGTTGTTTTTCAATCGATAAAAAGTTAAAAAGGTTGAAATGTAGTCATACATAAATCAAAATCATAAACTAGTGAAAATATTTTGCTTTTATTATAAAAACTTTTTATATAAATAATAAATAATAACATTGACAATGGCATTTTGGCAACCCACCGCTCAGAAATGACGCTCAATAATAAACCACTTGCCGCTCAAACATGCCGCTCTGCCGCTTGCCGCTTTAACGCTCATTGCGTGGCCTCGGCCTTACATCGAATGAAATTAATATAGGTCGTGTATGGGTACCCCACATAATTCTCAGCGCTGAATATTTTGGACTATTTTAACTATGGGAAAGCCAAGGATTCGTTGATTTGTGCAATAATTTCTTCAATTTTTCCCAAAAAGATGAAAAATTAAATAGATGTGAAAAATGGATTTTCCGACCCAAAAAACCCCCAGTATGCACATTTTCAATAATGTTTTTACATTTGAACGAGTATATGGAAAATATCATGAAAATATCTTCATCCAAATTTTGGCAGGCTCGAAAATTATGTTAGAGGTATGGTTTCTTGAGCAGACATACTTATTATGGCCCATAGTACCAGAATCGCGATGAACACATGGAGTAAAAGTAATTAACCCACCCTACAAGACACCCGTTTGGCTCGCACAAATTTTGTTAAAGAAAAATTTTGAACTGGTGAGGAGAGGTAAGAGGCCACGATGGGAGAACAATTGTACAACGACCAAAGGAAAAATGACTAGATCCAAAATATACAAATAAAACTGTTAAGTTTGGCAGTAGCAATATTATGGTATGTCGTTGCTTTTTAGGCAAATTAATGGGTTAAATTCAATTAGTAAAAGATACTCTAACTGGAATTGTAAAGAAAATTATAAATTAATTAATGTGTAGATAAGCGAAGGAAAATATGATTCTGGTGAGGAAGCTCAAACATGACAATGACCTAAAACACACCTCGAAAGTTATAACCCAATGACTACAAACTAATGCAGTTAGTGTCTTGTGAATGGCCAGGACTCATCATTAAAACTCAATCCCATAGAAAATCTACGGGAAATTGTTGATCGAAAAATACGGACACGAAATTACATATACAAGACAGATTTCATCGAAGCAGTGGATTCAGAGAGGCAAGCAGTTTCAATGGATATCATTAGCAATTTAACTGACTCCATACGTCGACGAAAATAATGGACATGCAACCAAATATTGAAACCAAATATAGAGGAAAAGTTTTCAAATATTGTATTATAATGGTTTCCATTATTTTGTCAACACCATAAAAATGAATAATTTAATATTTTTTTTACTTTTTTTCTGAAATTAAAGTATTTTATGATATTTTTTCATTTTTAAATAAATAAAATATATAAATTAATTAAATTAATAAAATGGATTTTAATTATATGAACCAATTTTTGGGTATTGATCGTTAACGTCGTCCAAAATATATTTTATAAAAAGTTTCCATTATATTACCACTCATTATATATGACAATCTGTATCACACAGCTGATCATGATATACAAAATCTCATCAAAATGAATTCGTATTTGCGATCTGTAATTTTATTAAAGGGCTTACAGATAAACAATAGGCGGACGGACAAATATCGATAAGTCGCCTCAGAAAGTGGCACTGAGTCAATCGATATAATTAAAGTTCTGTGGGCCACCACTTAGTGGTAGAGGGTACAAAAATTGATTTTTATTTTTTATTTTTCATGAAAAATACAGCTCAATTTAAAAGGTGTACATATAACACTTTATCGTGTTTTTAAATATTAATCTCAAATATAATTTAATGAATTAACATTTGACATGATGTTAGTTGATGTCGTTTTCGTAGTTGTGTGCATGGGTGTTTCAGTGAATGATTGTGCAGTGTAACAATGTAGTGTTTGTGTTTCTCACATACAAATATTTAGTTTTTATTAAACTGCTACAAAAACAATTGTCTATAATATATGTTTTCTCTTTATTATGTTGTCTCGTAATTTGAGTTTAGAGCAATAAATACAGTTATACTAGTTTTTGTAGTTGTATATAACCGCTTCAAAATGTGTGTGTTTACTAGTACTTAATTACAACTGTCAACATTGTTTTTGTTTTACGGTTGATATTTAGTTAAAGTAAAATAAAGTACCATAGTACACTAAAAATATTTTGTCATACACATGTGGGGCCGAATCACAGAATTCGTTATCGAAATGTTATTTTTATTTGGAATAACACTGTGGAACAAATTCAGGTTAGCAAAAGTTAAGTCGATTCTGAGAGTGAGGGGTGAAAATAGAGGCTAAATTAGAAGACCCGTATCGCGGCGTTTGTTTATGTTAGTTCGAATTACTCGTCGACTAATTGATATTTTTTTAAACTGTAAAAGCCAAATTATTGCTAGAGACCTGTGCAACAATTAAAATTTAAAAAAAAATTGATTTAGAAAATTTTTGTGGTGCTTATGAAGCAAAATGTTGGAAAAATTATTTTTTTTCATGCTTTTTGAAAATATTTTCCACAAAACTAAGTTTTTTTGTTTTCTGTTTGATCTATAATATGCTTCTCAGTTTCTTCAATAAATTTCATTTGAAAAGAAAACAATCATAATACAAAAAGATCGGACGAAATTATCGACCTTTCTGATGATGATGACGATGACCAAGATATTAGAGACAGCAGTGATGTTGATCCACAGCCGCCTGCTAAACGGCAACTGGCCAAATCATTAATTTAATTTATTTAATTTTTTTACTTAAAACTTTTCATAACTAACATTTCAAAAATATATTTTTTCCCATATTTTTATAATTTCTTTTTCAATGTTTCTTCAAAACCAACACTGAACAAAATTGATACATAAAAAATGAGAAGTAAATTAATATTAAGTTGGAAAACGCAAGTTTTGTATTATGATTGTTTTCTTTTCAAATGAAATTTATTGAAGAAACTGAGAAGCATATTATAGATCAAACAGAAAGCAAGACTTAGTTTTTTGGAAAATATTTTCCAAAAGCATGAAAAAAAAAATATTTTTTCCAACATTTTGCTTCAAAGCACCACAAAAATTTTGTAAATCAATTTCTTAAAAAAGTTTAATTGTTGCACAGGTCTCTAGCAATAATTTGGGCTTTACAGATTGAAAAATTATGAATCAGTCGACGAGTTATAGCCAAAAACCATATAAACAATATGCTGAAAATCGGCATTTGACTGCAAAGTTCGAAGGTCGATTAAAAAAAAATCGAATTAACATAAACAAACGCCGCGATACGGGTCTTCTAATTTAGCCTATATTTTCACCCCTCACTCTCAGAATCGACCTAACTTTTGCTAACCTGTATTTGTTCCACAGTGTAATTTTACTCTATCATGTATAAAGACTAATGAAATCGAATTAAATACAAATGTGAAACTAGGTCTGAAGATTGCCCGCCTTCTTTTAATTATTTACCAAAATATGAAAATCTGTTTTTTTACTCGTTATGGAATGCGGTTATTTGACTCTTGTAAAATTTCACATATGTACTAAAATAATAGAAAATAGTTTTAAAAATGGATTTTAAAACTTTTTTTTTAATTCACAGTATTTTTCATAGACATTCTAAACAAATTTAGTATTTGCTATTTAAACAACGGATAGATATAGCTAGGCAATATATTTCTTGGATAAAGGGGATTGGTACGTAGAGTTCCAAAAACAAGGAGCAAAAAGATATACAAGGCATTTTTCCAAGTTTCTTTATAATTCCTTTAATTGAAAGAAATATTATTATAGTATTCCCAGAAAAAACTAAAAAATTGTAGATTGGCCTGGTTGCCACTTTTTTATTGAATGTTTTTAAAAAAGATATTTATGGTTGCTGATGAAGTCGAAAAAACACGTTAAGTGCATAGAATGGTATGTTTACTAACAACGACCTATGAAAAATTCTATAACAACCACCCCCATTAACTGCTAACTTTTTTTTAGTTAAAACTCAAATAGTTACTACAAAAATTATTCGAGTGTATTTTACCATGTACGTACTTGGTAATACAAATAATTCGTATCATAAGTGCCCTAAAAAGGTAATGGATATCCTCATTTTCTTATCTTTATTGTAGAAATAAAATATATGGCGACACCACGTACCCTTAACTTATGTTCGAAAACATATTATTTTTTATAATCATTATTACCAAAGGCATGAAATCAAGATTGTAACATTTTTGTTTTTGTTAAATGATATATAAAATAAATATTGGAATATATGGAAAGTAAAGCAGGTATTTTTACTTGTAGCTTTTAAGAACTGAAATTAGTGATATTGGAGCTTATTTTCTATTGAAATACAAACAAATTTATACTGTCAACAAGTAAAGATATGCCCTGAACTGTGTTTAGAATTGATTGAAATTTCCGAACGAAATGCAATTTCAATATGTAAAAATTATTTTAAAAAAACCCCAGATTTTCATTTAGAATTCGCATATGTTTTAGTTATATAGAGACTCATTGAACAATTATTCCTTTGTAAGTAAAAATGAACCACAAAATAACATCGCATTAGTTCTACCACAACGCTGTACAAATATTTATATTTCAAGATAAGAGTTGTGCCATTAAGTACATAATATTTTTCGTTAAAGTAATATTCTGAATGTATGTGATATGTAAGTCGAAATAACAATTTGGTAAAAAAAAAGAAAAATCGCAAATTTTTGCAATGTATGCTTTTAAGCATACATGAATGCTAAGACTATAATTAACAAGTAAGAAAATTATAGTCGGTCTAGACCGACTATACGATACCCTATACCATGCGTTTAGAAACCCTATGTCTTAGGCCCAACTAACTGGACATTGTAAATAAGCAAAAACCAAATTTGAGTGGGAATTTTATTAATTTTTTTTGGCTGCAGATATGAAAAAGTTCATATCGGATGCTATATCTATAAAGGGACTAGGTCCAAAAATGGACCGATCCTGATCATGTTTGGTAAAGTCTCTTGTATTTTGCAAAAATATGTACAAACAAAATTTGAGAAGAATCAGTGCAATATTTTTGTTTTTTAATAGATTTAAGTGAAGATCGGGAAGCAGCTCTATATGGGGTCAAAAGGATCATTTTTGGACTACTCATTAGTGGATGTAATGAACGGATATAAACCCAATTTGAGTAAGATCTATATGACAATTTGGATCTTATGGCAATTTATGTCGATTTCATATGGGTAATTTGTATGGGGGCTAGGTCTGAACATGGACCGCTTCTCACCAATTTCAATAGCGTTCATCCCATGGCCGATAAAAGCTTATATACCAAATTTCATCAAAATACATTCATATTTGCGACCTGCAGTTTGATTAAAAGCTTTACATGGACACACAGACGGACGGACGGACGGACGGACGGACATTGTTAAATCAACTCAGAAAGTGATTCTGATTCGATCGGTATAATTAAAGATGGGTCTAGGTCAAATATTTTTGGTTGTTACAAACAGCAGCACAAAGTCATTATACCCAAACCACATAGTGGTATAGGGTATAAAAATTGTTTTTAATAGTTAGAAACATCTGTGACATACAAAATATTAATATGAATTTATTTAGTAGCTGGTTAAATTCATTTCAACATTTACATTCATAATTTGATAAAGGTATAAAAGAGATATTTAAAGATTATCTTAACACATTAACGGCTATCGGATACAATATTTGAAATATAAAAACGGAGTTAATTTAGACATAATGTAGCTAGAATCAGGTAAGAGTTGTCGAGAATTAATTCCCATGGACACATAAAGTAAGAATAATGCTATGAAGTTCGGAAGTTTCGAATATTCTAAAAATATGTGAAATTGAGTCTTAATATAAGTCAATAAAAATGAAAAAATTTATGATTCCGGCTTAATTTTATTTAATTAAGTACCCGTAAGGTTTTTACAAAAAAATTCTAAAAGCTTACTTGATATTCAAGTTTCTTAAAGTGTCGGAATTTTTTAAATTTAAAAATATCTTGACATTTGTTTTTTATTATCTCGTAATAATATGCGCTTATGAAAATATATGTTTTATGTTTTTGTGAAATCAATCTACAACTATGAAGGAGCGGGAGGCTGGTACATTTTATTCGCAAAATGTTGACTTACTAGATATCTACGAGTATGAATTCGATGTTTAAAAAATTATGCGGATCTAAATCAGTCAGATGGTATGTAATTCTAAGGACTTAGTTGATGTAGAATGGCTTCTATGCAAATCAATCTTTGGTATTTAAAACACAAGCTTAATTCCAATAAGATGTTTAAGGTGAGTTTTTATCAGTTTCAAAGTTCATATTAATTATACCCGATACCACTATGTGGTCAGTAGGGCGGTTCATAAAATAATAAATTGGATTTTGTAATGGGCCAACCGGAATTTATATTAACCACCGTGAAAAAATAACACATGATTTTTTTCAAAATTTTTAAGAAAGATTTAGTGGTCGCTACCGGATCCAAAACATTGAAATTTTTGATAAAAAGCGTCGCCTCTATTCCTTTTCTCATATGTATGTATAAAAAAATATATATATATGTATATATTTTTACGATCACTTTTATTGAATGCTATTTGTAAAACAGAACGTATAAAACTTTTTTCTGAATTGTTTTCTGAAACGATTTAGCAACTCTTGTCCGTCCGTCCGTCTGTTCTTACAGGAAACTTGATGAAAATTTTTAAACATTGAATACTAAGATATCTGTTTACATTTGTCTTTATAATTAAGAAAATTATTACAAAAAAAAAAAAATACCGCACACGCATCCCCTCCCCAACCCTCCTCTAAATTTTGTATATATGTTTTTCAGTCTCTATTTATACAATGCTACTAAAACCCCTCGAATAAAAGTTTAGCAAGCATATTTTTATGTTTAAAACAAGGTTCAGAAAATACACACATGAAACACACAATGTTCTGTTCAAAAGTACCCAACACATATCTTTATTTTCATATCAATTATGTGCGTTTCTAAATTTTAAAGTAATACGTGATACAAAAATGTTCGTGTATATAACGAAATATTAAAACGAACACAGTCATGATTGTGTTGGGCACCGAAGAAAATTTAAAAACAAACATAATTGATATGAAAATAAAAATATGTGTGTGTTGGTCTAAGTTATGTTTGTTTACATATATGTACGAGTTTTTTATTCAGTGTGTGTTTTTTTCTGAACTCTGGTTTAAAATGATTTCTTTATTAAAATATAATTGTTTAGAAAACCTATATTAAAAATCTAAATTGTATTTATTCATTACAAATGTATAAGGGAAGTATAAACAAATATTAATTAAAAAAAGTTTTTAATTAAAAAAAATGCAGTCAATTTATGAAACTTATTCTGATAGACATAGAATATTTATATCTTACATTTAAATATTAAGCATATTAAGCTGTTTAAAATAATTATTTGAGCAAAGTTGATTTATTTGAGTCTGGGTAATTTTGTCTATATTCTTTCACCAATAACAATAAATACTGCTTTTGCTCTTCATTGCTGGTATGTAGTTTATTATACTCTTCCATCAGTGCCACTCCTCGTTATGCTATATCGTTAACAACTCTCATAGAACGAGTTATGCCTCTACCATTTATGTAATCCTCATCTTCTTCCCACGCTTCAGCGTTTTTCGTTATGAAATTGGATGAAATTCCGGTTATGCTAAAAAATCTTAAAGTATTTTTGGAAACAAATTCTTCTAGTTGTTTGTTACTTATTAGACTGGCGTCTAATGTTATTTTTTTCGACGGGTTCTCAACTCCTTCAACATCCAAAGCGTCCACCATTTTCTTTTTTTGTATCAACAGAAACTTGGTCGTCAAAAAAAAGCGAGTGCGACGAGCTCTTCTGGTAAATACCAAAGATGACCAAGGAATTTTTTAATGGCTACAGTTCCAATTAACGCATTTACTTCATCATAATTTGTAGATCCTTTAATAGCTGTACATCATTTCTTGGAGCATAAGTCGCTGAAGGTGCTACAAACCAATACTTGACATAAATTGTAACAACAAATATACAAACATCTCTCATTGATTCTGCTTCACTTTCATTAAGCCTGAATTCATTTCTAAATAACAATAAATGGTTTTAGCCATCCATCTTGCTCGGTGAAGACCTCCAGGTGCTCTGAAAGATATTCCATTTTCGGGAACACCTCCTAGAAATATTAGAGTTAGCTTCAATAGCTCTTTGTAGTCGTCTCGAGGCTGAAACTGTTTTAACTGAGTTTGAACGAAAGAAATTATCTCATCTGTAATATATGTCACTTGTTTTAAAACAAAAAGATCAGAAATTCCCGATTGAAAATTTTTCCGATTAATTTTGCTCCAGGCCAACTTAAATTTTTTAAAGATCAATGTTTCAGGCCCGGTTTTTTTTTTTTTTTTTTTTAAGTGTTTATTTAAAGAAAATTTGTGTATGTATTTAGAACTATAAATAAACAAATAGTAACTATAATTTATTATTATACATAGTCCCATAATCGGGCTCTCAAGTATACTAATTCTATCTGAAGTTTTAAATATATTTTTTATATACATAAGATTTATTTTATATACATAAGTATAATCGATATGATATAATGTAACAAAAAAATTTCAAAAAAAAGTCACTTCTATATTTATGTGATAAAAGGTTCAGTCAAGGGGTAAAAGTAGGAAGGGGAGATTTTAGTTAAGCCACCAAAATTTTTTTTGATTTATGTTTGGAAAAATGTTTTTATCACCTGAATAAATACTTGTATCATACCTAGTATTATCAAGTGTGATTTGAATGCAATAGATAGCTTTTTTATTGGCTCTCCTATATATATGGTAAAATATAGGTATGCCTATTTCATTTCGGATAAATCCTTTAATGTCGAGGTATACAAAAGCTTCAGGTGGTACATATCCACTTTGGAAGGTTTTTTGTATGTATCTTTCGTCATTGTAATATGGTGACATACATAATTAAATTATTTTCATAGCATACAGAGCTCTTTGCAATATAATTTCTAAATATATGAATAATAAAATTGTCTATTCTACTTATGTTTGCTGCATTGTATAATTTTTGATTTGATATGTATTTTACATAATCGCTATTTGGATATCTATACAGGGATGTGCATGATCTTAGACACTTTCTTTCAAAAACGCGAATTTTCTCCATATATGATGGAGAAATGTTAAACCAGATTTGGCAACCGTATGTTATAATAGGTCTAATTAGTGATTGATACAGTAAGACCCTGACTCTAGAATTGATGTATTGTGAATAAAACAGTTTTTTGTACATGAAAAATGCATTTCTTGCTTTAATTATTTGTGTATTTATATGAGAATTGAAATATAAAAACTTATCTAGATAAATTCCCAAGTATTTTACGACTTGTTTGTTGGGTATACATATATTGGTATTTGCTTTTATACCAAAATCTTTCCATTTTGTTCTTATGTTGTGATTACATTTTCCTACTGGCGGACGGAAGAGAATGATTTCAAATTTTTTAAAATTAATTTTCATTTGCCAGTCTATAGCGTATTTTTCAACTATATTAAAGTATGTTTGTAATACATTATTAATTTTCTCTATTTTATTATCGGCGTGGTATATTATAATATCATCTGCAAAAGCAATGATATTATCAATTTTTGTTAATAGATCAAATATAAAGAGATTAAATAGAATTGGGGAATTCACTGTTCCTTGTTAAGGACCATTTACTGCCATAAATGTTTTTGTACTTATTTGTTTCCTATTGCCGACTAAAAAGGATTTGTTGTATATCATGTTGTGTAATAGTATTATTAAATGCATAGGTATGTTATATTTCAATAATTTGTAAATTAATGCCGGTATCCATATCCTATCAAACGCCTTTTCGAAATCAATCAAACAGGCACCTGTACACAAGGAATTATAGAGGTTGCAATGAATATTTGAGACAAGCAGATGTGTTGCATGAATTGTCGAGTGTTTGTATTTGAATCCGAATTGTCTCTCATTATTTAATTGATTTTTTTCACAGAATTTAACTAAATTATTGTTTACGCAAATTTCAAAAACTTTACTAATATTTGGTAGTAAACTAATAGCACGGAGATTTTTTAGCTTACTTGTATCCGTATTTTTTTTGGGCAAAATTACGACTTTCGCTACTTTCCATGCTTGGGGGAAATAGGAATTGTTTAGCATGATATTAAAAAGAGTGCAATATTCACGGACCATTACATCAGGAATATTTTTTAATACAATATTTGGGATATTATCTAAGCCTGAAGAAAGTTTTTTTTTCAAACTTTTGAAAATGTGTAACAGCGAATTATGCGTTATAAAAAAAATTTCCATTTATATATTCATTAATCTGGTTAGCCTTGAAATTATCCGTAAATGTTAAAAGAGATGATAGATTAGTTTCATATTCATTTTTTCTTTCCAAAAAGTTTTTGAAACAGGTATCCACATCAATATGCACTCTATTTTGAGGATCGATTTCTTTGAAGGAGTGAATTGACTCTAAATAAGCCCCAATGGTGTTTAAAATTTGACTTTGATCTTTTACTATGAAGTTACTACTTTCTTCATCTCTTTCTAGATCGTCAGGTGATATATCCGCATTTCTAATCAAAAATTCCTCATCTTGTGGGATTTGAAAAGTATTAATATTCACCGGTTGTATTGACCTAAACTGTTTTTTTACTTCACAAAACGTATTTGAGGAGTTCTTATGATCAATATTTTTAAGTTTCTCTCGTATATGTGTATTGACTGCTATAGTAAAGTTATCATTAATTAGCTTCTTGATTAGTTTAATTTAGCATTTTAATAAATTAAGTTCAACTGGCAATAATAAGCGCTCTAATCGGTTGTGTTTTTTGATTAGAGTTAAAATTTTGTTTTTTTCTGATTGCAATTTCCTTATAGTTGCATTTGTATATTTCCTTGTTGAGTCAAAGTTTTGAAATTTAGGAACTAATTTTTCAATTGAACGCATAATCACGTCATTTAACTTAATTAAATGAAAATCTATTTCTGAATTTGTGAGATTTTTCTGATTTGGGATAGGTTCGTTAATGTTATAATCATTTACAATACTATTCTTAAAGTTTTTCCAGTTAGTTTGTTTATAGTTAAATTGGGAATCAGGCATTTCTTTAAAAAGAGTGATTGGGTGATCATTTACATCTTGTAAAACTAAAATTTGTATTGCATTATGGTCGCTATCATAATCAAGGTTCTTAAGACAGTTTATTGTATTATTCTCCTTGTGTATGGATAAGCGTGAGTCAGCTATACAGAGGTCTAGATACGAATTAGAACGCGGGTAAGAAGGTGCAGCTGAGGCATATAAAGTACACCTAAATGGAATTTCATTACCTGATAGCCATTCTTTTAGCATATTACCTTTTGCGTTGCTTGTGTCATTACCCCAATCTGTATGTTTGCAATTGAGGTCTCCTGCTAATATATAGTAGTTATTGGCGTTTTGTAAATTTAGGGATTGAAAAAGTTGTAATAATTCGGTTTTTAAATTGTTATTATTATTACCGGAAGGGTAATAAGCCGATATTACGAATAATGTTTTATTAGCAATCCATGGTATTTTTAATATACAAGTTTCCAATATTTTAAAAGAGTTTATAGTAGTGTTGGTATAGTTCTGATATTTGATGCCTTGTTTAATTAAAACTCCCGTTCCACCTCCCCTAACAGAGTTAATTCTATCTTTGCGTATAAATTCGTAGTTTTTAAAAGTAACTTTATGTCTGTTATTTAATTTTGTTTCGTTTAGAAGTACTAAGTCCGGGTTATATTTGTTAATAGAATTACATAAGTCGTATCTTCTACTTAATCTAATAAGAGAATTAACGTTAATTTGAATTATATTAAGATTTTCTACAATACTTTCAGCCATGATGATTATTTAAGCCTCTAACAATGAAAAGATAGAATCTATTCTAGATGCTTGAATTTTTAGTTGTTTATGTAGATTAACTATTTGATTTGAAAGGTTTTGCATTGAATTTTTGAACTCTTCTAAAGCTAGTTGTATCGGATTTGTATTATTTTGATGTTGAAGGTTATTGTTTTTTACAGTATCAGCAAAGCTAATATTACGATTTATATTATATGATGAATTTGTAGTTCTATTTTGTATTAAGATTTGTTTTTTGGCCCGAAGCTTCTGTTGAATTTCCTTATATTTTTCGCATCCTTTATATGATGCTGGGTGGCCATGTTTACCACATACCACACAAAACAGTTTATCCCTTTAATTATCAGGTACATTTTTTAGGGTACATTCTCCAACTCCATGACTTTCGTTGCATTTAACACATCTTTTAGCTAGATAGCAATTAGATGCACTATGAAAGAAACTCTGACAGTTTCTACATTGAGTAATTTCAGGCTTTTTTAAGGGTTCCCATCGAATACAGCGATGAAGCAAAGCCTTAATTGCATGCAATTCATTAGCTTTGCTATTGCTACTTATTTGCACTAAATAAATTGGCAGAACATATTTTTCACTTACTGATTTTTTGGTTTTAAATTCGTTTACTTTTATAAATTTCAAGTTCTCATTTTCGGATGCTCTTAGTTCTTCATTAGTATCAATGTTAGCACAGAGGCCTTTTAGTAAGTATGTTTTTGTTTTTATATCTTTTGGAGTAAATGTAAAAAAATTTGTTTTTGTTTTTTGTAAATACGCTTTTACTCTGTTGTAATCCTCCATTGTTGACACATAAAGAGATATTTTTTTGTTATAAAATTCTCTTATTTTAAAGTCTTTTAAATTAAGACCTTTTTTTATAAACTTAACCAGTTCATTGGGATCCACACCAAAAACGTTGAGAGGTGGGATTTTTTTATTTTTGTTTTGAGTATTGTTTGTTGTATTTTCATTATTTAGAGTATTATTGTTTAAATTATTATTTTTTGTGTAGCTATTAGATGTTGATGCTTGTTCGTGCTCTTGTATATGTTTTTCAAATATTTATAAATATTCTTTGTTACACTCTTTGTCATTATCGAGAATGGCATAATAATTATTTTTTAGCTGTTTTGCCACTGTTGCACTTAATGCTTCACTTTTTCTTTTTCTCTCATTTACTGATTTTACATTATTTTGTATTGATAGATTATTTAAATTGTTTTTTTCATTATTGATTAACGTATGTTGAGCATTAAGCTCTGACATAGTTTTTTGAATTGTTTTTTTTTTTAATTTGTTGTTTAAGTTTCTCTGTTAAAACAACGACGCAACAAAAATATGCGTTGAAAAATGAAAAAATAAAAACACGTAGAACAATGGATATAGTTTCACTTTCCGCTAGACGTCCGTCTTTCATGACAGTCACGATAGAACTTCTGTTTCAGGCCCGGTTGAAGTACCAAGTGCCTGGCGAAACACAGCTTCAGGTATTATTTCCAGAATGTGATGACGACATGCCAGCCAAAGCATATCTTTATCCATCTTTTGTTCTAACAAAATACATGCACCATTTATTCTTCCAGTATTTGTTGCAGTTGTGTCAAAACTCATGCATTTAATTTTTTCGCTTAGGTTCCATTCTAGTAAGGTATTAAAAACTGCCGACGCAGCTGCAACACCTGTTCCAGCAGATAAGTTTGGGACTGCAAGCAGCTTATCAATTCCCATTCCAGATACCAGGATTGGAAGACGTTAAACGATCTTATTTCCGCTGATATCTTCTATCATTTTCCCATCCCAGTGAATTGTGAGAGGAAAGTCAGGCTTAAAATTACTTTTTAATGACTCGGCCATGCTTTCTCGGAGTCAATTCGCTGTCGACGAATAGAAGAAGTGCTTATATTATAGTTTGAAGGATCGCCACCAATGTGTTTAACTGTTTCTGTCAAAACTATAGCTGCCTTTCGGTTACATAGCTTTGCAACGTCAAGACTCACAGCTAAATTTTCATTTAAAATTTTCTTTCTGCGTCTGCATATCTTTTTCTTTTCCGCTGGTTCAGAAGCTTTTAAAGTAGATAAAGTTTGGTCATCATCGGTTGACGAAGACGATAGTTCAATTCGACCCCTCTTATGAATACGATCGATAGACTTGCTCTCACGCTCCAGCATTTTTTTTTTTGCGAATCTCTTTTATATGGGACCATTTTTCGTATTTAGCATTCCTTCTTAAAAGTGTTGAGTCTACATTACCTATTTTTCCATGCCGAATGACCTTTCGCTGAGCATTTAAAAAATCTTTATCCTCCTGTATTACAATCATGTTTAAGGCATTAGCGTGAGCAATATCGAAAAGACCTTCCAAACTACTTGACCAGTCTTGTTCTTTTTTGTTCAAGCCTCCTGAGCGCTTTGCTTTGTTTTCCTTATTTTTCTTTAATTTTTGCCAAGAATGAAACATTATATCAATTTTATCTATTACGCGCTTTTTTATTTGTGTCGGTATTGCGGGCATTTCCCAAATCGCTAAGACATCGTTTGCAGTTGAAGAGCAACAGCCTCTTATTGTTAATTTTTCATAGATTTTGTAGTAAAAAATACACCTAATACCTTTTTTTTGTAGGAAGTTTGGTCTTGCATAGCTGTGATACCTGTCCAATAAACCATATTTTAGTTCTGTTGCGCGTAGCCGATGTTGTTGAACTTGAAGCCATTATAAAAAATTATCCACAAGCTGGTCTAATAAAGTAGAAGTATATGTTGTTACACTATTTTATATATTACACTATTTTATATTTTCCGCTACTTGCTGAAATTATATGGAGCTAGATCTTGCGTGATCTTGAATAAAATTATTATTTTAAAATTTATTGTATAAAAATTATATCTTTTCTTAAATTTGAATTTAAATTGACAAATGTAAGGACGGACGGACAAAAGTTTCTAAATCGTCTCAGAAATGGTTCTGAAAACAAATTGTGCTCTATTTATTTAAAAAGCCTTACGTAATAACGGTGTACATAATTTGTTTTGTTTTATTATTTTTACGACACGCACACATGGAATAAATTTTAAAGACAACAATTTTTCTCAAAACCACTGAAGTTTGGGGTCCGGTAGCGATCCCTAAACATTGATGAAAAAAATTTAAAAAAAATCATGTGCTATTTTTTCACTGTGCTTAATATATATTCGAGTTGGCCGATAAAAAATCGACAAAACAAAAAAAAGTGTCATATATGAGTCGATTTAGTGATGTCCGTCCGTCCGTCCGTCTGTCTGTGTGTTCATGTAAATATTTTAATCAAACTGAAGGTCGCCAATATGAATATATTTCGATGACATTTGGTATGTAAGCTCCTATCGGCCATAGCATGAACGCTGTTGAAATTGGTGAAATGCGGTCCATGTTCAAACCTTGTCCCCATACAAATAACCCCTATGAAATCGACTTAAATTGCCATCAAATACAAATTATCATATGGATCTCAGTCAAATTGGGTTTGTATGTGTTTATTATATTCATTAATCAGTAGTCCAACAATAGGCCCTATAGGACAACTCTTAGTCATAGGCCCCATATAGAGCTGCTTCCCGATCTTAACTAATATTTATCAAAAAACAAAAATATTGCACAGTTTTTTTCTCAAATTTGGTTTGTATATATTTTTTCATAATATAAGTGACTTTACCAAATATGGTCAGATTTGCTTTATGCTTATTTTCTATATCCAATTAGTTGGACCGAAGAGACGGGGTCTCTAAACCATGGCATAGGGTATCGTATAGTCGATCTAGACCGACTATAATTTTCTTATTTTTTCTATGCGGGCCTAGTATTTTCACCTTGACCAAGAATTTTTCAACCCCCCACCCCTTCTAAAAAGCAGTTACACTGACTAATTTTACATCAAAAATGACAGAAACCATTTTGCTGTCTATGCTTTTTAAAATAATTTACCCAAGCATTTGTTTATGTTAGCATATAAATCTCGGTCATTTTCCCAGTATTTACTCTATTTTCTAAAGTTATTTGTCAACGCTATGCTGACCGTATCTTTTTTTCATTTGCAGATATATACAAATTTTTGATGTGGCCTTTTCTGTTGTGTTTTTTAATGAGAACTGTTTGCTTGCGATGAAAAATTGTGGTGTTGAAACATTACGAGCGCCGTATTTCTTTATGTAAAAAAATATTTTAGCTAAGAATTATTTTGAGGGTTAATAAAAAGTATATTTATCTTTTTTTATTTTTGTCAGCTGTTACACAATTAAAAAAAAATATTTGGTTGTTATTGTGCTTACGTTTTTTTTTTTTGGGATTAGCAACCACTGAATAATAACTTTCTCATTAACTTTCTCCATAACAGCAGTGTCTCCGCCGGATATAAATTTGTAACATCTCGTTTCCATTTATTGTCATAGAAAACAGCCATAATTTTATTTTGCAAGCGAAGCAGTTAAACAAAGAAATTAATTTTTTGATAACTCAATTGACTTCGTCTTAGATTTGTGGATAAAGAAAATAATAATTGTGCTAAGCAGAGGTCGGAGCTTAATATAAATCAATCATTTATTAAAATATTAAGCCCTTAAAAGGGAAATTGAAACATTTTCAGCTCAAATGACATAATTGAAGTAATTGTTTTTAATCATAAATAAAGTTAAAGCAAAGTTCTTAAAACTTTTAAACACAACATTAATATTAGGATCTGACTCAGCTGTACTCAAAGATTTCAAATGGAATTAATATTTCAAAATCAGTTTTATTTTTAAATATGTTAATATATTTGTATATACTATACTAACTACCATCTGGTCAGCGTATAATATGTTTGTGCTGATAATCATAACTATTAAAAATATCCGACCACGATGGAATTTTCATTATAGTGGTCAACCCGCAATAATGTTCTAAGTCGATTTTGTAATATCCGCCGATACGTCCGTCTGTCTGTGTGCCTGTTGTCTATGTACTTCTGGTAGTCAAACTACAGGTCACAAATATTAATTATTATTTTGATTACATTTATTCTATAAGCTTTTGTCGACTATAGTAAACCTATTCGCCATACAAATATACCGTATAGAATCGACCTATATCTAAATTTTGAGTTTACTATCCTTAAATTAAACCCTTTAAGATTATTTTTTGTCATAGTCGCCATATTAAGCTTTTTCCCGATTGCCACTTAATTATATATAATATATATATTAGCGTGGTCTTTCGTCATATGACATTTTTTAAATGGCGATTTCGCTTTTAAAAATTCAGCAGCATTTGGAAAATATTTGAATTTTTTTTAATAAATTGTCCTTTATTAGCTTGGGGACATATGCGACCCCAAGTCCAAAAGGGTTAATGGTGTAATATAATTTTTTTCAGAAATCCTAGGCTATTAATATAAATTATATAACATTACAAAGTAAAAGAAAACTGATTAATTTTGATACAAAGTATTTAGAAAAAGTACATTTACTGAATATTTCACAAAAATCTAATTTTTATCGAAATCCGCAAAAAAAAAAATCCTTGTAAAAAAAATTCTGGCACAGAAATTTACTTAGAAATTCACACAGTTGATCTCTAACATATATTTTACAAAATCCTCAAGTGACAGATCCATTTTTTTAAATTTTGTTTAAGAACATTTTTTAAAATTTGAACAAGCAGTTTTCAAAATTTTATCAAATATATTTCCAATTTCAGTCTCATTACGGAATAGGTTAACAACATGGTAACAAAACAATACTAAATATCGCACCTGTACCTCTAAAGTGAGTCAACTCAAAATTTTTCAATTTTCAATTTTTGCAAGAAAAAGATACACAGTGGTCATATCTATCCACTGTAAAAATCTTACATTGATTTTTCTAGTCTTTCGCAAAAAAAAAAAATGCATTTGTAACCCCTTTGTATCATAAGAGTAGCTTCTTTAGAATCCATTAAAAAGACATATTTTGAGTTCCAACCAAAAGAATAGTAATTTTTGCTGATCACTGAAAAAATCGCAAAAACAACTACTGTTGTATACTTATTATTCGCAATTCTTTACAATGAAGCAACTGTTTTAAAATTTTTTAGTAAATATTTAAAAAAAACCGTTTTTTGCCTCTACTGAAAATTTGTAAATTTTGAGTTGACTCACTTTAGAGGAGCAGGTGCGACATCTGAGTAATTATAGGTATAGAGACAAAAAAAAAAATCAATCAATCAATTTGCTAAAGTTGAAAATATGTTCATCACATTTAATGATCTAAATTTTATTGGCACAAAAGTGGTCTGGCGAATTTGTTCTTTCTTAATTCGATTTTGAAGATATTTAGTTTTTTGAAAAGATAATTTAGGAGTGATATCGATTCATATAACGACTTGTCGAAAAAATTAAACTATAGAACGAAATTTTCGTAAAATGTGAAAAAAGTCTTATTTTCCCATATAAAAAGACTTGAAATTTTCAGTCGCGTTGAGGCACCTCAAAATTTTTTTTGATTGACCCAAAACTTTGTATTTCTCAGTTTGTCTTGCTAATCGGATATTTCTAGGGGGTGAGACCGAGATTTTGAACATTCGTTTAATTAAAGCCCATCCTAATATACACACTAACGTCCAAAAGTATTTGCCATTCCTCATTCTTAATTTTCAAATGTCCATATCTCCAAATGTCCAAATTTAAAACATATATTCATTATTGTTTACTTTTACTATCTACATAAGTATTTTTTTAAAGCTAAACTCTATTCTTAAATTTGAATATAACAGGTAAGTCGAACCTTCCCACAATTCTTAATCCAGTGAGCATGGCTCGATCTTTAAGCAAATCAACCCCAAACCATTACGGAACCTTTCCCGGTTTTAAATGTTGGAACTAGACATGCATTCGATGTACGTTCTCCAGCTGTTATTTAGGGCTTCTCACCTATTGTGAGCTTCAAGAAGAATCCAGAAGAATTCAAAATAATATTTCAACAATTATATCTACAGGAATATTAAACACAATAGTTAAACCTCAATTTGAATATTGTACAACTCTATTTATTCTTGGGAGTCAACGAACGCAAGAAAGACTTGAAAAGCTTAAAAATTTGTTTGGTATGAGATGTAATTCTAAAATGTCATAGGTTAACACATATAAGTTACAGGCTACAAATATTGCAGTTGCTCTCAGTAAATCTAATATTTATATTTAAGATGAAAAATGTAATGTTGCCGAACTACTTGGGAAAGCAACTAGTTTATGTAGCAGATGTACAACCATACAATCTGAGAAGTAGGAACGATATTATTTTAAATTTTTAGCAGAACAAATTTTTATCAAAATTTATAATTTTCTAATGGACTTAAATTATATAATGAAATTTCATTAGAATTAAAAAATTAAACAAACTTTTTTTATATATAAACGTAAAATTACAATGTACATTAAATAAATGTATTAAAGTAAAAAATTCATGAGTGTAACATGACTTAATTTTATATTAACAGCATTATGCCTAAATAAATGAATAATTAAATTAATAAATAAAAACAAGTAAGAAAATTATAGTCGGTCTAGACCAGCCATGGCAAAAGTTTTCGATTGACGGGCCATTATCTAATTAGAAAATTTCTCGGGGGCCAAAAAAAAAACTTTTTTTAAAAAGCTAAAATAAAGTTAATTTCAATTTTTAGCAATAAAATAGCCAAATTTAATTAGAAAACCTTTATTTAATGCGATAAATGTAGTCGTTTACAATTAGTACTTAATTTTTCAATATCTGAATCAAAACTACTTGTTCAAAATTCTTAGTATTGCGTACAAATGTTCAACGCTTGTCCTAGATCGCATTTGTATTATATTTTGCTTCATTATAACCAAAAAATTTTTTTTTGCCAGCGTCAGCGTCGAGCTCTTTAAGCAAACCTTTTGATCGAAGAAAATTTACCAGTTACATGTTCTATTTTTAATACATTTTCACACAATGCGTGTTGATATATAATACAGTGAATCATAATAAGCTGTTTATTTGGATCAATCGTATGAACCTTGTCTTGAACTCTTTTCAGCAGTCCTATATTTGAACCCGTTAAGTTTGGGAATCCATCGGTAGTCACATTAACTAGATTTTCCTATTTAATATAATATTTCAAAGACATTTTTCACTTTCGTTAAAAAGTTCTGCACCGGTAGTTCTATTTTTCACAGCTCCTGTGTAGTTTCAAGTTCCTCATTAATTGACCGAACAAAAATCAGTAGTTGTGCAATATATTTTATTGGATAACTGGATTTAGAAAAAAAGCATAAATCAAATTTGAGTGGGATTTTGATTAATTTGGCTGCAGATATGAAAATGTTCATATCGGATGATATATCTATGTATATGGGGACTAGGCCCAAAAATGAACCGATCCTGACCATGTTTGGTAAAGTCTCTTGTATTTTGCAAAAATATATACAAACAAAATTTGAGAAGAGTCAGTGCAATATTTTTGTTTTTTGATAGATTTAGGTAAAGATCGGGAAGCAGCCCTCTATGGGGCCTATGATTAATGCCGTTTTCTTTTCTGACAAAAAATGTCGCCCTTTTTTTGCCCTTTTTTCGAAAAGTGTATTTTTTTATATATTCTGAATTAAGAGTAACCTTATCTTATACATCAATCGAAAGGTCTCAAAGTCGAGCCCTCGTAAATCACAAAAAATTCCAGCCATTGACTTCTTTCAGGTCATAGTGTGAGAATATTTTCCCATTGTTCCCCTTTTTTGAATATTTTCACCGTATGACTTCCAAGAGGATAATAATCAAAAATTTTTTGCATTTATGAAAACAGCAGTTTGAGACCTTTCGATTGATATATAATATAAGGTTGCTCTTAATTCAGAATATATAAAAAAATACACTTTTCCAAAAAAGGGCAAAAAAAGGGCGACATTTTTTGTCAGAAAAGAAAACGGCATAAGAGTTGTCCAATAGGGATTATTTTTGGACTACTGATTAATGGATGTAATAAACACATACAAATCCAATTTGACTAAGACTTAAATGATAATTTGGATCTTATGGCAATTTATGTTGATTTCATAGGGGTCGTTTGTATGGGGGCTAGGTCTGAACATGTAGCGATTCTCACCAATTTCAAAAACGTTCATCTTATGGCCGACAGAAGCTTATATACCAAATTTCCTCAATATATATTCATATTTGCGACCTGCAGTTTGATTAAAAGCTTTACATGGACACACAGACGGACGGACGGACATCGTTAAATCGAATCAGTTAGTGATTCTGATTCGATCGGTATAACAAAAGATGGGTCTAGGTCAAATATTTTTGGTAGGTACAAACAGCAGCACAAAGTCATTATACCCAAGCCACATAGTATAGGGTATAAAAAGTACGAAAATTATAATCGGTTTAGACCGACTATACGATACCCTGTACCATGTGTTTAGAGACCTTATTTCTTAGGTCCAACTAATTGGATATAGAAAATAAGCAACAACCAAATTTTAGTGGTATTGCTATAAATTTTTTTGGCTGCAGATATGAAAAAATTCATATCGGATAATATATTTGTATGGGGACGAGGTCGAAAAATGGAACGATCCTGACCATATTTGGTAAAGTCACTTGTATTTCGCAATAACACATACAAACCAAATTTGAGAAAAAGTTGTGCAATATTTTTGTTTTTTGGTAGAATTAAGTTAAGATCGGGAAGCAGCTTTATATGGGGGCTATGACTAAGACCTGTCCTATAGGGATCATTTTTGGACTACTGATTACACAGATCTAATTTGCCCGAGATCTGTATGATAGTTTGGATATTATGACCATTTAAGGCGACCTCATAGCGGTCATTTGTATGGGAATTACGTCTGAACATAAACCGATTGTCACCAATTTTAATAGGTTCATCATATGGTCGGTAGAAGCTAGTATATTAAATTTCATCAAAATATGTTCATAGAAACTGATTCTGAGTCGATTGGTATAATAAAAAATGGGTCTATGTCAAAAATTTTTGGTAGTTACAAACATTATTATTATACCCTAACCACATAGTGGTATAGGGTATAAAAAGTGACTTTCGGATGTAAGAATTGTGTAAATTGACTCATATATCTGTGGTTTTCTAGAATAACCGCGTATGTCATATAATCAAAAAATTTCAGGGGATCCAAAAAACGTTATATTTGAAATTATGGACTCAATATATAGTTTTTAGAGCTTTTTATTTAACAGTCTTGTAGAGAAAGACGAAAAAACAATATGTAAATAAAACATAAAGTGTGTGCAGATAAAACAACTTATGTCGACAAACGTCGTTTTCTTTGAAAAAGAAAACTACCAACGCAACCACCCATGTAGACGTAAGTTCTTGTTGCTTGAAAAATGGATTTTTTTTTGTTGTCAACAAAAAGTTAACGGGACTTAGTATGAGAATATAAGAACGTATCAAGAATAACAGTGACGAAGAATAACAGAAATAAACACACAAGTTTTTATAAGTGATTATGAACTGAAAATAATCCAAAATTATTTTGCATTTTTTTTCATTAATAGCAACGTATGTCGCTATGTGTCGTTTTCTGAGAAAATAAATTGTCAGCGATCAAACGTAGGTTGACATACGTCGTTAGTGCTGCAAATTAATTTAATAAACATTTAAGTTACGTCGTTATTTAAAGAAAAACTCAGAAATGGTCAATATTTTTTTAAAAAAAATTTAACACATGTAAAGAGCATTAAAAATTAATATATTTGGCATCGTTAACTCAAAACTGACAAAAATGGACATACGCGGTTTTTCCAGAAAACCACAGATAGAGTTAAAAAATAGTCGCAATTTTTATGTATATGTATAAGTCCTTAAAAAAGATCACAATTTGGAACAAAAACAGAGAACAAAAAAATTTTATTTTTGTGATATATTATTGAATTTTAATATATGAGTAAAAAAAAATTAAACAGATACTGAAAACATATTCGTTGTGGCTACCGAATTTATTATTAACCGAATTACGATGATGCTTATAACCGAATTTCGGGTTCACTATTATTACAATTGAATTTTCTAAACAAAAAATATTTTATCGTAATAGAAAGTTATAAAATGCTATTAAATTTCTGCTGTTGCAATCGGAAACACAGTCGCTCCACTTAAGAACAATTCGTTTTTTTTATGTGTTTCAATTTGTGGGCCTAGTTTTAGACCAATTGCATGAGGGAGAATGGGATTGCAGACAGGTCAAAAGTCGGGACATCATCTGCTGTTGCAATCGGAAACACAGTCGCTCCACTTTAGACCAATTCGTTTTTTTTTATGTGTTTCAATTTGTGGGCCTAGTTTTAGATCAATTGCATGAGGGAGAATGGGATTGCAGACAGGTCAAAAGTCGGGACATCAGAATTCGTTTTAGAGGTATGGTTCCTCGGGCAAAGTTTCTTATTTTGATCCCTAGAATACGATTTTCCTTGTCACTTGGGTGATTTTTAAATCGACCCTCCCTAATGTGTAAGTATTGCACATGATGCTATTCAATTCGATTGCAATTTCTGTTAAAGTATGGATTAGTTATGCAACGTTATTGATAATAGTACACATTAGGATTATAAAATGAAATGAATAGAATAGAAGCCAATTAATTACGAAATTCACTTGCCAGAAGGGTACATGGATATTGAGTTTTGTTAAAAAAAACGGTTCATTATAAATAAAATTGTAGTCATTGAACTTGACCCATGAACAAGACACATCTGTACAATTCAAGCGGACAAGATAAAAAAAAAAATATATGCAAGAAAATTGTAGTAGGCCTTGACTGACTATACGATATCCTTTACCGTGCGTTTGGAGAATTTGTTTTATTTATTAAACTTTTTCGTGCAGATTTGAAAAAGTTCATATCGAATGCTATATTTATGTATATGGGGACTACGTCGAAAAATGGACTGATCCAGACCATAATAGTAATTTTTTGCAAAAACATGTACAAACCTAATAAATCGCCTACAGGGGTTATCTTTGGACTACAGATTAATGGTCATAATAAACAAAAAAAAGCATAACAAATTTGGTTAAGGTGTATATGATAATTTAGGTCTTACGGTAATTTAACTTGATCTCATAGGGGTAATTTGTATGGGGACTAGGTCTGATCATGTATCGATTTTTACCAATTTCTATTGCGTTTGCCGTATGACAGCTACAAGTTTGTATACCTAATTTCGTCACAATATGTATTTGAGAGCTGTAGTTTGATTACAGGGTTTATATGGACACACAGATGGACAGACGCACACACAGATGGATGGACGGACATCGCAAAGTCGTCTCAGAAAGCTATTCTGTGTCATCTGTATAACATAAGATGGGTCTGGTCAAATATTTTTGGTATTTACAAACATCAGCACAAAGTCATTATACCCTGACCACATAGTGGTCTAGGGTATAATAATAAACAAGAAAATGTTACATGCTGTACCAATGTTTTAATTATAAAAACCCCATATAGAAAATGTACACAAAAGAGCATCCCAAAGATTTATTTATTTTTTTTGAAAAATATTTAGAAGCTCGTATATTGGAATCATACTTAAAACCAACATCATTATTTCTTAGTTAACTAAATGCTTATAATATGAATTCTTGAAATTTTTAGCTAACATGTGCTGTTTTCAATTTTATTAAATCTTTTTTTATTTTTATTTTTTTTTGTTGAATCATCAATCTATAGCATCTCGTTTTATGGTACTGTAGAATAGAAAAATAAGCAACAGCTTTAAAAAAGGAATAAATATAAGAAATTTATTAATGTTTTTGTATTTTAAAATTACATTAGTGAGCAATACTAATTCCAAAAAGGTAAGAATTTAAAATTTTGTCTGCTACAACAGCAGGGTTGCCACTAAAAATGTCATTTTCGGGTGGCATTGTAGCAATTTTAATAGTGCAGTGTAACAGCCCTGCTGGGAGATGAGAAATGCCAAGTTAGAATGAATGTGCTACACCAGTTTAGTAAAACTTGCAAGGGGCTTGACATTCTCAGGCCAAACTTTTTTGTATGACCTTTTGCATTTATTTAGCTTTTCAGCAATAACATAAGAACCATTTGAGATTTCCTATTTCGATTTTATTGGTAGGTGGTAGAGAAGAAAGCACATATATCTAAAAATTATAATTACACTCTGTACTCTAAATCAGACCGGTTTCTGGCATTTCAGCCTTCATCAGGGATTATATTAAATGGCGCTGCGAACTTAGGCCCCAAGGAATTAATGCCCCAATATTTATAGTTTTTGGGGCACAAGTTCATTTTTTATTCCAATTTGAAATATTTTGGGGCATTTGTTCATTTTTAGTTTATAAGTTTAGGGCCTAAATAAATTTTTTTTTTCAAGACTCATGAACAATTATACTCCAAAAATAAGCTATGAAACCGGTTTATTTTATTGTTTTTTGTTTGTATTTTATTTATCTTTTCGTAAACTAAAGAAATATCGGGAATGGTTTGTAAATTTAAGTAATTAGTGTAAATAAAATTTATCGCAACTGTGTTTGGGTGGGCTTGACAGCCACACCTGCGCCGCTCAGTTATCGTTAACTTATTTGTAATCGCCGCAAAACATATTTTTTGCAGATCATTCCTATATTTTACATTTTGATGGATAAGAGAAAACGCAAAAATGCTATCAAAGTTTTGCACACATTGCAAGGTATGCTATGGGGTTGCGAGCTAAATGATGCTGCCACAAAAGAATACAGAATTTAAATGCGTTTATTGTAAGATAAATATTGATAGCAGTCAGAGCAAATTTTCTTTGAAAAGATATTTGGCGAGAAAAAAAAACATATTAAATAATATTATGTGAAAAATTTTGCGCGGAATGTTTTTTGGGGCGTAAGTTCATTTGTTATTTGGTTTCTTGAAAAATTGCGGCATTTGTTAATTTTTTTAGGCTTTTTTTTTTAAAGGTTTTGGGGCTTTTGTTCATCGCGAATTTACGCCCCAATTTTTCAGAATATTTATTAATTTTTTTTGGGCATTTGTTCCTTGGGGCTTAAGTTCGAAGCGCCATGTTAAACATTTTAATAATTGTTAAGTTATAATTGATAAGATTGTTTCTATATGAAATCTTCTATTTTGGTGGGCTGTGAGGCTTGAACGTGCGTCTTATACCATACAGCTTTTACTTCATATTAATCTCAGAAGATACAATGCTTTCAAGCACACAATCGTTATTTTTGAATTCTTAAGTTATTTATGCATTTACACTTCTAATTTCTACTATTCTCAGCTTCCATGTAAATAGTTTTAACGACTAAATTCTCCAAAAATTTTAACTTTTCCCCTTTTTTTTGTGAGTTTTCAGCAAAAATTCGTCAATAAATCCAAATTTCTATCCATAAGCGACTGAAAAAATAAAATCAAAGACAATTCAATATATTTTTCAGCTCGTGGCAATAAAATATTTAATTTTTATTTCGAATAAAAAAAAACTAAATTCGCTTTGAAAAATAATGTCTTTGCTAGACTTCTACGAATTTTAACAAGTAAGAAAATTATAGTCGGTCTAGACCGACTATATGATACCCTATACCATGCGACCCTATCTCATAGGCCCAACTAACTGGGCATAGAAAATAAGCATAAACCAAATCTGAGTGTGATTTTTATTAATTTTTTTGGCTGCAGATATGAAAAAGTTCATGTTGGATGCTATATCTATATGGGGACTAGGCCCAAAAATGGACCGATCCTGACCATGTTTGGTAAAGCCTCTTGTATTTTGCAAAAATATATACAAACAAAATTTGAGAAGAATCAGTGCAATATTTTTGTTTTTTGATAGATTTAAGTGAAGATCGGGAAGCAGCTCTATATGGGGCCTATGACTAAGAGTTGTCCAATAAGGATCATTTTTGGACTACTGATTAATGGATGTAATATATACATACAAACCAAATTTGACTAAGATTTGTATGATATTTTGGATCTTATGGCAATATATGTTGATTTCATAGGGGTCATTTGTATGGGGGCTAGATCTGAACATGGACCGATTCTCACCAATTTCAATAGCGTTCATCCCATGGCCGATAAAAGATCAAATACCAAATTTCATCAAAATATATTCTTATTTGCGACCTGCAGTTTGATTAAAAGCTTTACATGGACACACAGACGGACGGACGGACGGACGGACGGACGGACATTGTTAAATCGAATCAGATAGTGATTCTGATTCGATCGGTATAATTAAAGATGGGTGTAGGTCAAATATTTTTGGTTGTTACAAACAGCAGCACAAAGCAATTATACCCAAACCACATAGTGGTATAGGGTATAGCTATAAAAAAAAGTATACGCCACGTATGTTGAGTGTAAATAATCTTTTTTATATCCTATACCACTATGTGGTCAGAGCATAATGACTTTGTGCCGTCTGTCCGTCCGTCCGTACATCCGTCTGTGTGTCCATGTATGAATTAGGAGCACTATTCCAACCACCTGGTCCGCCGCCTTGTCCACCTCCACCAAAGTTGCCATTGTTACCAAAGTTATTATCTCCCCAATTGCCACCGTTTTGACGATTACCACCTTGACCAAAACGATCATTACGACCACCTCCACGGCCGCCGCCTCTGCCGCCACCACCTGGACGGTCCATTTCTTGCTTAGCGATGGCCTTTTTCACATCCAAAATTTTGTTTTTGATTGTGTGACACTTTTGTAAGATAATTTTGTCAACGGGATCATAGTCATAAAATTCGAAAAAAGCGAAAACACGTTTTTTTTTCAGTTTCCTTGTCGGATACAATATTGATACCCAAAATATTACCGAATTCCTTAAAATATTCGCGAATGCATTCTTCATCATGATCATCGCGTAAACCACCAACAATTTTTTAACAGTTGCTCCGGCGTTAGGATTGTCAATTTCTTGGCGGGGTGCAGCACGTTTGGGTTCAACAGTACGACCATCAATTTTATGAGGACGTGCATTTTGGGCATTATCAATCATATACGATTGCGAATATGTGATAAAACCAAAACCACGTGAGCGTTTAGTTTTGGGATCCTTCATAACAACAACGTCGACAATATTAACCCATTTTTCAAAATGGGCTTTTAAACCGTCATCCGTAGTACGATAGTCTAAACCGCCAATGAACAGTTTACGCAACTGTTCGGGTTCGTTGATTGGCTCATCATCGTAATTTCCATTGCTTCTATTTTCTACTTTAGACATTTTGAACAATTTTAATTAGTTGTTAAAACAAAACACTGATCTTTCAAATATTAATATATTCTTTAATAAACTTTTTTTCACAAATTCCCAAAACTTCCAAGTTAACAATCAATGGACCCGGTCGGCTTTCTGCAAACAAGAGGTTGCAAATATTTCGTTGAAATTTGGTATATAAGCTTCTATCTGCCATAGCATGAACGCTATTGAAATTGGTGAAAATCGGTGCTTGTTCGGACCTAGTCTCCATACAAATGATCGCTATGATATCGAATTGGGTATGTGTAAGTTTATTACTCCCATTAATCGGTAGTCCAAAAATAAACCCTATAGGACAGTTCTTAGTCATAGTCCGCATATAAAACTGCTTCCCGATCTTCACTTAAATCTAACAAAAAAAAAAAATAATATTTCACAGATTTTTCTCAAATTTGGTTTGTAAATACCTTTGCAAAAAATGAGTGAGCTTACCAAATATGGTCAGGATCGGCTCATTTTTCGACCTAGTCCCTATATAAATATAGCATCCGATATGAACTTTTTCATAGTCAAAGGCAACACAATTAATAAAAATGTCACTCAAATTTGGTTTATGTTTATTTTCTATGTCCAATTAGTTGGGCCTAAGAGATATGGTCTATAAACGCATGGTATAGAGTATCGTATATTCCGTCTAGGCCGACTATAATTTTTTTACTTGTTTAAATATTTATTGTATACAATTGGAACCGAAGGTCTTATTCAGTTAGACCGCTTTCAACATGCACTTCCATTTTTCCTCTTAAATTAAATATTTATACCTATAGAACTTGGCAAACAAAAATCAAAATAAAGAAATATATAAAAGGTTATAGAAAAAGTTGGCCTGACAACGTCAACCCCTTTAAAGGTTTTACTGCGGTGTCCTAGCACTTTTTGCCGAACTTAGAATTTCCCACCCCCAGATAATGACCCACAAAATGTTCTAAAGTGTAATTGTGAAATCAAAAGCAAAAAGTTCATTTTAATGACTATTGTATTGTAATGTAGAAAATCCAAAAAAGCCGTAAGGTTTGTTTATGGTTTTTTATGCTTTCGTAGTCGCTGAATCCGAATTAGAAGTCAGCTTTTTCGCCATGAGTCAGGTTTTTGTGCTACAGGAGGGAAACTTCTGACCCCCTGCTGTTAATATATATATGTGGGTTAATATATGTATATGTGGGTATGACATTATATACTATACTCGTTTCTACCTTACATTATTATTGTTATTACTAGCAGATTCCAGCCCTCGAAATTCGAGTGCAAATTCTAGAAAACTTTATTTTTTCATTAAAGCATAAAGCATAAAGTTATGCTAATCAATTATAGCCAATTCACAAATCAACACAAAAAACAAACTCATTTTTATTAAAAACACATATAATATACATATTATATACAAACACAAATTTAATAAACACACATATACCATTATATAATTTTATGTATGGGTTAGTAGCAACTTTAAATGCAATTTACTCAAAATAATGAAAAAAATAAAAAAACCTGTAAATCTGCAAATGGCTAAAAAGAAATACCTTTCAAATAATATACGTTTGGTCAAAATCGGGTTAAATAGTAAACAAAACGTCGGTCACAAGAAATCGCCTAGCTTATTAATATTATAGATTTTAATCAAACTATCCGATGTAAATATTTCATTAGATATTTTTTAATTTTCAATTTTATACTTTTAAAAAATATTCGTTTCGCTATTTTCAATCAAGTCAGTTCGGTTTTTATTTTTGTCTATATATTTCTAATTTTGTAAATATTTTGATAATTCGTTTGGGTTTGCTATATCATTATCAAATCCTACGTTTGGGGGCTCGTCCTACAGATAAATTCAGAATATTTGAGGCAACAAAATGAATGGAATAACGCATCAGATAAGGATCTGCAGGATGCATGCCATGAATACAGATTACCTGACGACGGCGACAGAACTACATTGGTAAGACGAATCAAACTTTTTGAAAAGGAACTATTGGAAAAAACAAAGCATGAAGAAGAAGAAGAAAGAACAAAAGCTGAAGCAGAAAGAAGGCAAAAAGAAGATGAAAGATTAAATGCAGAAGACGGTAAAAGAAGAGAAGAAGAAAATAAAGAAATAGTAAGAAAATAAATTACGATTACATTTCTGGTGCTTTTATCTTTTTGACAGTTTCTCTTCGATGCTAGTTTACTTTATAAAATTGTGACTATTTGCCCAATTAAAATGCCTATAAAATAAATAGTAATTTTTGGAGTGTGAAACAAAAATTATAATAGAAAATTATAATAGAAATTTTATTTGTTCTTCAATTTATTTTCTTCAATATTTGCAGTACAATATAAAGTTATTTGAACCTCCTTGTATGCCACCTAAAGGTATGCTAATTTTAGGCATTTCAAAATTCATCAGAGGGCGTATGATAAGCAATTATTAAAATGAATTCGATTGCGTTATTGTCGTTAATGGTTTATGTCCAAAATTATTTTTCAATTCAATGAAGGGCTTTTCACATACAATTTTTGCAAACACATTAATAAATTTAATAAACACATACACGGCATTGTATTATTTTATGTACATATGTGATAGTAGCAACTTTAAATGAATTTTACTCAAAACAAAAAAAAAAAAAAAATCTGCAAATCTGGTAGACAGCTAAAAAGAAGTACCTTTAAAATTATCTATATTTTGTTAAAAAAACCGTTTGAAATTGACACAATTATATCGGTCACAAGACATATATAATTTTGTCATTAAAAACCGTCATGAAATCCTATGTGACTTTTATTATGTTTAAAAATTGTTGTATGGTGTTATTTATTATAAAAATTATGAAGTCACAGCTTACAAAAAAAAAAAAAAAACATTTGTTAATTTAAAATAGGGAATTTATGGACACAATTTTTTTTATAAAAAAAGCGTCGAAGTTGGTAAATTAAGTTTCGTATATGACAGGAACATTTTTCAGTCATTTCCCTCTTGGAGGTTGGGGGGCAAAAGGCGGACAATGCATGACACACTCAATCAAGACCTGTTAACAATCTCCGAATGGGGTAAAGCGAATAGGGTTGATTTTAATGCGCTGAAGAGTCAATGTTGTATGTTGACCCATAGGGCCATGTCATCTGTCATGTCATCTGTATATATGGGTGGTATAGGTATTGATGGGTCGGATACTCTTGATGCTCTAGGCATGAGAATTCAATGTGATGTTCGTTGGAACGAGCATGTTTTTCAAGTGTCGAAAAAGCATTCAAGTGTTTTGGTTTTCTAAAACGGTGCAAAAATTACTTCACTCCCTCTGATCTCCTTAAAATCTGTACCACCTACATCTGACCGAAAATGGAGTAGAACTCCTATATATGGGCAGAAGCTTCAAAGTCTATTTGGCAGCTACGGACCGTGTGCAAAGGAGGGCGTTGTTGCTCATCAATGGCAGTAGGGTAGGATTGTGTATCACTGTTCTATAGATACTACCATGAGAAATGTTCTTCTGAGATTAGCGAACTTATTCCATGTACCCTAGTTTCGGTTCGCTCTTCCCGCTTCTCTAGTAGATCACATCCGTTTGTAGCCTTTTGTCTAGTTGACCGCACACGCAGTACAAAGAGAATTCGCTTATCAGTCGAACTAGCCGTATGTGGAATAAAGTCCCCGTAGACGTCTTCCCTGACAGTTATAATCTTATAAAATTTAAGTCAAATATCCATAAACACTACTTCCTCTTTCTACTTCCTTCCCATAACCTATTTTCCTGAGATCAGTACAATGCTCTGCATCTGTAGGGGCCATCCCCTGAGTGTTGGTTAATTAATAAAAAAAAAGCTGCATCATAACATCTGATTTAGAAACTATTGCTTAAGTGATAAAAAGCTAAAACTTGTTAATATGTTAAAATTTTGTGTTTAAATATTTACCTTCTTAAATAACCTTTATATATTACATATGTGTATGTGTATGTGTATGTGTATGTGTATGTGTATGTGTATGTGTATGTGTTAAGCAATAAAATGTGAAGTTATTTAAAAACAAGTTCTTTGAATTTTATTGTTTTGCTTTATCGCATACTGCCTGATTTTTTATTACCAATTCTGTGGATATCCTCTCTATTTGAATGAGTATTTACGCATACCATTAACATTTCTGCTTATTAGCATAAATTGTATGATAACTTATTGCATTATATATTTTAAGCATATTCGTTTTTTTTTTTCAAATACCAAGATTATGGTTGATAATCTATGTCGAAACATCGAAAAATGAAAATAAATTCTCACAAAGCCATAAAAGTAATAAACATAAAGTACAAACTGAACTGTTGCCTACCAACCAAACAGCAGTATTCCTTAATAATGAAATGGTATTTTTTCTGATTTCGTCTGGTTGGTTCGCTGAAATATTGCTCTTGTTAAAGAATTTTCAATAAGTCTGCCGAAAATGAAAAGAGATTTACTTTTGACCTAATATTATACGTAAAATGTTTGCTGGACTTTTGTGTAAATAAATCTTTTTTTTTTTTTTGTTTGCTTGAACATAAATAACCACATAAAGAATTAACAGCAGACAAAACAGCACATAGTGGAAGTGTTAATCGCACCTGTGAAAATTAATGTCCAAATATTGTGAACTCGGCAAACACAGACGGAAGACCTTAAAGATGAGTGGAAATTTGTTCGTGAAAAAAAATCGATATTGATTCTGTTTCTCTTTGTTTGGGCATTTAAGTATACTTTAAGTACACTTATGTTCAAAGGTGCCGTATTTTTGTATTAAAGAAAATAATAAATATAATAAATTATACTCTTTGCAGAAAGTGGGTAATGTTAATATAGTTAAGATTTTACCTCAGTAATTACTTGGTTATAACTATAACTTATTTTGTAGTTTTTTATTGAGTAGAATTTTGTGTATTTCTTTTTAACATAATCTTCAATTATAATTATTGGAAAATAAATGTTCAATTTGTCTGTTCCATTTTTTGCGATTACTAAAAACGAAGTATTCATGAATATATTCTACAAACATGATATTTCTAAAATCCGATATAAATAAATGTAAATCATTTTAATGTATGTCTGTGAAAATATGTAAACAAACCATTTTGATATTGGTTTTTATTTATTTATTAGAAAAAAATAAACAATTTGACTAAATTAAAAAAAAAATAAATATTTACCCCATGGATCTCTGAATTCTGTTTGGTCTATGGTATTTAGCTCTTTTTTGTTTTCTGAATGAGGCAATTTAGATTTTTTGCTCGGTATCCGCTTCTAAAGGGTCCGCAAAATAACTTTTTTTTTTAATGCTATAAAAAAAAAAACTACTGAATATTATCTCAAATTTCTTTTTTTTTTTGAAAGTACAATCCTTCCTGTTAATAATGGAAAATAATTTCATTCAAATGGCTGCCTCGGCTGGCCATGCAGTAGCCTACACGATCGGTCCAATTTTTAAGCACATTATCGATTGTGTGCAGCTGTATTTCACCAATGGCTTCTCGAATATTGTCCTTTAAAGCGTCAATTGTCTCTGGCTTGTTGGCGTAACACTTATCTTTGAGGGCACCCCACAAATAATAGTCCAACGGTGTCAAATCGCAGCTCCGAGGTGGCCAAACGACATCAGCTCTGCGGCTGATAATGCGATCTTCAAAAACAGGGCGCAAAACATCGAGTGTAGCTTCGGCTGTGTCGCACGTAGCGCCGTCCTGTTGAAACCAAATGTTGCCAATATCCTCCTCTTCAATTTTTGTGAACAAAAATTCGTTCACCATGGGCCGATAACGATCGCCATTGACTGTAACGGCCACTCCTTGCTCATTTTCGAAGAAAAATGGCCCAATTATGCCTCTGGACCAAAATCCGCACCAAACAGTGACTTGTTTTGGGTGTATCGGCTTTTCAATGTATGCGTGCGGGTTTTCTGTGCCCCAAATGCGACAAGTTTGCTTGTTTGCATACCTGCCAAGATCAAAATGAGCTTCATCTGAAAAGATGATTTTTTGGCAAAATCGGCATCTTCTCTAAGTCGATCGCAGGCCCACTAAGCGAAGCGAAAACGCATTGGATGGTCAGTTGGCTTGACTCCTGAAGCAGTTGGACTTTGTATGGCATCATACCAAGGTCTTTATGCAAAATTCGTCTCAATGATGCCTCCGAAATGTTCAGTTCTTGAGAACGACGGTGAATTGATGTTGATGGCGCTTCACTCACACTTTCTGCCACAGCAGCAATATTCTCGGGAGTACGCACTTTTTTTTGGCTTTTCACGCTTTGGTTTATCGATGAGGATGCCAGTTTCTTTCACTTTTTTCACAAGATAATGAACATACGGTTTTCGCACACATTCTGCAACATTACCATGATTTTCAAAGTAATGTCGCAATATTTCCCAGCGTTATTCAAGCGTATACACAACCATATTCGTTCAGCGGAAGGATAAAACTAATTATCTTTCAAATCAGAAATGAGCTAGGTGTTACCATTCACGAAAAAAACTCTACTATATGCTTGCCCAAAAAGTTTCAATGGGTTTTCCGGTTTAGCAACGTTTGGTGGTTTATTATCTTTTGGCTCAAATTAGATTTGTTGTGATTTAAATTGAAATTTTTCTAAATACAAATTATATAGATATATTTATAATATCTGAGACACACTTCACTTCGAGAAGTTATTTCCGAATAAGAGGTTATGACCTAATTTCTGCAAATCACCCAAGTAATCGTGCGCATGCTGATTTCACAATTCTTATAAAATCGACAATCAAATACGAAATTCTTCAAGAATACAATCTGCCGACAATTCAAGCTGCAGGGGTAACAACAAATTGTGATAATGACGCTGTCTTTGCCATATTTTGAAAACATAGAGAATAAATTTATAATAATAAATAATCAAATTAGGGATGCCAAACGCAAAAACCAAAAGTCCCAAACATTTTAAATAAAATAATTTGTTATCTTTATTTTCTGAAAAACTTCAAATTTTCATCCAAAAAAAATTGTGAAAATTTATATATAAATAACATTCTCATCAAATTGCGTTTCTTTATGTAACAATTTTTATGTTAGTAATTTTTAAATACATTTGAGGTTTTTAAAATTCATTGAATTTAAATTAATGTTTTCTGTATTGCGATTCTGTAAATTTCAACGATCCGACAATCGCAAAATATATCTGCAGCTATTGTTGTTTGCACTAAGGATTAAGTGATTCACTAAGTACATACATCTTAACGACAGTCGACAAATCTATTTTTCAATTTATTTAAATTGTAAACGAGTGGCATCTCTGTCAAAATAAGCGAAAAACATAAAGAATAGAAAAAAACAAATTACTTCGTATTTGAAAGGATGATTTTATGTTTATGTTTAATATCTTTATTTTGTTTACTAATATTTCTGTTTATTTATTTGAAAATTAAATAATGAATTGAATTTTTTATCAATATAAAAAAGTTTTTTAATAAAAGCAAAATATTTTCACTATTTTATGATTTTTATTTATGTATAACGACATTTCAGCCTAAAAATTTAAGTTTTTATCGATTGAATAAACAACTCAAAAATGGTTGTCGTTTAGATAACAACAACAGCCGACTTTAACAATAGTGAATATAGTTTAAAAATTTCACTGAGAATTTTGCAATTTTCTTTTTTTTAACGATTCGACTATCGTTAAAAGAAGTTACTGAAAAGCTATTATGCCAATGTCAATATTTTTTTTAAATGTAAACATTTTTTAAATGTAAAGATATTTGGTGTTTTTTTCTGGAATTTCAATTTGTGTTTAACGAATAAAATTTATATATTAAAGATCAATTGATGTCTTCTAAATTTAAAATTATTATTTCCGACGTTTTGATATGATTTTCTGAAATTCAATTAATATTTTCAAATTTATAATTGGAAATTTTAATTCCAGTTTTTAAAATTGATATTTTCTTAAATTTGAATGGAAAATTTAAAAAGTGCGATTTTGTATTTATGTGAATAAATAAGCAATTTTTAAAAATTAGATGTAATCAGATATTTTGTAGGTAAAGCAGAATAATAGTTCTATATAACTATGTAGAACTGATTTGAAAGCAAAAAACTCATTGCTGAACTCGGTAGCTCTATCTGATAAAGACAACAAAAAGTTAATATGCCAAACTTATGGTCATATTTGTAAAAGAATAATAAAAAAACGTATGAAATGAAAGACCAGCCGGTGTATATACTTTACATTGTTCTGTATGATATCTAGTCGAAAATATTGACATTCATGTTAAAATAGAAATAACTATTGCAAAGCTAATTAGAACAAAAATTGTGGCGCCATCTACTGCGGCATAGTCACGCTGGACAAAATGAAGTGACACTCCTTTAATGCAAAAGAAGTGTATTTTCCCCACAACAAAATATTGCAGAATTTTATGTAAATAAAATAATATACCGATTTATTTTTAACATGCAGTTATTATGGATAAACATATATAGAATATATGTATATTATTTGTATTATTTAATATGTGTATGTATGGATATCTAAATATTACACACAAAAAATACAACATCAAAAGCTATTGTTGTGTTTTTTTCTTTAAATAAATTAATACATAATTTTTTTTTGCTAAATTTACATTGTTTTTTTTATTGACGACTAGGTATTTTATTATTTGCTTTAGATGCTGGTGAATTTTTACTCCCTTTATATAACCTCGTAGTGTCTGCTTGTCGAACAAATTTTGGATCAATTTTAACCACTTTCCCGTGACCCAATCGATCTAAAATTTTGCAGGCAGGCTCATGGCAATGACGGAGATGATATAACAAATTTTTTTTGTGCTGCCAAAACAATGGAAACTTTTAATTTTTCTACCAGAGTTGATAAAAATGTACAAAGGGTTTGTTCTTATTATATTATTCCCACAACGACTACAAAAACAACAAGTCCAGCTAAGACAACAATGCAACATAACAACAAGAACAATATAGAAACATCATGTTTTTCATTTTTATTTTTACTTTTTCAGAGATTTCCCTGGACCTGTTCCACCGTTTTTAATGATTTTTGAAACGGAAATCTTACCATGAATTTGGTGAATCATTGTCACTTAAAATGATCACCCTAGCTGTCCTATTGAGGGCGTGATCGCGACAAGAACAACATAGAAAATTATATTTTTTCGAGACTTTTTTTAGTTCTTCATGCAAATCTCGGGGCCTAATCAACCGATTTGTATGATTTTAAACAAAAAACTTTTCGGGATGTTACTTAATTACTTTTTATGTCAACGAGTACCGATTGATGCCGTCATCGTGATTTCCACGGACGGCCAGAGGGACAGACCGACAGCCGGACAGACGAACATCGCTATATCAACTCCGGTTGTTATAACGATCACAAATATATATACTTTATGGGATCCGAAGTTATTTTTCTAATTATTGCAAACGGAATGACAAACTTATATATACAGTCTGCACACTGGAGTGGAGGGTATAACAAAAATATTGCACTGATTCTTGTCAAATTTTGGTTGTATATATTTTTGCAAAATACAAGAGACTTTACCAAACATGGTCAGGATCGGTCCATCTTTGGGCCTAGTTTCCATATAGATATAGCATTCGACATCAACTTTTTCATATCTGCAGCCAAAAAATTAATAAAAATCCCACTCAAATTTGGTATTTAAGCTTATTTTCTATGTCCAGTTAGTTGGGCCTAAGAGATAGGGTCTCTTAACGCATGGTATAGGGTATCGTATAGTCGGTCTAGACCGACTATAATTTTCTTACTTGTTTTTGGTAATTTAAGTACGCGATTTATTGTTGGTGCTGATTACAATGCCATTACATGGTGGGGCTCTAGAATTCAAAGAAAGCTATATAAGTGCATCCAAATTTATCATTATTCTGTTTTGTCTACAGGAAAACCTACATACTGGCCAAGTGATAATAACAAAATTCCGCATCTTCTCGATTTCGTAGTATATAAGTGAATATCAACAACATGTTTTACTCTTTGGTAAGCGCTGGTCATCAGAGAACTTGAGCGAAAGCACTCTTAACAATACAAAACAATTTTGAGATGAAAAACAAAACAGACAAACGGATAAGTTTAGTTTGATAAAAGAAGTATGTATGCATATCGGACGACGTTAAATGAGAGAAATAAAAATGTTTAAAATTTCATTCATTACTTTTTTTGCAGAATTTTTTCATTGACCAACAATGGGAATTAAAGAAGAATTTGAATAGATATTATTTTTTTTATGCATTTTTTGCGCTCAACTTATTCCATTTGTAACACGAAATCTGCATATGTAGTGCTATTGGCGTTAGCAGTGTTGCCAATTTTGACAACTTATTGTAATTTCGACGATTTTTCAATTTGTTAAAATGATTTGTTAAATTTGTTAAAATGGTGGTTGAAGATTTAAAATTTTCAGTAGTATAAAAATTACGATTTCAAGGGTTAACAACTAATGGGTTGTTTATCGAAAATTGATAGTTTTTGTTCAGTGTAAATGGAAATTACAAAATATGTATAGTTTTAATTCTGGGTCAAGTCGTTTCAAAACGGAAATACCTTGAATAGCATCTCCATTTAAGATTTAAGTTTTAATTACGGCGATAATTTAAACCTATATTATATGTTTTAGCAATAGATTAATGTCAATAAAATTATTTAGTTGATTGCTGTGTTAAATTTTTTTCGTTGAAATTTCATCACTAATACATTTTTATATATAAAAATAACCAATGCTGCAATAATATTCGTAATATGAATGATCTATATATATTTTATTGTTTTCTTTTTTAATATTCTGTCGAGTTTTATTTTTATTTTCTTGACAATTTCTGGTTTCAAAAATGACGATCTTGGCGATTTAGTTTCCAAAATTTTCGATTTTCAGAAGATTTTATTAGCAGCACTGGTCAGTAACATAGAACAGAGGAAATTGTGTGTTGGTTTGTATAAAATGAGAAAGATTAAATTTTTTCTTACAGAATCAGTCAGTCAGTCAGTCAGTGAGTCAGGGATCAGCGTAAATATATTTAATATTCATTTTTTTCTAATGAATTTATTTCTATATAGGAGCAGTTAATAATTATTTTAGACATATTTTATGATAGCCGTTAGACAGAACATGCTTTTCAGTTAGACAAATAGTTTAGAATCCTCAATAAGACAACGTTTAGATGGTTTTAATATCACTTCATTAGTCATATTGTATATATGGCACTATGGGCCATAATAAGTATATTTGTCCAAGGAACCATACGTCTAAAATCATTTTCGAACCCTCCAAATTTTCGATGATAAAATCGATTTATGCCGTATATGGGTACCGCAAATAATTTCATATGCTACTCTAGTTTATTCCGGCCCCTACAATTTGACCCACCATAATATATATGCATATATTAAATAAAGTGTCATTCATTTTCTATTCATTTGCTTCAAATAATAGCTTTGCTCATTTGGTATTCGAAAAATAAAACATGGAGACGTTTCTTTTTTAACAAATATTTCAAATCAATAAATCAAAATATTACACAAACAACACAAACATATGTACGTACGCTACTCCTTGAGCGTATCTGTTGTTTATCGTATGTCTTTAAATATTCATGAGGGCCATCAATTTTTCAAAATCGTTAAGTTACACAGTTATGACAAATGGATGACATGACTAAACTAAATTGTTTTTTCTAATAAAGTTATTTGGCCATTCGTGAGGCAATATTTTATATTTGAATAAAGCTAGTTTGGCCTATATATTCAATGTAAATAAAAAGGAGTTTTTCCTTTTACAATTTTTCCAACGTTGCGTCAATTTTATGTTGACTTTTTCAAGGGACGTCTATTTAAATAAAAAAACGTTATATTAATAAAAAGAATTGTGCCATAAAACAATTTAAATGTACAGTATTATGATATTTTCTTATTACATTAAATTAAAATTTTCACACAACATAAAATAAAAATTACATTGAACATAAAATTTAAAAATATAAAAAATAGTTTTTTTTAACAACACAACTTAATATTAATATCACAGTGAAGTTTTGTTTATGGCAACTATGTAGCTCGCTTTAATATCGTCGGAGCTTTTTTTAAGTACATCATATTGAGTTCTTAAGCTCTCTGTTTGTCTCTTTCCTTTTCTATTAAATGTTTTCACTTTTTCACTGTCTGTGGTGTGGCCTGTTTCTAGTATACATATGCTGTCTCTTTTTCTTTCGTAATATCGTACTTGTTTTCCCTTATTCTCTTTTCCAAAGCTCTTTTTGTTATTTTTAGTTATATTGACTAAATTATAGCTGTGATCATTGTTACCTTTGCAGCATATATCGTAAACAATATTGACTTTTATACCCTATACCACTATGTGGTTTGGGTATAATGACTTTGTGCTGCTGTTTGTAACTACCAAAAATATTTGACCAGTAATGAGTAGTCCAAAAATTATGCCTATGGGACAACCCTTACTCATAGGCCCCATGTAGAGCTGCTTCCCGATCTTCACTAAAATCTGTCAAAAAACAAAAATATTATACTGATTCATCTCAAATTTTGGTTGATTATATTTTTGCAAAATACAAGAGACTTTACCAAGCATGGTAACGATCGGTCCATTTTTGAGCCTAGTCCCCTAGTTGTAAACGTATTTTGAAAAATGTTTGTATTCGTACTCTTTTTGGTATTTTTTGGGGATCATTTTTTTGTGAAATTATAAATAGTTTTATCGTCTTTTGTGGAATATAACTTACGTTGTGAATGTTTTTATGCCGTGGTAAAATTGTGTGCAAACAGCTGCTAACGAACGAGATTTTAAAATTTTTTTAGAAACAGTCAGGTTAAAAAACTCTGAAATGTTTTCGTTAGAAGGCAATAAGAATATTATAGCTATTCCGATTTATTTAAAGAGGAAGTTTCCGCATGAAGTTGATGGTGAATTAAGTAAATTAAGTAATTACATTAAACTGAAATGGGATAAATATGCTAGAAATGCAAATGCATTTGGGAAATATGGAAAAGAATGGTTAGAGTGCGAAATAATTTTTGTTATACCGAAAAAAATTAGCGCTATCGGGCGACCAAAAATTAATTATGATGAGAGTTTATTAGTTCATGCTGCCTCCTTATCTACAAGAAAATTCCAAGAAACAGAGTTTATATTGCTCTTAGGCCAGGTTGCTATTTCTTCAATTCGATCATTCAAAATTCGAAAAGTTCTTAATAGTAACCGACAAGAAGCCACGCCAGCATCACCTGATGAAGCCTTAACGTTTTGCTAGAAAACTGGTTAACTAAAAAGCAGTGCTCAAATATGCGTCTATTAAACATAAATAACAATAACAATATTTACTCGACATATAACGAAGTTTATAAAAGCAAGTTGAATAATTATCTTCCACATCGGAACAAGCATCCAGATGTAATTATAGTTCTGATAATTTTGACATCAGCCTAGAGTCGCTAGATAATTATTCGATGGAATTAGAAGCGGATGAGAACGAAAAAACTCACCATGGTAATTTAAGTCTTATATCATCTATTGCGATATATATGTGTATTAGGGCGGGTGGATTTGTAGGGAGGCAAAAAAATCGCTCAAGTAACAAGGAAAATCATATCCTAGGGATCAAAATAAGAAACTTTTCCCAATGAACCATGCCTCTAAAACGAATTCTGATGTCCCGACTTTTGACCTGTCTGTCTGTCTGCCATGGGGCAACCCATTCCCCCTCATGCAATTGATCTGAAACTTGGCCCAATGTCTTGTTGTGACTACAGATTAATTTTGGGGTAGTAACGCAGAGTGATCTAAAAGTTATTTACCCTCATCCGTATGATTATTATTCATTAGCAGAGTAGAAGATACGCATACGTATGAGTGTTAATTTTAATATTAAATCAAACATAGTCAGCCCAATTTTAAGCAAAAAATGGTGATTTTTTGAAATGTTTGTATGGGGAATCCCCAGGTGGTGTGCCACTGGCATGGATGGGTCGGCCCTTCAAACTTTGTGGGGGTCGATCATACATTTGGACTCGATTGGGGCACTCTAAATGGGTCAAAATTAGACAGACAGACAGACAGGTCAAAAGTCGGGACATCAGAATTCGTTTTAGAGGCATGGTTCTTCAGGCAAAGTTTCTTATTTTGATCCCTAGAATAAAATTTTCCTTGTATCTTGGGCGATTTTTACATCGACCTGCCCTAATGTGTATCAATTATTTTTTCAGGTTGAATTAAAGTATACATTGAATAATAAATAAATGAATATGTTAGTTGAATTCTAAGACCTTTCTCGAAAAAAGCTTTTTAATGGGGGTCCATGAAAAGAGGACATTGTGGGCCCATTTTGTTAACTTTATCTTCATTGATAAAAGATTCTACAGTAAGTTCTAAGGCCATAGTTCACTTCTATGTTACCTTTAAAGGATTTAATGCTGCTTTTGCAAAGGTAAGTTATGGGAGCGCCACGAAAAATCTGATACTACCTACATAATTTTTTCGTAGAAAATACTTAAGGTTTATAGAAATGTCTCTAGGGGGCCATTGGGAAAAGGGGGCGTGGACCGCCCATTTTTTAAAAATCAAATTGAATATTTTGCATACTAAATTTGGTGAAGCCAGCTTTTCGGTAAATATTTTTTGCCGCGACTTGTGCATTGTTGTGTTAGGTTTGTATGTAAATTTTATGTTGTTTGTCTCTATTGTAGTTTTTGTTTTTGTTATCAGTTAGACCATGAATATATTTAATACTGTAAAATTTTGTTTTTGATTTTCCGCACAGAAGTTTAAAATGTTTACTAACACACTACAACACATGATTTAGGGACTCAATTCTGAAAATTGCACCTGAAAGTAGCCCCAAGTTGGCTGCCATTATAATTTAATGGCCATACGAATTGTTTATAACTCGGTAACCATACGGAATATTTTTTTGTGTTTGAAACAAAGTTGTAGATTTTGAATACGAGAAAAAAAAGCGGAACAGAACTACCCAAAAAATGTGCATCCAGTGCCTTAAAAATCGCAAAAAAGCCCATTTTGCCCCAATCCACAAATATGCTGTTTTTTCTTTAAAAACTTTATTCTGCATGAAAATAAAAATTGCGATTCTTATTATTTATTTGTTATCTATTTATGGAAATAAAATTTAGAACATTTTCAATTATTGTCAATATTCATCCTCGTACGATTGTGATTGCTCTTGTTTTCTTCGTATGTTGTTCATATTCATGGTCTCAGTTTCCTCGTCTGGTCTGAGTTTCTTCGTATGTTGTTCATATTCATGGTTTGAGTCTGCATGATCATCCGAGTTAGACATAATATTCAAGGACATGTTTTCTTCAGTGTGTCCACCATTTTGAGTGTCATCTTCATCTGCGGTGCTTTCGTCTTCAAACTGCATAATTTTAGAACTCCACCTCCAAACCTCCGCAAGCAATGCATCTAATTTCAAAGGAGTTTAGAAAAGAACCGTATACAGTGAGATGACATACAGACACGAGTGGACAAGTTGCTGTATTATTTTGAAAAAATCAATGCATCCATGACGTTAAAATTATATTTCACGCCTATCTACCTTGATACATTTTTGGCACAATTATGTCTGGAATCGGACGAACAAGGAGAGAGGTTCCACCAGGTGACCATGCTAATGGAAAAGCGATTCAAAGGCAAAAAATTAGGTAAATATGGGGAAATAATGGTGGGAAAATGGGTATGTTTGCGATGTTTTAGACACTGGATGCAACTTTTTCGGGTTGGTTTGTTCCGCTTTTTTTGGTTACCGAGTAATAACTTTGTTAAAATATACAAAATATGATAAAAATCAACCTAGAGCAAAAAAATTCATATGGCCATTAAATTATATTGGCAGCCAACTTTACAAAACTAATGATGCAGAAGTTATTATTTTTCGGCCTACTTTCAGTTGCAATTCTCAAAATTGAGTCCCAAATAAATGAGCTGAAAAATGTTGTAATAGACAATTAAATTGTTATTGTGCTTTAGCTTATGTAATAAATCTCATTTATGTTAGTGATTTTTGATGTAAAATTAATCGAATTTGCTAAATAGCTTCATTTATCTAAATATATTGCACATAAAATATTAAAAAAAATCTACAAAGGCTAAAAAAGCTTAATGCAAATTTGACTCAATTTTGAAATAAAAACAAGTAAGAAAATTATAGTCGGTCTAGACTGACTATACGATACCCTATACCATGCGTTTAGAAACCCTATCTCTTAGGCTCAACTAACTGGACATTGAAAATAAGCAAAAACCAAATTTGAGTGGGATTTTTATTAATTTTTTTGGCTGCAGATATGAAAACGTTCATATCGGATGCTATATCTATAAAGGGGCTAGGTCCAAAAATGGACCGATCCTGATCATGTTTGGTAAAGTCTCTTGTATTTTGCAAAAATATGTACAAACAAAATTTGAGAAGAATCAGTGCAATATTTTTGTTTTTTAATAGATTTAAGTGAAGATCGGGAAGCAGCGCTATATGGGGTCAAAGGGATCATTTTTGGACTACTCATTAGTGGATGTAATGAACGCATACAAACCCAATTTGAGTAAGATCTATATGACAATTTGGATCTTATGGCAATTTATGTCGATTTCATATGGGTAATTTGTATGGGGGCTAGGTCTGAACATGGACCGATTCTCACCAATTTCAATAGCGTTCATCCCATGGCCGCTAAAAGCTTATACACTAAATTTCATCAAAATATATTCATAGTTGCGACCTGCAGTTTGATTACAAGCTTTACATGGACACACAGACGGACGGACGGACGGACATTGTTAAATCAACTCAGAAAGTGATTCTGATTCGATCGGTATAATTAAAGATGGGTCTAGGTCAAATATTTTTGGTTGTTACAAACAGCAGCACAAAGTCATTATACCCAAACCACATAGTGGTATAGGGTATAAAAAAGAAGAGATTTCATAATGTTGAAAAATAACGCATAAAAACGTAATATTAGGATGTCATCGATTACTTTTATTAAACCAACATAACCTGGTGTGATTTGAATTAAAAACTATAAATAATCAGGCCAGTAAATCATCAAAAAAATTTTGTTTTCAAAATAAGTAAAATTTAACATAAATATTAAAGGATGATTACTGATGTTTCTGAATATTTCAGTATTTAAATATAATTTTATTGTTCATTGGTTTTACGAAATTATTGAAGGCTCTATTTTTAGGTAATTCAAACAAAATATATACTCTAGTATGTACATACTGCAGGGTATTCATACAGTTCATGAATACTAAGCCTGGATTCATTTAAAACTACATAAGGTAACATTGAACTATATGTGTTGACCGTAATATTTACTTAAAAGGGACAATGAGAAAAGATATTCGTAGTAGAAATAAAACAAATTATAAATAAACCCATATTATGAATGAACAAAAGGGTTTCCTATTTCAATTGCTTTGCGTAATAAAAGCAATTCGTTTATGATGAAGACACCATAAAACATAAGCCCAGGTGTACTTGACATACTAACCAACCGGAACATACTTGGCATATGTATGTCACAGTGTTCGACACACATATGATTTCTCCATGTTTACCAAAATGCTGCTATGGCACTCAGCAGTATTAAATATAAAAGATGGACATATTTTTGGTTTTAAGGTAGATATTATTAAGTTTTTAAAATATCCACAGCAATAAACCATAACAAGAATAAACTTAAACAAGTGTGAAGTGTTTTATTTGAAATGATCGTCGCGTAGCAGTAGTAACATAAAAAATTTAGTTAGCTTAATCACTTATATTCCGCGGATTTGGACCACTGACATATCCTGGCAATGTTTACTCCTGACAACATCTAATTTCTTTACATGGCGATCCTGTAATCCTTTACAATATTCATTTGAAAGCAATGAACTTCAGATATATTAAACAAAAATTTTATGTCAAATGATTATTCGGTGGTCCAAAATACTAATCTTGTTAGTCAATCACTTGGATATACACCCCCCCCCCCCCCCATTAAATGAGGATTTATTAAATGAAAATAAATTATTAAGTATATTTATTTAGGTTGACGCATTTTAGTCTATACTATACTAATAATATAATAAAGAGGTAATGTGTGTTTATTTGTTTGTTTGTTTGTAGGAGGTTATCTCAGTAACTACCCATCTGATCTTCCTGAAATTTTCACAGAGTATTACTGCGGATATGGGAAGTGCTATAGGGTATAATCTTTTAAATATTTTTGGTGGGCGTAGCACCTCCTACACAAAGTAAATTTTTAATATCATATACATATCTTAAGTACTATGATAGGAAGAGCTTTGCAAATTTGTGTGAGGTCACCTATTGTTAATACTAGCAGCTATCTCGAGTAATGTGATAGAGAGAGCTTTTAAAATTTTTCTGATGTCACCTATTATTAATGTGAGTAGTCGGATGCAAAATGGGGAGTATCGGACCAATAGGCGTGGCACCTGCCATACAAAGTAAATATAAAATGACATATATCTGGAGTACTGTAACAGTGAGAGTATTGGGACTTTGTGTGAGCCCATAAGTAATTCATTTGATTAGTTAGACAAAAAATGGGCGTGATCGGAGCAGTGGGCGTGGCACCGCCCATACAAAGTATATATATGATATATAACTGGTGTGCTAAAAAGGAAGCTTTGACACTGCACGAGCCTATCAGATCTTAGTATGAGTAGTCGAACAAAAAATTGGCGGGTTCACACCAATGGGCGTGGCACTCCCCATGCAAAATAACTATTTAATGTCATATATCTGGAGTTCCGTAAAAGAGAGAGCTTTGTGGCTTTGCGTGAGCCCATAGGTTCTTTGTGTGATAAGTCGAACAAAAAAATATGCGTGATCGGAGCAGTGGTCGTAGCACCGCCCATGCAAATTATATATCTAATATCATATAACTGATGTACTATAAAAGGGAAAGACTCGACATTTTGCATGAGTCCATCAGATATTAATGTGAGTAGTCCAATAAAAATTGGGAAGGATGGGATTAGTAGGCGTGGCATCTCCTATTTAAAAAATATGAAGCACTACGAAAGCGATAGTCTTTTGACAAGTTCATTAGTTATCAATGTGATCTGTCGTGGAAAATATATCACCAAAATCAAAAATCGTCAAACCCAAAAATCGCGAAAAATAAAAATCGCCCAAAAAACAAAAATCTTCAAAATGAAAAATGGGCAAAATCAAAAATCGCTAAAAAGAAAAATTGCCAAATGATATTCTAAGTTCAAGGCCAATAGTTAAGTGTTGCCAGATCTAATATGGATAATCCATCTTCTTCTCATGGGCAGGTATATGTAGCTCGCTCTAAGGTAGGAACGCCGAAAAATCTGATAATGGTTGTACCGAATGAAAAAACAAAAAACATTGTATATCAGCATCAGCAAGCATCAAAATAAAAAAATCTATCCTAATAATCTATACTAATATAATAAAGAGGTAATCTCCGTAACTACTTATCTGATCTTCCTGAAAATTTCACATGGTCGGATACGGGAGTGCTACAGGCTTTAATTTTTTTTTAAATATTTTTAGTGGGCGTGGCACCTACCATACAAAGTAAATTTTTAATATCATATATATGTATTAATTACTATGATAGAGAAAGCTTTGCAAATTTGTCTCAGGTCATCTATTATTAACGTGAGTAGTCAGACAAAAAAGGGCGGGATTAGACAAATGCGCGTGGTACCCCCACACAAACTTAATATTAAATGTGATATATTTGAATTACTGTTTTAGTGAGAGCCTTGGGACTTTGCGTGAGAGCTTTCATAACGATTCGGAAGGGGGGAGGGGGAGGGTGTAGCGAAGCACACCGGGTTACATCTAGTGTTAAATAAAAGTAATAGAATTTTTTTTTTCAATTTCTTAGTAATTTGCGAGCTATACGTTTCAGAATTTAATAAATAAAATATGGATTTATAAAGGCCATTTCAATTAGGAATCGAACTGTTATATTACAATTTCCATTAATGAATCTTGTTTTAACAAAACTTTTTTTGTTAAAAATTTATATGTATTGATGAAATATATTTTTCTCTCAAATAACAAAGTATCTTTCAAATAATATATTCGAACCAAATTTTCCATACATATAATCACTCACCTAAAATTAGTTTATCTAAAATAATTCATTATGTTTTCTTCCTCGTTGAATACTTTAAACTGTTTAGTCTTTAAAACCAATAAACCAATAAACTGTTGAGTGTTAATGAAACGTTACCTTTAACACTTCAAATTGTTAAGTGCTTAATTTAGCGTTAACAATATAATTAAACATTCAACACTAATACTCTAGACTATTTGTTCCTGTGTTTGTAATTAGCAAACAAGAACAATTTAACCGATTGATATTGCAATTTCTGACAACCTATTTTAATACCTATTTTAATATGTTTGTGCTGATGTTTGTCAATACCAATCATATTTGACCTAGATCCAACTTTTCTTATACGAATGGACTCAGAATCGCTTTCTAAGTCGATTTATCGATGTCCGTTCGTCCGTGCATCCATCTGTCTATCTGTCTGTCTGTCCGTCCATCTGTGTTGCCATGTAAACTTTTTAATCAGACTAAAGGTCACAAGTATGAACATATTTTGTTGAAATGTAGTACATAAGCTTTTACCGACTATAGAGTAAACGCTATTGAAACAGGTGAAAATCGTTGCATGTTCAGAGCTGCACCCCATGCAAATAATCCCTATTAGAACGACTAAAACGGTCGTAAGATTGAGATTAGCCATCAAAAACTAAAAATATTGAATAGATTTCTTTGTATATGTTTTTGAGAAAAGTAAGTCGATTTACTAAATATGGTTATGCTCAGTCTATTTTATTCACGACACAAATTAATAACAACAGCACTAAAATTTGGCTTATGATTATTTTCTATATTCAGTTATTGCCTCAGCTAAGCTGGATTCAAGATCTCTCGCTCTCTTTAAACTCATGGTATAGGGTATTGTATAGCCGTTTTATATCGACTATAATTTTCTAACTTTCTTTTCTTTGTATAGTATATTCAATACGTCGTAAACCAACAAGCACGTCTTTAGCTCAATAGCAAAATAAATTGTCAATTTTATAATAAAAAAGTTAGACCAGTGTAAATTAATATTCAGTATTTTACAAACTACTGAGATTGTAGGATATCAAATAATAACTAAAATAATTAAGAGTACTGTTACTCTGGTGTAAATTTATGTTCATATTTAAGGAGTATCAAAAATGTCCTACGTCGTAACACTTGAATGAGTTTTGAAAATGTACATGATTGTTAATTGGCTGAGCGAAAATGTGGTTATTGCTTAAGTGGGTGGGCATGTTGAAATGGTGATGACTGATGTTATCAAGTTTCTATACTGTTACTATATTTTTGTCCGTAGCAAATGCTTTATCAAGGAACAATAATAATAACATCAAATAAGAAAGTTACAGTCGTCAGACTAGGCTGACTAAACGCAGCCCTATTATTATTTCGTGGACATTAGAAACAAATCAAATAAATTAAATTAAGTTGAATATGATTCAATATTAGTGTGCAACAAAAACCAATAAAAACCAATAAAATTTGAATAAAATTATCTTTTATGGAAGTTTTTGAGATAAACTAAAGTAAATCTTGGGACTGAATTTACTAAATCAGTAGGAATTTTTGTTGATGTACAAAAACCTATCGAAAAATATATACCGACCATAGAGTGTTATGGTCGTAGGCTGAACAAATGATGATAAAATAACATCAATATAACTTTAACTATGAAATCACTGAAACTCAATCTCTATAAAAATTTTTTTATTCGTTTCATCAGACATAGAAACTAGATGTATTTTATGTGTTTATCTTACGACAGAAATACTGCCAACAATGACAGACATACAACTATTCGTTTAAGCATAAACTACTGAAGGAAGAAAGGAAGTCAATACATTGTTAGGCCATATTGAAATTCTATATATGTTTATATTTTTTTTATTCAAAGTCGAAGAATGAAGAGGAATAACTAAGTGCTTATCGCCCCAATTTGCATCACAAGTAAACAACTAGAATAACTTGATTTTAAGCTGCACTCTTGTTTGTTTATATTTGTCTTATATAAATTTACATTTAATTTTCAGAAGACACATCTAGTTCATAAATATATCTAAACATTGTAGAATAAAGGATAGATTTAAGTGAAAAAATTTACTTTTGAGGAATGTTATTTAAAAATGTATAATAAATATTTATTTATAACTTGTTCCATGTTACAAAACTGAGCCAAAAGATAAATTTTTAATTTTTTAATTTTTCAATTACATTTATTTTAATCTTTAGTTCATCTTTTAACATGTCTACATAAGGGCTTAAATTTCAGCTGTTGTAATGGAAAGTAATATTTTCAAATCAAATTAGCATTGGTATTTATCCGATGCAATAACTACTCTGAATTGTAGAAAATATAACCACATCTGTTTACTGATGGTAACAGAGATCATCTGGAAAATGATTATTTGTTTGACAAATATTTAATTTTACAATTTAAAATAGAAAATAGTCCTGCAGTTAATTATGTTAGATTAATTTTTAGTTTTATCATTGACAAGCAGCATACTCGCTACGTTGCAATATGGGAAATTTGAACAATTTTTCAAGAATTTAATCAAATTTTTGATGTTTGAAAAGTAACATTTTTTTGATTGCATCGATAACGCAAACATCAAGCTAAATAATGCTAAGTTTTGTTTTTGTAAATATTAAACGTCAGCTGATTAGCACGCTGTCAAAGTTACTGTTTGTAAACAACATGTTCAGGGCTTCAAAAATAGTTGAAAATTAATTCAAGTAAAAAGTCGAAATACTGTTGTTAAACGTGAATAAAAATATTTTTGTGAAAATGGAAAAGAAAGATAAATGTAAGTGCTAAATAAAACTGCAAAAAAGAAAGTTAAAAAAAAAACCCTTTTTGATGGAAAAATGTGTGTTTCCTATTTAGCCTGAAAATTCAAGCAAATTTTTTTAAAGTGAACTTCGGATAGACTTTTAAAATTTTGGCTAACTTGGGCAATGTTCTTAAATCAAAAATAGGTAGTGTTCAATTTTGAGCTTATTTTATAAATTTTACGTTCCCGTTTTTCCTGGCTTTTGCGAAATCTCATTTTTTTTTCCAGTTAACCTCTGCTTGCCATATAGCGAACTAACTAAAATTTGGGTCGGCGAAAAAGATAAAATGTACAAAAATTATGCTGTTTTTAATTATGTAAAGGGAAAAATACAAAAATATCAAACATCATTTGAGATAGTGAAAGAAAAGGTACGAAATTTTTGCAAAAATTTTTCGAAAAAATTGGAGAAATATCACGGTAGAGTTGATGAGTTTGAAAAGCAAAACCGAAATTGGTTTAAATCCGAATTTGTCGTGGCAAAACCGAAGCCTACGCTATCATCATCATCGCCATTTTAAAAGTAAAAAGTTTCAGGCAAAAGAACGTACCCTAAAGCACGTCATAAGCCCTTTGCACTGTTGGATCCGCTTTTTATACCTTATACCACTATGTGGTTTGGGTATAATAACTTTGTGCTGCTGTTTGTTACTAAAAAAAAATATTTGACCTAGACCCATCTTTTATTATACTGATCGAATCAGAACCACTATCTGATTCGATATAATGATGTCCGTCCATCCGTCCGTCCGTCTGTCCATCCGTCTGTCCGTCTATGTGTCCATGTAAACCTTGTAATCAAACTGCAGGTCGAAAATATGAATATACTAGTAGATTGTGTGGCGGCTAGGCGCCCGTTTATTTTGACTTTAACAAACAAATTTTTTTTCCATTTCAAAATTTTCTTATATTCTTATATATATTTACGCTGATCCCTGACTCACTGACTGACTGACTGATTCTGTAACGCTGAAATAATACACACACATAGCACTCCCTACAAAGCTATGGGAAATACAAAAACAAAATTTAATCTTTCTCATTTTATACAAACCCAAACATAATTTTCTCTCTTCTTTGTTACCGACCAGTGCTGCTAATAAAATCTTCTGAAAATCTACAATTTTGGAAACTAAATCGCCAAAATTGTCATTTTTAAAACAAGAAATTGTCAAGAAAATTTTAACGCTTATAAAACTCGAAAAAATATTATAAAAGGAAACAATAAAATTTATTTATATCATTCATATTACGAATATTATTACAGCATTGGTTATTTCTATATATAAAAATGTATTAGTGATGAAATTTCAATGAAAAAAATTTAACACAGCAATCAACTAAATAATTTTATTGATATGAATCTATAGCTGAAACATATAATATAGGTTTAAAGTATCGCCGTAATTAAAACTTAAATCTTAAATGGAGATGCTATTTAAGGTATTTCTGTTTTGAAATGACTTGACCCAGAATTAAATCTATACATATTTTGTAATTTACATTTACACTGAACAAAAACTATCAATTTTCGCTAAACAACCAATTAATTATTAACCCTTGAAATCGTAATTTTTATGCTACTGAAAATTTTAAATCTTCAATCATCATTTTAACAAATTTAACAAATCATTTTAACAAATTGAAAAATCGTCCAAATTACAATAAGTTGCCAAAATTGGCAGCACTGCTAACGACAATAGCACTACATATGCAGATTTCGTGTTACTTATGGAATAATTTGAACGCAAAAAATCCATAAAAAACTAATATCTATTCAAATTCTTCTTTATATTCCCTTTGTTGTTCAATGAAAAAATTCTGCAAAAAAAAAGTAATGAAGGAATTTTTAAACATTTTTATTTTTCTCATTTAACGTCGTCCGATATGCATACATACTTTTTTTTATCAAACTTAACTTTACCGTTTTTCTGTTTTGTTTTTCATCTCAAAATTGTTTTGAATTGTTAGGAGTGCTTTCTCTCAGGTTCTCTGATGGCCAGCACTTACCAAAGAGTATGCTTTCTTTGATAAATATTTGAGGAATGTGGATTTTGTTGTTGTCCAACGTATGATTTCGTTTAAAGCTCTGTATTGAAAAGCACTTGAAAAAATAGTGCAATATTAAGTTTCAAATTTATATTATTCTAACTTTGCATAAATTACATTGTAATTTCAGAAGAGAGGTGGGAAAATAATTTTTTTTTTCATTCATAATATTAATTTTTGCATAATTTGCTTTCAAAAAATTTAGACAAAAATAAATTACGTAAATGGTATATTTAAGATTCTAATTTGAATAATTTATTGAAATTACCATGGAAGAATTAAAGGCGATTTGGAATAATAAGTTTTTTTTTAAGTAAAACTAATACGCCCTTATTTTTTATTTTTTTGATTTATAGATAACTTTGCAAAAATGTAGTTCTCTTTTTTCAGTTTACATGTATGATGAAATGTATATTTTTTTCTCTTTTGTGTAGGTGTATTGGTGTTTGCACTTCCTTAAGGGGTGGTAGGTTTTTCTGAATGCACAACATGTCGAGCGTGTTGTATCAAAATTTTAAGTAAATCATCGCTGTAAGAAGATACAGCGTTTCCAGCGGTATATAAAATCAGTTTTTTAAAAACTTTAAACCGATTTTCTCACAAATAAATGTTCGAAGTCCGTGAACATCATAACTCAAAATCTACTTGACCGATTCTTTTGCAATTTTAGACACTATATCGACATATAAATCATCAGGTAACCACGAAGGGTTTTTTTAATTCCATTTTCTTACCCATTTTTTAACAACAAAATCCCGAAATTGTATAGCAAAAATCGTTTTTTACTTCAAAATGCTGCCAAAAAAAAAAATAAAATTAAAAAACTCTTCGTCACTACCACAGGAAACATGTCAGCTTTGAAACGCGTTTCGATTTTTTTATTTCACATGATCCGGTAACGAGTTATGATGTTCACCGCAAAACAACAACGCCTCCGGAGATTCGCTGGCACAGACTTATTTATTAAAATTTTTAATTGAATTTTTTTTTCAAAGATTCTTCAAATATAATGCTATAACGTACATATGAAATAAATAATCCAGCGTTATTCATATCTTCAAAAAAGAATTATGAAAATACGACTTTTTTTAACTTTTAAAACCTTACCCCCCTTAAGAAACCTTTAGGAACCTTGCTCTAAAACGTTTTTTTTTTCTATGCTATTCTATTTTTCTACAATAAAATGGAGTTAGGTTATAACGAACTCGGCGGGACCGGCCAAATTAGTTAGACTAAGTTCGTTATAATCGTAGTATTTTTTTGTTTTGTCCGAAAAGTTTAAAAACTTTTTTTAGTTGAATAAGTTTATTTATTTTGATGCATTTTAAAAAGTTATAAACCATAAATTAAATGATTAAAAAGATACATATTAATAGTTTGCCTTAATAGGACTAAAATTACCGAGTTTCTATCAAAATAAAATATTTTTTTAAAATCATATAATATTAAAAACTCCTTATGTATTGAAGCAGAAAGTACAAAGCAAAGGTTGGCTACTGGCAAACTTTTACGAAAATATACATAAAAGGACCTTTTACAAAACTTCATTTGAAAATCGAAGTTTTTGTTTTGTATTAAAATTAAATTAAAATAAAATAAAATTAAATTAAATTAAATTAAATTAAATTAAAATTAATTTTTTTAAAAATATATAATATAGGAAAATTCTGAAATGGAAAAAAAATTGTATGTTAAAGTCAAAAGTTTGATATAACCACTGTTCGCTATAAGAGAAGCAATTTGTATGAAGAATGTGATTAAAACCCTTGGGACCGAAGAAATTCTTCGCTATAAACAAAAATTTATTACAACCAGGGTTCGTTATAAGCGCACTCCATTGTATTAAATTTTAATAATTTTGGGAATCTCCAATATCCTCACTTTACCCGGCCTTCCCACGTCAAAAAATTGTTAAGCAACTGTCCCATTGAAAAATTGAAAGAGGGAATTGAAACATATGATTGTTTAGTAAAAAATAGTAAAAAAGTGTGAGTGCATTACAACCTGAAAGCCAAAAATATAACGTGTGAAGGCCGGGTATTATCTTAAATATATTTACGCTGATCCCTGACTCACTGACTGACTGCTGAGAGACTGAATGATTCTGTAACACTGACCAAAATGATACGGTTCTAATTCCTAGGATTGATCTCACCCCAACTGATACCACATTACCTTTCATATTAAAACGCCGCCAGTTTCCAGTAACTCCTGCATACGCAATTACCATAAACAAGGCTCAAGGCCAGTCATTTGATTGCGTTGGCATTAATTTGGAGACCGCGGTATTTTCACATGGCCAACTGTATGTGGCTTTGCCACAATCAAAAGTTGCAAGCCAAGTTAAGATACGTATTCAAACGAAGCCACAGCAAGGAAAACTATTACATGACCAACGATATTTCACACGAAATATAGTTTTTTAAGAGATTCTAAATTGACAAACTTTTTTACGAAATATTTCTTATCTGTTTTGATACTTATGTATACAATTTCTACAGACACAATCTTTTTTCACATGTACATATGTAACAATATAATTTTCAATTTACTACTATATTAAAAGAAATATAATTTACTATAAACTTTTCGTGTATTTAAATTTAAACTGTTTTATTCATAATTTTTAAACGGGCGCCTAGGCGCCACACAATCAACTAGTTTTATATATTTAAAAAAAATTAATTTTAATGTTTTTAAAATTTCTTAAAAAAAAAAAAAAAAAAAAATCGAAAAACAGTTGTAAAAAATGCAAACCAACACTTCGATTTTCAAATGAAGTTTTGTAAAAGGTCCTTTTATGTATATTTTCACATAAATTTGCCAGTAGCCAACCTTTGCTTTATACTTTCTGCTTCTATACATAAGGAGTTTTTAATATTACAAGATTTTAAAAAAATATTTTATTTTGATAGAAACTCGGTAATTTTAGTCTTATTAAGACAAACTATTAATATCTATCTTTTTAATAATTTAATTTATGTTTTATAACTTTTCAAAATGCATCAAAATAAACTTATTCAACTAAAAAAAGTTTTTAAACCTTTCGGAAAAAACAAAAAAATACTAAGGTTATAACGAACTTAGTCCATAACGAACTAATTTGGCCGGTCCCGCCGAGTTTGGTTTAACCGGAGTCCATTTTATTGTAGAAAAAATAGAATAGCATAGAAAAAAAAAACGTTTTAGAGCAAGATTCCCAAAAATTTCTTAAGGGGGGGTAAGGTTTTAAAAGTTAATAAAGTCGTATTTTGGATAATTCTCTTTTGAAGATATGAATAATGTTGGATTATATATTTCATATGCACGTTCTACCAAAACATTTGAAGAATCTTTGAAAAAATTTTCAATTAAAAATTTTAATAAATACGTCCGTGACAGCGAATCTCCGGAAGCGTTGTCGATTTGCGGTGAACATCATAACTCGTTACCGGATCATGAGAAATAAAAAAGTCGAAATGCGTTTAAAAGTTGACATGTTTCGTTAGGTGGTGACGAAGACTTTTTTCAAATTTTTGTTTTCTTGCAGCATTTTGAAGTGAAAAACGATTTTTGCTATACAATTTCGGGAATTTGTTGTTAAAAAATGGGGAAGAAAATGGAGTTAAAGAACCCTTCGTGGTTACCTGATGATTTATGTGTAGATATAGTATCTAAAATTTCAAAAGAATCGGTAAAGTAGATTTTGAGTTATAATGTTCACGGGCTTCGAACATTTATTTGCGAGAAAATCGGTTTAAAGTTTTTTAAAAACTGATTTATATACCGTATGAGACCGGTCGCTGGAAACGCTGTATCTTCTTAACTTTTGCTCTGATTTACACTCTGATTTTGATACAACACTCTCGACATGTTGTGCATTCAGAAAGAGAAAAGGTTTTGAAAGGTTTAAAACCTACCACCCCTTAAGGAAGTATAAACCTACACGAAAGAGAAATAAATATTTCATATTTCATTATACATGTAAACTTAAAAAAGAGAACAAAATTTTTTGCAAAGTTATCTATAAATCCCAAAAAAAAATTACAAAATAAGCACGTATTAGTTTTACTTCAAAAAAAAACTTATTATTCCAAATCGCCTTTAATTCTTCCATGATAATTTCAATAAATTATTCAAATTAAAATCTTAAATATACCTATTTACGAAATTTATGTTTGTCAAAATTTTTTGAAAGCAAATTATGCAAAAATTAATATTATGAGTGAAACAAATTAATTTTCCCACCTCTCTTCTGAAAATACAATGTAATTATGCAAAATTCAATTATTTAGTTATGCGAAGTTAGAATAATTTAAATTTTGAACTTAATATTGCACTATTTTTTTCAAGGGCTTTTCAATACAGAGCTATAAACGAAATCATACGTTGGACAACTACAAAATCCACATTGAAGATCTCTTTTTTCTTGAATATTTATCAAAAAAAGCATACTCTTTGGTAAGTGCTGGGCATCAGAGAACCTAAGCGAAAGCACTCTTAACAATACAAAACAATTTTGAGATGAAAAACAAAACAGACAAACGGATAAGTTTAGTTTGATAAAAGAAGTATGTATGCATATCGAACGACGTTAAATGAGAGAAATTAAAATGTTTAAAATTTCTTTCATTATTTTTTTTGCAGAATTTTTTTTATTGACCAACAAAGGGAATTTAAGGAAGAATTTGGATAGATATTAGTTTTTTTTTTATGGATTTTTTGGGTTCAACTTATTCCATATGTAACACGAAATCTGCATATGTAGTGCTATTGTCGTTAGCAGTGTTGCCAATTTTGACAACTTATTGCAATTTTGACGATGATTGAAGATTTAAAATTTTCAGTACTATAAAAATTATGATTTCAAGGGTTAACAATTAATGGGTTGTTTATCGAAAATTCATAGTTTTTGTTCAGTGTAAATGGAAATTACAAAATATGTATAGATTTAATTGTGGGTCAAGTCGTTTCAAAGCGGAAATACCTTGAATAGTATCTCCATTTAAGATTTAAGTTTTAATTACGGCGATACTTTAAACCTATATTATATGTTGCAGCTATATATACATGTCAATAAAATTATTTAGTTGATTGCTGTGTTAAATTTTTTTCGTTGAAATTTCATCACTAATACATTTTTATTTATCGAAATAACCAATGCTGTAATAATATTCGTAATATGAATGATATTAATAAATTTTATTGTTTCCTTTTGTAATATTTTTTCGAATTTTATAAGCGGAAAAATTTTCTTGACCATTTCTTGTTTTAAAAATGACGATTTTGGCGATTTATTTTCAAAAACTGTCGATTTTCAGAAGATTTTATTAGCAGCACTGGTCGGTAGCAAAGAAGATAGAAAATTTTGTGTGGGTTTGTATAAAATGAGAAAGATTAAATTTTGTTTGTGTATTTCACATAGCTTTGTAGGGAGTGCTATGTGTATTATTTCAGCGTTACAGAATCAATTAGTCAGTCAGTGAGTCAGGGATCTGCGTAAATATATTAAAGATTTTGACGAAATTGGGTACATAAGCTTCTTTCGGCCATAGGATGAATGATATTGAAAGTGGTGAGAATCGATCCATATTCAGACCTAGCCCCCTTACAAATGACCCCTATGAAATCGATATAAATTGACATAAGATCAAAATTGTCATATAGATCTTACTCAAATTGGGTTTGTATGCGTTTATTACATCCGTTAATGAGTAGTCCAAAAATGATCCCTATGGGACAACTCTCAGTCATAGGCTCCATATAGAGCTGCACTTAAATCTATCAAAAAAGAAAAATATTGCACTCATTCTTCTCAAATTTTGTTTGTATATATTTTTGCAAAATACAAGAGACTTTACCAAACATGGTCAGGATCGGTCCACTTTTGGGCCTAGTCCCCATATAGATGTAGCATCCGATATGAACTTTTTCATATCTGCAGCCAAAAAAATTAATAAAAATCCCACTCATATTTGGTTTATGCTTATTTTCTATATCCAGTTATTTGGGTCTAAGAGATGGGGTCACTAAACGCATGGTAGAGGTATTTTCTTACTTGGTATAAGTGTGAGATAAAAAAGTGGCAAATGAAAAAGGAAGAAGGTCGAGAAGCAGTTTCGAACAGAAAATTAAACATTCAAAATCTATGTCGTGAGAAAATGGGCCTTTTGATTGACAAACCCAATTTCATCTAATTTCATTATGCTGCCAATTGATAAATTTCAAGTTTAATGCCATGATACAGCTAGGATTATCATAACAAAATATCCTTGGCTTCCCATGGCTGCAACAGTCCACAAAGTTTTGATTCATGCAAAAGAAATTATTAGCAACACAATACTGTCTGTAGGCTGTTTCGGCTAAGAAGCTGCTGAAGCGCGTAACAAAGTATATTAGTCTGACCGGTTGCATCATGCACGTAAAAATAGTCGCGAAAACAATATTACTGATATTTTCTACAGGGCATTGGACATGTCTGATCCTTTTATTTTTCATCAATATGTTTGGAAAAACGAGTTCAAAAAGGAACCCGCATGCAACTTCCCAGTGAAGTTGTAAATATGTTGCGTACTAAAGAAATATTGGAAGACGTTTTTGAAGACTCCAGTGAAGACGAAGACATTTTACCGTAGTTTTAAGTAAGAAGTATGAAGAAGAATTAAATCAAAATTTTAAAACCTAAAAAAATTTTGATTTTTATTATCGCAATTTCGGCATAAATAATGTGTCATATGATTAAGGGTCAACTGTGGCAAATGTGAAAAAGGAAGCAAATGACAATAATTAGGGTAAATACAGACAAATTACAATAAAATGTTCAATCAATCGGTATGTAAAGCGAAAAGATCGATTTAATGGATTTAGTCGCAACCATCATGCTTGTTTTTTTATAGCCCTTTTGGTTTTTTTACAATATGGACAAAGTTTTCTACAAATAAAAAGTAGGGGCTTTAATAAAATAAAAAATTTTTTTCCTAGTTTAAAAAGGGACCACTCCATAAGTAGTCCCAAAGACACTTGTTGGGATCAGTTGGAACCAGTGAAAATATTCCAACAAGCTTAATTTTCATTAAAATCAACTTTTCTTTTTTTAAGTCCTCCTCATCTAGCTGCTATTAATTTATTCTTGAAAAACGCGTCAAATTTCTCATAGTACGTTGTTAGCGTAATTATTAATATAAATTACTTAAGCCATAATAATTTTTAAAACCGATAAGAAATAAAGTGTGAGTGACAATACGATGGAGACTTTTTATCATAAAATTTAAAAATCTTTTATTAATTTAAATATTTTAAACTTTTATTTATTTTACGAAGAAGAAATATTAACATAACTCCATAAAACATTAACAAAACTTAAAAGTATGTATTCATTTTTATGCTGCTGACAAAATATAGAAAACTTTACTTTACAATAAAACTGTGGAATAAATGATGGTCATAGTCTTGGTGGTAGATGATTCTCATACCGAACGATTGTATTAATTTATTTTAGTAAATGTCCCGAAGCCTTTGGCCATTTTACGGCCATTTGAATATTTAGTTTTTTCGTCTACATTATTTGCCAACACTATTCTGATTCCAGTTCGCTAAACTAATCTATTATTCTGGATTTTAGCCAGAGTTCAGTAAAAAACACACACTGAATAAAAATATCGTACATGTATTTAAAGAAACTTAGCTCAGACCAACAAACACATATTTTTGTTTTCATATCAATTATATGTGTTTCGAAGTTTTGTACGGTGCCAAACACAGTCGCGACTGTATTTTGTTTTAATATTTCGTTATCTACACAAACATTTTTCTGTCACGTATTTTTTGTTTCGAACACACATAAATTGTTTCGTGCCGACAGGAAAACTTATGCTGGTGGTGTTTCAATTTACATGCGTAATGAAATAAATAGTTGCGTTAAACTGAGATCCGAGCCAACAAGTCAAATTGAATATTTATTCTTGGGGATTATCCCGAAAGATAAGCGAAATATACTAATTGCATGCGTATATTGACCAAATAACAATGTTGTTGATGCCAATGGTAGGCTAGATAAAATTGAATCTATTTCGCTTTTATATAATGACGTAATTATTGCAGGCGATTTCAGAAGTAATCTGCTCATTGATAATACACTCTCGGAATCAATGCAAACACTCGGCCTTATGCCTGTAACCACCAACATTCAAACACATTATCCTTATGGTGCAAATAGTCTACTTGACGCATTCTTTGTTAATCATAAAAACAAAATACTGCTTTATGACCAGTTATCCGCACCAGGTTTTTCAAGACATGACCTTATTTTTGCAGTGTATGATGTTTTCGTTAAAACTGAGGATATTCACTATACCTATCGTGATTTGCGAAACATTGATTATGTGGCATTACACCAGCAACTCGATTGCATTAGTTGGAATGCAATTTATAACCTTGAAAATTTAAATGATCAAATAGCTCTCCTACAGAATAACCTAATTAAAGCATTTGATGAAAGCGTGCCGGAGAGGACCAAAACTATCAAAGCTAAACAGCCACCATGGTTTAATTCAACTATTAAACATTTAATTTACATCCGAGATTTAGCGTATAAAAAATGAAAGTCCAGAATTGCAATCTCTTTTCAAATCTGCTAGAAGAAAAGTGGTGGACAATATTAATATGGCTAATTCTACTTACTATGAACAGAAATTTACATCAGCTTTACCCTGCAGTTACACATGCAAGTAATTACTTGCAAGTAGTGTATACGTATTATCTACGAAAATGTCGAAAAAAAAGCCGAAAGTCCTGCAAGTTGCTTGAGTGTTTACACAGTCAGTTGTAAGTTTATTTTCAAAATGTTCTCGAAGCGTAAACTTCTTATGAAAATGGCTCTACTTTTTGAGTTGAAAAAAATAGAAATGCAGAAGAAAACCTATAATTGTGAAAAAAATAAAAATACAGTGAAGAGGAGGTATTGGGTGAAGCCTCTTTTAATGAAAAGATGCGATTTGGATATGGAATCACATTTGATTTAAGACTTACTTTGAGAAGATGACGGCAGGGACAATTTTTGTCGGCTTCACAGAGCAATTTGAGGAAATACTAAATCTGGTAAGTACAGAAATAAATTTTGTATTAAAACCCCCCGACCCACATTTGACCAGTTTCACCTACCTACATATATATATATTTAGATGCGTTGTATCCGAATTTGTGGTTCGTTTGGCTCGTAGACCCTCAAAATTTCGAGTAAATTGACATTTTGTTTAGCGAGCTAAATGGACTTCAGGTTCGAATTCAGCGCATCGAAATACATGTAGGTAAGTGGGTCTGGTCGAAAGTACAGGCCATTTTGTTTGTGCCTTTGTTATTATTATATGTTCATATATTTGTAGGTTGAACACAAAATTAAAAAAAATGGTACTCATATGCGGTTAGCGATTTCTGCTAGAACAAAGTTGGCAATAACTTTGAGAAACTTGGCTACAGGAGATTCTTTAAGTTCTCTGGTGTTTTTAACAAGAGTTTCCAGAAGCACAATTTCTGTCTTTATGCCAGACGTGATTCGTGCTATCTATGATACTCTTAAATGTGATTATTTAAAGGAAAGTATATCCCAAGCAGAAATTTAACTAAAATTAGTGTGCTTATAATATATTTCAATGATTCCTTGAGCTTTAAAATATATAAATAAAATAAACTGCTAATTTTTACAGATTCCAAATACTGCAGAAATGTGGGAGGGCATTGCTAAGGATTTCCATGACATATGGTAGTTTCCACATACTCTTGGAGAAAACATATATGTATCAAAGCTCCAGCAAATACTGGATCTCAACTCTACAATTTAAAGGGATTTTTTAGTATTGTTTAGTATTTAGTATTGTTTTTTAAAACTATTTTTAAATTAAATGTATTAATTCATTTCTTAAATTATTAAATTATAAATTCGTTTTATTCAATTTATAATTACAGGTAAAAATTTGAGTCGTGTATGCATTTTATCATCTGAGCAAGCATAAATTGAATAAGAAAACATAAACTAAAAATGCATTATTCAATCACATAAATAAAAATTATATAAAAATTAAAAATTAATTTATCAATCACACAAATAAAGCCAGAAATTAAAAATGCATTATTGACACAAATAAAACTAGAAATTATTAAATAAAAATGCATTTTACATATTTTCCTGCGTTGTTGAAAAACTTATCTGATAACTGAATGTGGACTAATACTCGTAGGCTATTGATAAAAATACAAAAATCTGCATTTAAAAAAATAGAATTCTAAATATTGTTAAAGCATTTTTAAAAAAATGTCTAAAACGAAGTTTATTGCCGTATTAAAAAATGATTGGATTTGATGTGGGCTTTAGTAAAAATGTGTATATCGTCATCTGAAATGCCGAAGCCCGTGACTACACTGTTTATTGTTTTTACAGAAGAATCAAAAAACGTCTTTAGACATTTTAGTAAAATCGTTAAAAAAAAAAACTTAAAGTTTTGATCGTACAATGCTAAAATTTTTGTGGGAAAATTAAGTTCAATGTAGTTCGTCATAAAACCCCAATCCCACTTTAAATTGTTTATAGGACAAACAAAAAACGTATAAAATTAAAAGCGTTTTAGATTAAAATTTTTTTTATCAAACCGCTATTTTTTTATCGCTGAAGTCTAAAATTTTGTGTAGCAATGCAGTTTGGATAACTGAAACATAATCAGCAATAAACCCAGTTTTGAAAATTTTGTTAGTTACGCCCTTTTGCATATTAGATGACGACATGAATTTTTTTTTAATGTACACTTCAAATCCAAATTATTTTTTTAGAAACGGCAGAAAACATTTCTTATTCAAATTCAATATCTGCATTAGAAATTGCGGAACTTAATATATCAGAAAACGCTGTTGAACTGCATGTGGTTAAAATTCTCAATAGCGTAGAGTTACGTTCGTGGCAACAATTGGAATTGGTTGTGCTAGAAGTGCTGTCTTCCACTGAATTCAATGTATGAGGATACCAACTGTTTCCATCTTCGGCTATTGGACGAAATCTTCGATCTCGCATATTTTTTAATTTTCTTTGTACCAATAAGTTTTGCATTTCTCCCAACAACTCATACGCATCCTCTTCAGGAAGCTTTTCCAATTGGAATGCAAGGCTTGTGGCGAAAGCAGTGAACTCGTTTTCTTTATCACTTACATCGATCAATTTTTGTAAAGCTTCATCAAATTTTGAAATCTCTTCTACCCTTGGAGATTTGTTTGTTTGTTTATTTGAGAAGCTATCGTTTAGTGCAGTCTTCAAATTGTTGCGAGTTTACACTATTCTGTAAAGTAGGTATAAAACAATTAACACAAAGAATTTGCTCTGTTTATATTTTTGATGCTGTCGCAGAAAAATACAACGGAACCGCTTGTGATTTCAATGATACATAGCGACTTCCACATACTCTGCAAAACACATTCATTTTAAAACTCCACCAAATTGGTGGCCAAAATTTTAATTACGGAAAGATATATTAACCTTTTCTGAATTGTCACATGAGTTTCTTACGGCGATGCTGCTGTCCAAAAACCGCATTTCTTCGAACCAGAATAAGGAGGACTTGTATATTTCTTCTGCAGCTGACCCAGACTTCTTATACATTTTATTCTTTTCTCCAGTGTAAGTAGCTCGTAGGGAACGTATTTTTTCTTGACAATATTAGCCCAGCCGGCATACCCATTTGTGAAGCAATATCTTCATAAGCTTTCACCTTCAAGTCATTCCGCCTGTAGGATTTGCTACTCATGTTCCACAATACATCATGTGAACGATACAACGAAATTAATTTAATAATTTATTTTTAATTTAATTTTTGCTCCATCTTGATAAAAAAAAATTTTTATGCATATTAAAAAATATGTAAAGCCAATATTGCCGCGTTGTCGAATTCATAAAATTACTGAAAATAATATTTTCATTACCATTTTTTTTTTTCCAAATATATGTATATATTTATGTTAAAAATACCATTAGGAAGCGTTGTTGTATAGTTGTGTTCTTTTCTTTTTTTATAAATACGCAGAAAATCAGCTACAAATATTAATTTTTATTTTACTAAATAATAGTAAATTGATACAAAACTCAACCTCGGTAACACTGTTTCTTCACTTGTCATTTTACTTGCGATAAGTGTCAAAAATTTACTAACAAGCAAATTCTCTTGCAAGTTAAGCTGCAAGTGCGAAAATTGTGATTGTGTTAGTGAAAAAGTGTGAGTGTATTGAGTTTTTCGGACTTGTACTTGCATGTGTAACTGCTACGTTAGATAGCAAGAGTAAGTGGAAGGAAATCTGCAAAATAGGCATTGGTAAGAAAAGTGTTTGCACCTCTAGCGCTGATGTGGACGTGGATAAACTAAACAACCAATTTGTAAAAGTTGAAGTGGAAAGGCCAAGTGAAAATGAATATGCTAAAATCCATATAGTCCATGTTGAGAACTGTTTTTATTTTCGATGAAAAGAGTATATCATCAATATAATCTAATGCCGTCGGTCTGGATGGAATAAATCCTAGATTTTTAAAACTTATCTTACCTAAACTTCTGCCGTTTCCTGCGTATATATTTAACACGATATTAACCAAATCAATCTTCCCAGATGTATGGAAAGAAGCCAAAATAATTCCCATCCCCAAGAACAACAGTGACTTTAGACCAGTTGCCATCCTACCATGTCTGTCCAAAGTGATGGATAATCTCATGCAAAGGCAAATTAATACATACTTAAAAGAGCGCAAACTTCTAACAGAAAAACAGTCTGGTTTTAGACAGGAAAGAAGCTGCATCACGGTGTTGATCGATGTGGTCGAAGAACTTAGGTCCAAACTGGATAAGGATATGGTATCTTTCGTTGTGCAGTTAGACAACAGTAAAGCTTTTGATACAGTTGACCACTCCATTCTGTTGACCAAACTCCAAAAGCTTTTTAAGTTTTCTGATTCGGCCAATAAACTTATTGGATCTTATCTTTTATACCGAAAACAAGTTGTCTCCTTCAATGGTTGATTTCCAATGCTGCTGATATTGATAGAGGGGTGCCACAAGGGTCCATTCTTGGCCTATTACTTTTTTGTATGTACATTAATGATCTTCCTGATTCTCTAAGTCACTGCGATATTCAAATGTATGCAGATGATGTACAATTTTACATAGGCTCTAAATTTAAAAATGTACGTTATTGTATTGACTGCATTAACAACGATTTGCATAAAATTTATAAATGGGCAAGCATAGATGGCATAAATCCGAAAAAATCAAAGTGCATTTTCTTGTCAAGAAATAATTAGAAAAGACTTGAAAATACCGACCTTTTGAAAATAAACAACAATATAATCAATTTTGTTCCATCATCATTAAATCTAGAAATAACAATGCCCTACTTTTATGTAAAAACCATATTAATATTTCGGCTGGCAATGTTCATGGTATGCTGAGAAACCTGTGGGCTGTTAAAGCATCGACGCCCTTTAATATACGGATGCTCCTGGCTAAAACATATTTAATTCCTGTTTTATTGTATGGGTGTGAAATATTTGCAAATTGTGACACCATTGATTTTAATCGACTTGTGATCACGTATAACAACATAGCCAGATATGTATTTAATGGTAGTAGAAGGGAAAGTATATCACCGTTTTCATATCAGTTGCATAAAATGTGTTTTAAAGATGTATTAAGGTATAAATGCCTTCTGATGATGCATAAACTAATATTTATATATTTATTTATTTATTAAGTCAATGGAATAAATCCTTACAGACCTGTATAAATGATATAATTACATATGTACTTATATTGAAACAATTAAATTGATTTACAAATAAAAACAAATATTTAGGAATTTAAGAAAATAATGATATTATGCTTAATTACATCAGTGTTCAACGAAAAATCAATTAATTGATAAAGATTATTATAATCACAACAAATTCTTCTAAAAGGATCAGCTAGAGCATAGTTGGTTTGAAAAGATTTAAAAAAGAGTGGTTGGAATTGGCGTGATATACGTTGAGGAACATTCAAAGTTATATTGTTGACAAGAAAGTCAGAACAGATTTCACCATTAATTAGGTTGATCATAAATGTTACTTTTAGCATAGTCCTACGACTTTCCAAAGTAGATAATTTTATTAATTTAAGTCGATCAACGTATGAAGGTAGATTAATTACAGAATTCGAAGGTAAGCCACGTAAGCAAAAGAGTAGAAATTGTTTCAGTAAAACTCGATTCGTTGAATATGAATGTTATAGAATGGATCCCATATTATTGACCCATATTCTAAAATAGGTCTTACAAGAGATGTAGAAAGTTGTTTGGTTATGTAAGGATCAATAAATACTTTTGCCCATCTTTTCATAAAGGCGAGTGTACCTCTAGCTTTATTAACTGTCATGGTGACGTGAGATACAAAGTTTAATTTAGGATCAAGTAGAATCTCTAAATCCAGAAAAGTAAAAATAGTTAGCAGGAAAAACATTATTTCTAGAAAAACGCATACATTTAAATTTTTTCAAATTTAGTTCCATTAGGTTACGGTTACACCACGAAAAGAAATTGTTGAGATCTGATTGAAGATGAATATGATCATTATGTTGACATCATCAGCGTACATTAAAACGTTGCAAAAATTTATCACTTTTGGAAGATCATTGATGAAAAGGGAGAAAAGAATTGGTTCAAGATGTCTGCCTTGAGGAACACCAGAAGTCACAGTAATATCTTTAGATGACATATTATTATACATTACACGTTGTGTTCTCTCAGAAAGATATAATTTTATCCATTTAAGACTTAATGGTGTTAAACCTAATAAATCCAATTTGATCAGTATAAGGTTATGGTTTACTTTATGGAAAGCCTTACTAAAATCGGTGTATGCTGCATCTATTTGTTTTTTCTTGACAAAACCATCGTTAATTATGGTCGTAAAATGAAGCACATTTGTAACGGTAGAGCATCCTTTCCGAAATCCGTGTTGAAATGGTGACAAAATTGACGATGAGTGATAGCACAAAAAACCTGTAATAAATTTCTCGAAGAGCTTAGGGATTGCTAAGTTTAGCAATACCACGGTAATTAGAAACATCCGATCTATTTCCAGACTTAAATAATGGAATGATGTAAGAAGCTCTCCAAAATTTTGGAAAATAACCGTTTTTTATTGACGCATTAAACAACGGAGTCAGTGGTCAGTGGTGTTGCCAAGGAAGTATCACAATAATTAAGTATGGAACTAGGTACTCCATCAGGTCCATGAGTAAATGAAATTGTCTACGAGACAATTTTTCAATTATACAATCGGTCTTTTAAACGACCTACCATCATATACTCAATTGCTTAGCAACACTTTATGCTTTAAAAGGGAACTTTTAAATTTGTTTCAAATTAATTAATTTTTTTTTAATTTGTTTCAAATTTATTGTTTTCAATTTTTAATTTTGTACGTTTTTATATGTTTATGCGTTTTATACGTTTATACGTTTGTTTTATATGTTAAGGCACCAAAAATTTTTTTACTATTGTTATTTTTAAGTTCTATATACAAATAGTGTTTATACCCTATACCACTATGTGGTTTGGGTATAATGACTTTGTGCTGCTGTTTGTAACAACCAAAAATATTTGACCTAGACCCATCTTTAATTATACCGATCGAATCAGAATCACTTTCTGAGTTGAGTTAACAATGTCCGTCCGTCCGTCCGTCCGTCCGTCCGTCCGTCCGTGTGTCCATGTAAAGCTTGTAATCAAACTGCAGGTCGCATATATGAATATATTTTGATGAAATTTGGTATATAAGCTTTTATCGGCCATGGAATGAACGGTATTGAAATTGGTGAGAATCGGTCCATGTTCAGACCTAGCCCCCATACAAATTACCCATATGAAATCTACATAAATTGCCATAAGATCCAAATTGTCATATAGATCTTACTCAAATTGGGTCTGTATGCGTTCATTACATCCACTAATGAGTAGTCCAAAAATGATCCCTTTGACCCCATATAGAGCTGCTTCCCGATATTCACTTAAATCTATTAAAAAACAAAAATATTGCACTGATTCTTCTCAAATTTTGGTTGTATACATTTTTGCAAAATACAAGAGATTTTACCAAACATGATCAGGATCGGTCCATTTTTGGACCTAGTCCCTTTATAGATATAGCATCCGATATGAACTTTTTCATATCTGCAGCCAAAAAAATTAATAAAAATCCCACTCAAATTTGGTTTTTGCTTATTTTCAATGTCCAGTTAGTTGGGCCTAAGAGATAGGGTTTCTAAACGCATGGTATAGGGTATCGTATAGTCGGTCTAGACCGACTATAATTTTCTTACTTGTTTTAAATTCAATTGACATAACATTAACTTGAAAGTTTTTACTTGCTATCACTGTAATTTATAAGATTTTTTTCTTGTTGTGATAGCTATGGAATTTATAAATAAAAATAATAATAATAAATAAAAAAACCAAACTGATTCGAGTGTAGTTTTGTTTTAAGTTCGTTTTCTTGCACGTGTACTGCTAAAAAAAACAGAACATGTTCTTCAACGCTTACATCTAAAATTTAAACCACTATCCACTCGCGATAACCTTAAAATGTTTTCCTGTATTCAAAAGCCCCATACGTATTCAGCAAGCATAACATTTTATGATTTCCTTTTGAATCTCTCTACCAACACCTTGATATCCTGGTGAAACCCCTCACCGTGTTCATCTGAAACCGCTCCAAGGTTTTCTTTAAAAAACTTGAGATCTGAGTGCAGAAAATGCAGCTTTAGAGACATCTTAATGCCAATGTTTTTAAAAAAGATTAGCACATTTTCAATATTCTCTGATTTCCCAAGAAATTCTGTTATAACAAGCAGCACAAAGTCAAATGCTCTCTTTTGCATATTGGACAGGATAGATGATCATAAAATTCTTCACCTTGTAGTAATTTCCTTATATGGGGTCTAGCGAGCGTTCCTAGAAAATGTAATTTACATTAAATAAAATATATTCTTTCTTACAACCGTATTTTTCTTTCTTTTAATTTTACTACAGATAATCTGGAGAAAATTGTTTGGATACGTTTGAAAATTTTTCCTTGTGTATTTAAGCTTTTAATAAAATTCTTCACCATGCCCAACTTATAGGCTGTAGAGGCACCGGAACACCTTTGCAGCACACTTCTGGTAAAATTACATTATTTATTGCTTCGTGTGTCATTACCGCGTAGTGTCTTTGTTATCTACCAAATCTGTAATTTAAGCAGAAATAGATGTATCTGATTTGTTATATCCAGGTTCAATCCATGTCATAGTTGCAGAAAGTTGCAGCGCTTTAGTACCGTCTTTGTACCAGGTCAATAGAGCACTATCGCAAGTAGTACATACAGTTTTTGGTATCCAAGCTTCAGACGAAAATCGTATTCCTACGAAAAGAAAATGGGGTTCTTCAACTGTAGCAAATATCTTTCTTCTGCGTTGATAATGCGTTAAATGTCCACAAACAAAACAAAACAAAACCAATCTCTTAATTTGCATAAAGACTCCATCATGCTTAGTCTCAGCCCTATTATGATTTTATTTTAATTTTAGTAAAAATCACACGAGATATGTACGTCATAGGTAACTATGCACGAGAACTCAGTGTACAAGCTATAGTATTTTTGCGTATTAAGCGTAAAGAGCTTTATTTACAACTTAAGTGTTTTTGGTGTCGTGGGTGTCACCCCCACTGAAATTTTCCGGCAAAAATTTTCGTAGAATATTTCAATCTTTTCACGTGCTTTTTGAAAGGACTTTTTTGATTTTATCAAAAAAAAAAAAGGGTTAAGCTGACCATTAAAGAGAGGAGCTAGATGGTTAAGATCTTCCACAAAATTAATCTTCATAAAATTCGACAATATAACTCTGTCAATAAGAATTATCTCAGACATTAACCTACAACATTTTTTTCATTTAGTATAGTCCTCCCTTCGACACAAAAAATGAAAACTTCGACCCACCGTAAAATCTCCGACAAGCTGGATTATAAGTTTATTCAACAAAAATTATCTACTCAACATGCCCTTTCAGAATTATATGGTCGCTATTCTGTTCCAATCAATTGTTGGGCAGTTTACTAGACGTATGATTGATAATCTATGTTGTAGTATTAAACTAATTAAACACGATTTGTTTTCAATATCGTTCTACATTTTTTTACTCATAGTTTTCTTAATCTGTATGATTGTTACACGATTTCGTCAATTCATAAATTAATGATTTTTTACGCATTACTTTGGTTTCCATGTACATTTTCACGTAATGCTGGCTTATACATTAAGGTGCATTAACAATTTACCATTATTGTAGACAATTTTGCTGTTTCCGGAAATTTTCCTAATTAATTGAATTGATGTTTGTTTGTGGCACAGTGTTGTATGATTCTTTATCTATTTATTTCTTAAATACCAGTAAAAAACTCACGATGATGAATACAGTGCATTTTTTCAGCTTTTTGCATTGTTACCATATAACTATAATTTGGTAAATAGTTACTTAGTGTATATTTTACTATCAACAGCCGGCTATTTTTAATTAGCCATTCTTGCTAAACTCTAATTAAAATATTTATAATAAAAAAGTGTTCATCAACTAAAATAATTATACATGCTGTTGAAGAGCAATTGAGTTAATGCCAACTAACATGCAAATCATTTAAGAGGTAAAAGAAAAACAATGGCAAGAAAAGTAGACAATATTTGAGATTTAGTACTTAGTAGTTGATTCTCAAGACTTAATAGTTTCTGAAATATGACCATTCAAAACGTCACTTATTCAAGCTAAAATAAATTGCATTTATCTTGAAAATATATAATGCTAAATTTATAGCCAATGTCTTATTTGAAATAAGTTTTTTCTACATGATCTAAATTTTGGAATGCTTTTTTTTTCTTAACCTCATACAATTGGGGGCTCTAGCGCATCCATGAGTTATTTACGTACGTAGTGCATGTTAAAGAAATCTGAAAAGAAAATATAATTTTTAATGATCTAAAAACATTAATAAATAATTTTATTTTTAGTTTGGACTTTCTCATCTTTACACAGCAAATACAGAAAACCCTTTTAATTCCTTGCACATAAAAAAACGGAAAACAAATTCACCAACCATATTGTTCCAATGTCTAACAACTGAATTTTTGATTGTATGAATAGAAATTCTATGGCAACTAACCATTTTCTATTGTGTTAAAATATTTAAATTTTAGATAATAGAATTGTAATTGCAATGACATCAAAATACAGTTACTAACTTTTTTCTAAGTGTACACACGCACACACATGTGTGCACTTAAAATCGACATCAAAACAATCTTCTTGTATAAACTTTTTTTTCCAAGAGAATTTAGTGGAAATTTTCATGGATATTAAAGGATAAAGTTTGAAGGATATTAGTTGCATGTTTTTGTTCTGATACGAAAAAAGAAAAAAATTTAAACAATTTTCCAGATTCAATACTTTCTGATTACGGCATTCTAGGATGAGTGTACATATTTAATTATCATTTTTGACAATATAATACTTTGAAGTCCTTTGAAAACGAATCTAGATTACGAAATGCACTGTGTTGTAATGTTGTTAAACAAAACTTCATTGTTCTTTTAAAGCTATTTTTTCATTATTTGAAACTAATTTGCCATACGGTTGTACCTTTTATAATACATGGAGAATCTTATAATATAATATCATAAACAACCTTTTGTTAAATAATTAATTGTATATAAAAAAAAAACTTCACGATATAAAAGTTATTGAACCTCGATCCGTGTTTTTCTTTATTTCTTTTGTTGCTTGATACAAAGTAGTAGATTAGATAAGGCCAATGGAATTGCGTCTAGACTTTAATTGACTTAATTAATACAGTTTATGTTAAGTGAGTTTCTTACAATATTATTATTTGAAAACCACCAACAAAAGGAACCACAGATAATATTTAACCTTTCATAACATAGTCCGAAACTTAAATTTTTATGCTAATTTAATTGTTAATTTAAAATTTAATTTAATTGGCCAGCTTTAGCTGACGAGATGGATTTTCACCGTTATTATACAAGATAAATAGTCAATAACTATGTACTGCGCCTAATTTTAAATATTTTTACTTAATTGTGAGCAATACTGACAGATATCAAGTGGTTAATATTATATAAAAAATCTCTGAAATGTTAAAATTTTGTTTTATTCCGTTAAAGAAAGTATTCATTATGACGAGCTTTTAAATGTAATTTCAAGTTAGTGCAATGTAGTGTTGATCTGTGTTGGAATAATTAGTTATTTATTGTTCGGTTTGAAATCATGTATACAGCGCTGGATGGGGTAGCTACTTTCGAACAAAGCGACTTGTTCATCTTCGTGCTTAATCAACTCAACATTTGAAAGAAAAGAACGCGAGGAATGTTTTTTCTATGTACGAGAGTTAGTACGACTAATTTTTAGCTTTCTCTACATTAATTTTTTCAATCTTTTTTTCCACATTTCTCTTACATTACAAAAGTTATTATCTGGTAATTGTTAATTAAAATCTGAAATTCGTAATGTATCTGAAAGGTACATATATTAATCTTAATGATTATTATTGTGGAATTTAAGACTTTTTCAATAAATTTTGTTAAATGTGAAAACAATTTACTTGACATATTCCATAAACTTTTTAATATTAATATTAAATATGGTACGATGCATTATGGAAGAGTTTAAGATAACTTATTTGTTAAATTGAATGCGATAAATCAAATCATAGTTTTATGGTGGATGGTGAAACATACAACAAGCATAAAAGGATGTGTATTTAGTAATTTATTAAACTAATGTAACATTGGCAAACTTTAGTTTTGTTGATAGTTTTATAAAATGATAGATTTTACCTATTAGGGCGGGTCGATATGTTGGGAAGCAAAATAAGAAACTTTGGCCAAGGAACCATACCTCTAAAACGAAATTTGATGTCCCGACTTTTGACCTGTCTGCCTGTCTGTCTGTCTGCCATTCCCCCTCATGCAATTGATCTAAAACTTGGCCCATAGTTTTGTTGTGACTACAGATTAATTTTGGGATAGTCGCGCAGAGTCATGCATAGTCACGCATAGTCACGGAGTGATCTAAAAGTTATTTATCCTCATCCGATCGATCGTTTTAAATAATGATTATTATTTATTAGCAGAGTAGAAGATACGTATACGTATGAGTGTTAATTTTAATATTAAATCAAATATATATATGACTTTTTGAAATGTTTGTATGGGGAACCCCCAGGGGGTTCCAGGGTGTACCACTGGCATGGGTCGGCCGGCCCTCCAAAGTTAGTGGGGGTCGATCATACATACTCGATTGGGGCACTCTAAATGGGTCAAAATGAGACAGACAGACAGACAGGTCAAAAGTCGGGACATCACAATTCGTTTTAGAGGTATGGTTCCTCGGGCAATGTTTTTTATTTTGATCCCCAGAATACGATTTTTCTTGTCACTTGGGCGATTTTTAAATCGACCCGCCCTAACACATATGGGCCAATCCAGAAAAAGGTCCACCACGACGAAAAAATAAAAGTTTATAAATAAATGTTTTTTCTTTTATATTGTTAAAGAAATGTTTGAATTGAAAGAATATAATGAGTTTAAATTTTTTTTTATGTTTTTTTCTGTGAAATATTTGCACAGAAACTCACAAATATTTTTTTTTTCATTTTTGGCGACTTTTAGTGCTGCTTTTGCTTTTCTTTGTCATTATTATATATTCGTTTTATGATTGCAACTTCTGTCAAGATCTTTATACCAACAACTAGCTAATACAAAAATAGAAGCAGAGATAAGGCATGCATCGACAAACGGTAAAATTTTGAATTTCTTTCCCCTGCTATTTCTATGTAACGTTCGTGGTCACAAAATGCAGTTTGTTATCAGTACTCCCCATCCAGTCAAAGCAAGTTGTTGAAAATTACTGTATAAACAGAGTTAATTGAGCTTAACTTAAAAATAAAAAAAATTGTGTGATTTTCCTCTTGAGAAAGTTTTAATTTAAATAAAAAATTTGTTGCGTTCGTCATCGTAAGTTGGACATATTAGAAAGAAAAGTATTGTTTTGCATATATGCTTATTTTTTTTGCAGACGAGTGAAAATAGTAATAAAAATGCAGCACAACAATATCGAGAAGGAATTAAAGCAGATCCCGTCAAGCACCAAAAGTACAGGGTGCGGCAAAAGTCACGAAGGGGTTTCAAAAAAATAATAACTTTTTTAATTTTTAATCTTAATTTTTTAGTATTTGGAAATTTTTTTAGTTTAGGTGTGAAAGATTACGTCACGTAAGTGACCCCCATTTTCAGCCTCGCAAAGTTGAGCTCTTTTAATAGCGTTTTCCATGACACGATTTAGAGTATCTGGCTGCAACGCTCTTATTTCGGCGCGAATATTCTCCTTCAGCTGTTCAAGGGTTCTGGGTTTATTAATATACACCCTTCTTTTCAAATATCCCCAAAGGAAATAATCAGGTGCTGTTAAATCCGGCGAACGGGCAGGCCAATTGAATGCTGAATTTTTGGAAATTAAACGTTCGCCAAAAATCTGCCTTAAGAGATGCATAGTGGCTCGAGCAGTGTGTACAGTGGCCCCATCCTGTTGGAACCAAATCTCTGGATTGCCAAAAAGAGATGACCTTAAAAAATTTTGGAGCATATCTCGATATCGCTCGCCTTTTACAGTTACACCATTGCCATCGTTATCTTCGAAAAAGAATGGCCAATAATTCTTTGGGGCGTAATTGCGCACCATACTGTACATTTAAGTGGTTGTAATTGTCGCTGATGAACCACCCTTGTATTCTCAGTACCCCATATTCTGCAGTTCTGCTTGTTTACAAAACCATTTAATTGGAAATGTGCTTAATCGCTCATTATCAGATAATAAATGAATTCATTATGTTCTCTGGCCAATTGATTTCTATGATTTTGGTTCGCTGGATAACGTTGTAACCTTCCATAATTAATCTCCCAGATTTATTTTACAAGTCCTAAAAAGAAAAATTAGAAACAAAATTAAATTAGAAAAGTTATTAATTTTTCAAATCCCTTCGTGACTTTTGCCGCACCCTGTACTTAGAAAATGCTGCAATGAGAATGAAAATATGCCGCTCGAAATTGAAGGAATTAGCGAAGAATAGCCCTAATCTTCTGTCAAGTATGCGGAAAAAAGATCGCCTAAGGCAGCAAATTTACAGAGAAAATCTTAAGAATAAATCAAAGCAACAAAAAGACGCCGTTCAACTGTTTAGCTGTAAACAGACGTTTGGAAAAGCTTTTAAAAAGGTAGAAAGGTCCTTACCTGAGACGCTGGGTAGAAAAATTACAGTTATACAAGCGCTCTATAAAAAATATGTTCCGAAAGAAAAGCAGGTTGAGGAATCTACAATTGAAGAAAATCTTGCAAAAGCCAAAGAATTTTATTTATATGAAGACATACGCGTCCAATCTGCAGCCAAAAAGACACTTTTATTTGTAACGGAGAGTTTATTTCAAAGCGCTTTATGATAAGAGCGTAAAAGAAGCTTTCGAAATCTTTAACACAAAAAAAGTTGGAAATGGTATAAGCAGAACAACCTAGCCACGTGAAGTTGTCAAGCGAAATGCCACACAACATGTGCGTATGCATTTATCATGCAAATTTTTGTTTTTTAATAGAGGCTTGTGCTAAAATAATTCCGACAATTCCGAGTAATCTGGTGGACTTTTTGCAATCAGTTTGTTGCAATCTTGAAAATGAAACTTGCATGACCACTAATTGCAAGAAAGCACTGATGACGTTTGCTATGCATTAGTGCCACTAGCCTACTTAAAGCTTATTAACGAAAATGTTAAATGGCAACTTTGGAGTAATATATACAATAGAATGTCCTTGGGAGATACTATTGCTTCATTGTCAGACCTTATTCATGAGATAGACGTGGGATTGCCACAGTTTAAAAGCCACTTCTTTGCTAAGCGAGCTCAACAAAATTATTTTGACGAGGTGAAGAAAAATGTAAAGCCCGGAGAACTCGTATTGCAGATAGACTTCGCTGAAAATTATAGTTTGAATCATGGCAAAGCTGAAGTTTTCATATTTTTAACAAAAATTGTTAACAATTTAAAAAAAGATCATAGACATTTTGAAAAAATTTTGCTGTTTTCGGACGGAACTAGTTCGCAATTTAAAAATAAGTTCATAATTAACAGTTTAACAGATTTTCTAGTTGAACTTGAATGCAAAGCAGTTGAGTGGAACTCTTTTGCATCACCGCATGGCAAGGGTGCAGTCGATGGGGTTGGAGTCGTATTAAAGAAAAAAGTTTGGCAAATAACGAAAACCAAAAACGCATTGCTTCATGATGCATTTGCTTTCTACGAATGCGCGAAAAATAATGTTCTTGGAGTTAGTATTATGTATGTTGAGGAAGGTGAAATTGTGATTTCATCAATCTTAAAGAAAAAATGGGAAGTGTCGCCAAATATTTCAGGAATAAGAAATATTCATCATGTTTCTTGAGATGAGCATTCTAAAATGCTCAACTAGCTCAAACAGCATACTCAAAAAAAAAAAAAAAAATATTATTTCCTAATATGTTTTTGCCTATTAAACATGTATTCCTTTATATTAATCTTATTATTATTTTTGTTGTTACCTTTGTAAGTTTTGAAGTAGTATATTTTGTTTTTCTTTAAAGAAATTTGGTGAAATGACTTATAACACTTGCAAAATAAATATAATAATAAAAATACATCAAAATAATTTCTGTTAATGAAAGCTGCATTATTTTATTTTATGGTGTAAGATTAGTTTCAATTACTCGCCACAATTCGCAGACTTTCGCATTTTTCAAGACGAAGCCAAAAGTGACTTCCATTTTTGTCACGTTCGTATTGCATGTTTTCTATAAAAATAATTTGAAAAAGACAAGTCATCAGAGCTTGAATTTTATATTAAAAATAGTGTGGATGACATGCATTAAACACGTAAAGAAACATTTTTGAAAATGTTAATTTTTTCCATTACTTTTTTTCGTTTAAAGACGTATGAATTTCGTGTTCGCCATTCTGGAAGTGCCCATATATATTAGGATGACAGCGGTTTGTAAGAAAAAAATTTTTGGTCGAATTTTGAGGTATGCGGGTCGGATTATGCTGACAGCGGATCTAAAACTATAGTGCGCAAAATTTGAGCCAAATCAGACAATGCTTTGTGGACGCGCATTGAGTTCAAAATTCAAATATTAATTTATATGTAAAAATTATCAAAAAAATAAGAAAAACATTTTTCAAAAAAATTTTGATATTAATAATTGCGTTTCAATTAAATTAATTAATAAACAATAATCTAGAGTAAATTATCTTTCTAATAAAAAACAAAATTTATTATCAGTGGAAAAACAGCCAAATTACATCAAGTTCCCCAGACAATAAATGCGTCACAGACCACTTGATTAAGAAAATAGAGCTCACATTTTTAAAGACACTGAAATAATTTACAACAATAATGTTTTTGCATTCTCCTGATCCCAAAATGATCTTATTTAAAGTACATCTAGTCTATGGCTATGCCGTTCCAAAATAATATTAAGACGTTACTTATTTTTAGCACTATTTCAAAAGCTCCAAATTTACTTTTTCAAAAATTTTGTTCAAGAAATTTTCCGAAATCAACGATTGGACTTTAAGGTCTTATAACCAAAATACATCTGATGAAACATGCTAAATATTGTAGGTATCCTGTTCTTAATTTGGCATGGGCAGCGTTTATATTTCAGTGGATTTGAAGAAAAATGTGATTTTTCATACTTTTTCCACTGTTAGGATATATCTTTTTGGTATTTTCATATTTCAAACATCTTTTATCAAAATATTATACTAATTGATACAAGTTCTCAATCCTGTAAATTAAGGTTAAATTGAAAAACCATAAATTGTCCCCCCTTAAGGGTAAAAGTTAAAATTAAGGATATTAATATTTTTTTAAAGAAAAATATCGAAATAATATATATTTGTGGAAGGATTTCGATAAAACTTGTTGATAATACTTTAGTAATTCGAAAAAATTATATTCTGGACTTATTTTCTGAAATTAACCCGTGGGGTCATGAAATTAAAAAAAAAATGGCTGTCACCCTATACTTCTAAAAACATTTTCGAACCCTTAAAAATTTCGATTGTACCAGAATCGCGATGAGTCCATGGAGTAAAAATAATTGACCCACCCTAGTATATACACATATATTTTATTTTTATTTTTTCTTGCACTAAGATAAAACTGTATGTGCATCAGGGTGGGCCTTAGTAAAAAAAAAAAGTGTTCAAACTCTGGGTCTCACCCCTTGGAAATGTGCGAATAGCAAAAAAACTGAGAAATACAAAGTTTTGGGTCAATCAACAAAAAATTAGAGGTGCCTCAATGCGACTGAAAATTTCAGGTGTGTTTATATGGGGAATATATGATCTTTTTTCAGATCTTACGAAAATTTCGATCTATAGTTAAATTTTTTCGACAGTTAATTAAATTACTTTTTCATTACCTTTTCAAGCTATAAAACTTCAAAATCGAATAAAAACTAGCCAAGAAATTACAAATGCCCCATACCACTTTTGTGCCAAAAAACTCTAGGTCATGAAATGTGATGAACATTTTTTTAGCTTTAACAAATTGATTAAAGCCATAATTTTTTTGGTCTCTATATTTGTAAGTCCTCAGATATGAGGTATTATTTTATTACCACGTTGCTAACCTATTGCGAAATCAGACTAAAAGTGGAAATTTTTTTTTATAAAATTTTTGAAAAAGTAGTTTTAAGTTTAAAAAAATTTTTTGGAAAAAAATTTCAAAAAATGGATCTGGCACTTTAAAGTTTTGTTAAATTTATGCTAGAGATTAACCATTTTAATATTTAAATAAATTCCTCTTACAGAATTTTTTTTACAAACAATTTTTTTTTTTGCGGATTTCGAGAAAAATTAAGTTTTGTGATGTATTTAATATATGTACTCTTTCTAAAAATTGTACGAAAAATTTATCAATTTTCTACTTTTAAATATTATATTTTATCTTATTAGCCTAGGGTTTCTAAAAAAAATAATATGACCCCATTAGCTCTTTTGGACTTGGGGTCGCATATGACCCCAAGCTAATGAAAGATAATTTATTAAAAAAAATTCAAATATTTTGTAAGTGCTGTTGAATATGTAGATGTGACGCTTAAAATATAATAACCAAATGTAGAAGTCTTCCATGCTAAAAATTTGGAATAATTCGAACAACGTCAACCCATTCCTTGCCGAGGCCAAACTAGGGTTTCATCTAGTTTGCTAGAGCATGGCGCCACCTACACAAAAAAAAATATGAATATGTATATATGAAAGCGACAGTTTTGAAATTTTTTACAATTAGATAAATTACCAATGTGATTAGTAGTGAAAAATATGGGCAGAAACGCCAAATACAAAAATCGCTAAGAGCAAAAATCACCATAACCGAAAATTGCGAAACACAAAAACCGCCAAATGAAGATCAATTTTAATTTTCATACTTTTGGATAAAAAATGTATTACTTTTTTATTTATGTTTTACTTTGGAGAGATCCAACAATGAATATGTTCATTACGTTAAAGAAATACACTGTATTGAGAAATTAAATGGTTGGTGTTTTTTTTTTGTTTTCATTTGCGATACATATTCCCCACACACTTGTAATAATACATTCGTTGCTTTTTAATTAATATCAAAAATATTCATTAGAAATTGGATATATGGCAAAAAACGTCTGCCGGGTCAGCTAGTTTATTTATTGTTTATAATTTTCCATTTCAAACATTTTTCACTTACTCTGATAGAAACATATACATATATGTACATATTTTTTGTTTTTGTAATAACAGATAGCTCAACTCGCGTAAAAAATAATAATTAAAATATTAATAAACACAAGCCAAATCGAGCGTTATAAAACATTAATTTGTTTAACATTTTAGGACATTTTTAATCGCATTTAATTAAACTATATTGGAGAATATCAGATAAATTATCATAAGATTTATACCGAGGATATAAATATGTAATTAAGTTTGTAATGATTGTGTTTCTAGTCTGTGTTTGGTTTGCTTAAGATCCAAATTGTCATATAGATCTTACTCAAATTCGGTTTTTATGCGTTCGTTACGTCCATTAATGTGTAGTCCAAAAATGATCCCTTTGGCCCCATATAGAACTGCTTCCCGATCTTCACTTAAATCTATTAAAAAACAAAAATATTGCACTGATTCTTCTCAGATTTTGTTTGTATATATTTTTGCAAAATACAAGAGACTTTACCAAACATGATCAGGATCGGCCCATTTTTGGACCTAGTCCCCATATAGATCTAGCAACCGATATGGACTTTTTCATGTCTGCAGCCAAAAAAATTAATAAAAATTAGTCTCAAATTTGGTTTTTGCTTATTTTCTATGTCCAGTTAGTTGGGCCTAAGAGATAGGGCATGGTATAGGGTATCGTATAGTCGGTCTAGACCGACTATACTTTTCTTACTTGTTTTAGTTTTGCATTATTCATTTCTTATTTTTCAGTTTCATTTTTCTTTGTTTTATTTTTAATTTTTTAGTTTTAATTTTTTATTATTAATTTTTTATTTTTTATTTTCATTTTTCCTTTTGAATTTTTTTTTGATTTTTTATTTTTCATTTTTTATTTTTCATTCTTCATTTTTTATTTTCCATTTTTTATTTTTCATTTTTTATTTTGCATTTTTATTCTTAATTTTTTATTTTTCGTTTTTCATTTTTTATTTTTCATTTTTCGTTTTTCATTTTTATTTTTCATTTTTTTTTTTAATTTTTAATTTTTAATTTTTTATTTTCGTTTTTCATTCTTATTTTTCATTTTTAATTTTTCGCTTTTCATTTTTTATTTCTTATTTTTTTTTTTATTTTTTGTTTTTTATTTTTTGTTTATTTTTTATTTTTTATTTTTCATGTTTCATTTTTCATTTTTTATTTTCATTTTTCATTTTTCATATTTCGTTTTTCGTTTTTCATTTCTCATTTTTTATTTTTCATTTTTCATTTTTCATTTTTAATTTATTTTTTATTTTTCATTTTTTTTCACTTTTTATTTTTTATTTTTTATTTTTCCTTTATTTGTTTTTCATTTATTATATTTCATTTTTCATTATTCGTTTTTAATTTTTCGTTTTTCAATTTTCATTTTTTATTTTTCATGTGTCATTTTTTATTTTTAATTTTTTATTTTTCATTTTTCATTTTTCATTTTCATTTTAATTTTTCATTTTTAATTTTTCATTCTTTATTTTTAATTTTTAATTTTTTATTTTCCAGTTTTCATTTTTAATTTTTAATTTTTTATTTATTTTTTATTTTTTATTTCTTATTTTTTATTTTTTATTTTTTATTTTTTATTTTTTATTTTTTATTTTTTATTTTTTATTTTTTATTTTTTATTTTTTATTTTTTATTTTTTATTTTTTATTTTTTATTTTTTATTTTTTATTTTTTATTTTTTATTTTTTATTTTTTATTTTTCATTTTTCATTTTTCATTTTTCATTTTTCATTTTTCATTTTTCGTTTTTCATTTCTCATTTTTTATTTTTCATTTTTCATTTTTCATTTTTAATTTATTTTTTATTTTTCATTTTTTTTTCACTTTTTATTTTTCATTTATTATTTTTCCTTTATTTATTTTTCATTTATTATATTTCATTTTTCATTATTCGTTTTTAATTTTTCGTTTTTCAATTTTCATTTTTTATTTTTCATGTGTCATTTATTATTTTTAATTTTTTATTTTTCATTTTTCATTTTCATTTTCATTTTTCATTTTTAATTTTTCATTCTTTATTTTTCATTTTTAATTTTTTATTTTCCAGTTTTCATTTTTTATTTTTCATTTTTAATTTTTTGTTTTTCATTTTTAATTTTTTATTTATTTTTTATTTTTCATTTTTCATTTTTCATTTTTCGTTTTTCATTTCTAATTTTTTATTTTTCATTTTTCGTTTTTAATTTTTAATTTATTTTTTATTTTTCATTTTTTTTCACTTTTTATTTTTCATTTTTTATTTTTCCTTTATTTATTTTTCATTTATTTTTTTTTTATTTTTCATTATTCATTTTTAATTTTTCGTTTTTCAATTTTCATTTTTTATTTTTCATGTTTCATTTTTTATTTTTAATTTTTAATTTTTAATTTTTCATTCTTTATTTTTAATTTTTAATTTTTTATTTTCCATTTTTCATTTTTTATTTTTCATTTTTAATTTTTCGTTTTTAATTTTTTATTTTTAATTTTATGTTTTCCATTTTTCATTTTTTATTTTTCATTTTTTATTTTTATTTTTTATTTTTCATTTTTCATTTCATTCCATTTCATTTTTCATTTTTCGTTTTTCATTTCTCATTTTTATTTTTTTTTTATTTCTCATTTTTTTTCACTTTTTATTTTTCATTTTTTATTTTTCCTTTATTTATTTTTCATTTATTAATTTTCATTTTTCATTATTCATTTTTAATTTTTCGTTTTTCAATTTTCATTTTTCATGTTTCATTTTTTATTTTTAATTTTTTATTTTTCATTTTTAATTTTTCATTCTTTATTTTTAATTTTTAATTTTTTATTTTCCATTTTTCATTTTTTATTTTTCATTTTTAATTTTTCGTTTTTCATTTTTAATTTTTAATTTTTTTTTTCATTTTTCATCTTTCATTTTTTCTTTTTAATTATTTTTTTTATTTTTTATTTTTCATTTTTAATTTTCAAACAGGTTATCATAATATCATAATTTTTTCACCAATACAATCACATTTTGTCTTACGACTTACATGTTACGCTCACATGTTAGCTTACATGTTACGCTGTTTTTGAAATTTACTCCCCTGCGCGTATAGATGTTTACACATCAAAAATGAAAATTAGAAACTTATAATTTTATAAAATTATCATAAAAAAAATCATCATCAAAAACCATCATTAAAAAACCTTCCTGCGCATAAAAGCGCCAGAACCCGCTACTGTGAGTAAATTTGAATAAACGTTCACTCAAAATTGAAAAATAGGAAATGCATTTACAAGTTACTTCTTTTGTTCAAGATCATCTTAAATAAAGGGTGTTACCGGACGAAAATTTTTGCTTTTCTCGCAAGAAGAAAATCACATAATTTTTCTTGACATTAGGTACACTTTGAGTGCTTTTATAATTACTAATTTAAGTTAATTTGTCCTTGTATAAAATATCGTTTTTTTTTAAACAAAATTAGCGCTTTGAGTCAAAATTTAGTCATAGGTCTAGTGTTCATTAAATATAAACTTTTTGTAGAATTGAATGCAATTTTTTTAGTAATAAGGGCTCTTTTGTATTTCATTCGCATATTATTTTTTTGTTTGTTTTAAGTAGCTTTGTATTAATCTAAAAAATATGTTACTTATATGCATACATATAATAACAATTTTATAAATTTACACTTTGCCTGTAAATATTTCAAAACAGAAAAAGTTTTAGACAAAAGCAAAAATGAAGGTCATATTTGTTGCACATTATGAGTGTATAGTTTGAATGTATAGTTTTGGTGAAATGAGTACAGTTTTTCTGTAAATTCCTTTGCCAACAATTTCATATAGATTATACGTATATGTATGTATGTATATCAAAGTATATGAACATTTAAGAGAAGAGAAGCCTTTGAAATGAAAATTCTGGCAGGACAACGAATGGTCATATTAATAAGAATGTTTAAAGAAATTTTTGGAAAAAATTTGAATTGCTTAAAAAAAATTTGAATTGGAAATTGAAAAGAATAATACAATAGACACTGTAATTCCATCTGAGAGAAATGTAGTAATTTGTTTTGAAGAATTCTTGAAAAATTCATCACAAAAATTTCTCTGAGAAACAACTAGTTTTCATGTGAAATTATCTGAACCGAAAACTATTTGTTTTCAACTTAAAACTGTTAGGGTAACATTGCTTTTGTAATACATTACTGGGGAAATGAAATTCAAATAAACTGAATTTAAAAGAGACTTTCAAGAATTTTTTTGTCTAAAAATATGATAAGCTGCACTACGAACGAGGAACAAGGAATTCTTTGAAAACGTTTTCTTTGAAAACGAATATTAGATTTTGTTTCTTTTTTCATATATGCATATACACATTCCACATTTCATTTGTGCTTTAAATACTTCTTACTTAAATAGTTTTTTTTCTTACTTCTGCAGTATAATAATTTATAGAGGGTAGAATATTCAGACTTCCACTAAACAAATGATAAAAATATCATATTTTTGATTTACTGCCATAGCATTTTGTTGGCACTTAATATATCTTCAACCTTTAATTAATTTTCATGGAATAAGCTGCTGAAACTTTATTACGGTATTTCATTGTAGTTGCTTGATAAATTACAAAGTTTCCGGTTAGATATTTTATCATTTCTTAAGAATACGTATGATTATTATTATATTTATAATAAAACATACGCACATATCATCTACTTTAGAGAGCTTCACAAGCAAACAAAGATAGAATAACCAAAGAAATATAGTCGGTATAGAATTAAAGTTCCTTTTTTTTATAAATGAAACAACACTGTATTTTATTTAATTTATTTAATAAATATATCTGTGCTTTATTTTTAAAGACTTTATAATATTTTGAATTTCATTAATTGTTCTGCTTGCTTTCGAATCTTGTTTATAACTTACTAAATTGGTGATCGATTCTCGGTGATATACGTAAATGAATTATGATTATTAATGTTCGAAAAATCATTTAAGATCATGATTGGTCAAGTATTTTCTTACTCTTTCTTACGCACTATACGTAAGAAAGCAAAAAAATAATTAGGGGAAATATATGTAAACTAGTGGATTGTGTGGCGCCTAGGCGCCCGTTTATTTTGACTTTAACAAACAAATTTTTTTTCCAATTCAGAATATTCCTGTATTTTATATATTTAAAAAAAATTAATTTTAATGTTTTTAAAATTACTTAATAAAATAAAAATTTTTTTTGAAAAACAGTTGTAAAAAATACAAACCAAAAACTTCGATTTTCAAATGAAGTTTTGTAAAAGGTCCTTTTATGTTTATTTTCACATAAGTTTGCCAGTAGCCAACCTTTGCTTTATACTTTCTGCTTCTAAACCTAAGGAGTTTCTATTATTATATGATTTTAAAAAATATTTTATTTTGTTAGAAACTCGGTAATTTTAGTCTAATTAAGACAAACTATTAATATGTATCTTTTTAATAATTTAATTTATGTTTTATAACTTTTTAAAATGCATCAAAATAAATAAATTTAACTAACTAAAAAAAATTTTAAACCTTTCGGACAAAACAAAAAAATACTGCGGTTATAACGAACTTAGTCTATAACGAACTAATTTGGCCGGTCCCGCCGAGTTCGTTATAACCGAACTCCATTTTATTGTAGAAAAAATAGAATAGCGTAGAAAAAACGTTTTAGAGCAAGGTTCCTAAAAGCTTCTTAAGGGGGGGGGGTAAGGTTTTAAAGTTAATAAAAGTCAGATTTTGCATATATCTTTTTTGAAGGCATGAATACACGTTATAGCATAACATTTGTAGAATCTTAGAAAAAATTTTCAACTAAAAATTTTAATAAATAAGTCCGTGACAGCCAATATCCGGAGGCGTTGTTGTTTTGCGGTGAACATCATAACTTGTTTCCGGACCATGTGAAATAAAAAAAATTTAAGTGCTTTTAAAAGGTGACATGTTTCCTGAGGTAGTGACGAAGAATTTTAAAATTTTTTTTTGCAGCATTTTGATGTGAAAAACGATTTTTGCTAAACAATTTCGGGAATTGGTTGTTAAAAAATGGGGAAGAAAATGGAATTAAAAAAAGCCTTCATAGTTACCTAATGATTTATGTGTAGATATGGTGTCTAAAATTTCAAAAGAATCGGTCTAAAAGATTTTGAGTTATGATGTTTACGGACTTCGAACATTTATTTGCCAGAAAATCGGATTAAAGTTTTTTAAAAACTGATTTATACACTATATACCATATGAGGCCGGTCGCTGGAAATGCTGTATCTTCTTAAGTTTTGCTCTGATATACTTAAAATTTTGACACAACACTCTCGACATGTTGTGCATTCAGGCAGAGAAATACAAAAAAAAGGTTTTAAAACCTACCACCCCTTAAGGAAATGCAAACAGCAATACACGTACACAAAAAAGAAAAAAAATATTTCATATTTCATCATACATGTTAACTGAAAAAAGAAAACTAAATTTTTTGCAAAGTTATCTATAAATCCAAAGAAGAAAATACAAAAAAATAAGCGCGTATTAGTTTTACTTCAAAAAAAGCTTATTATTCCAAATCGCCTTTAATTCTTCCATGATAATTCCAATAAATTATTCAAATTAAAATCTTAAATATACCTATTTACGTAATTTATGTTTGCGTAAATTTTTTTAAAAGCAAATTATGCAAAAATTAATATTATGAGTGAAAAAAAATTATTTTCCCACATCTGTTCTAAAATTATAATGTAATTTAATTCTGCAAATTTACAATAATTTAAATTTTAAGGCCACTACATATTTGTCAACCGCTTGACATCAAGCATCGTGTACGTGTGCTTGACGTTAGCATATACATTTGCTGTACGACCTGTACAGCATGAGAAAATAAAACACATTCATCAAAATCCCTCATCCTGCATGCCAAAAATCTAAGATTTTTGATTTTCCATCCAGCATCGTCGGTGTCACACATGCTAACAAATTTTCACTATTACCATCATAATGCTGGATGGGAATTTGATTAGTGTATATTGCCCTTTAAACTTAATATTGCACTATTTTTTCAAGGGCTTTTCAATACAGAGCTATAAACGAAATCATACGTTGGACAACAACAAAATCCACATTGAAGATCTCTTTTTTCTCAAATATTTACCAAAAAAAGCATACTCTTTGGTAAGTGCTGGCCATCAGAGAACCTGAGCGAAAGCACTCTTAACAATACAAAACAATTTTGAGATGAAAAACAAAACAGACAAACGGATAACTTTAGTTTGATAAAAGAAGTATGTAGGTTATTATACTCTGGTGAACACACCTAATATATTAGGTCGACGCACTAAGTGTTTTAGCTTACACACATTTTTCACTTAACTTTAAAATAGGTCAATAAATATTGGGAAACCAAATTAATAAAATGTGTGTAAGCAAACATTATGAAGAAAAATAAGTAAATAAAATCAATTGTCATTTGTTGCGAAATAAATTATTATAAATCATAAGCAAAAATTATTGTAACCTAAATTAAGTAGAATGTAAGCAAAAGCAATTATTGTAAACAAATTTATTGCGAAATACATTTAAGTCAATAAATGTAAAACATAAACAAAAATTATTAAGCAGAATAAGTTATAATAAAAAATGTTAAGTGCAAGCAAAATTTATTTCAGAAATTTGTATAAAAGAAAGACAAAATAAAGCAAAGATTGAGTTTAATTAACAGCAGCAAACTATACGCGTTTCAATCGATAATGGAAACCCCATAACTTGTATGCATATCGGACGACGTTAAATGAGAAAAATAAAAATGTTTAAGATTTTATTCATTACTTTTTTTTGCAGAATTTTTTCGTTGACCAACAATGGGAATTTAAAGAAGAATTTGAATAGATATTAGTTTTTTTTGATGAATTTTTTGTGCTCAGCTTATTCCATATGTAACACGAAATTTGAATATGTAGTGCTATTGTCGTTAGCATTGTTGCCAATTTTGACAACTTATTCTAATTTCGACGATTTTTCAATTTGTTAAAATGATTTGTTAAATTTGTTAAAATAATGATTGAAAATTTAAAATTTCAGTAGTATAAAAATAACGATTTCAAGGGTTAACAATTAATGGGTGGTTTATCAAAAATTGATAGCTTTTGTTCAGAGTAAATGGAAATTACAAAATATGTATATATTTAATTCTGGGTCAAGTCGTTTCAAAACGGAACTACCTTCAATAGCATCTCTATTTAAGATTTAAGTTTTAATTACGGCGATACTTTAAACCTATTTTATATGTTTCAGCTATAGATACATGTCAATAAAATTATTTAGTTGATTGCTGTGTTAAATTTTTTTCGCTGAAATTTCACCACTAATACATTTTTATATATAGAAATAACCAATGCTGTAATAATATTCGTAATATGAATTATATAAATAAATTTTATTGCTTCCTTTTGTAATATTTTGGAGAGTTTTATTTTTATTTTCTTGACAATTTCTTGTTTTAAAAATGACGATTTTGGCGATTTAGTTTCCAAAATTATCGATTTTCAGAAGATTTTATTAGCAGCACTGGAAAATTGTGTGTGGGTTTGTATAAAATGAGAAAGGTTAAATTTTGTTTGTGTATTTCGCATAGCTTTGTACGGAGTGCAATGTGTATTATTTTAGCGTTACAGAATCAGTCAGTCAGTCAGTCAGTGAGTCAGGGATCAGCGTAAATATATTTAAGAAGATTATGCATGACTATTAGGTGAATAAATAAATAAAAAACAAATATGAAGAATACTACCTCGTGTAAAACTTAGCCACAAATGACTTGAATCGCTTATTATTACTTTTTAAATATATGTATGAAATGTATGTAATGAAAGTTTTATCTTCATGATTTTGTACAAAGAAATAAAATATCAGTTTTAAGTCAAGGCACGTTTTAGTACATCTAACTATAAACATAAATATGAATATCTATGTACATTAGGGTATTGCAAATCTCTAATCAATCATTGCGCATAGTACCACATGGTGGGAAATCTTAAAAATAGTGAAACACATTTGTTTGGGTAATTTTGAAAAAAAACAAAAAAATTGTGTTAAATACGCGCTTGACGAATATTTGATACCCTCCATCTGTATCTTAACCCTCTGCGACTGACGTGATATAGTTATCACAATTCTAATGGCGTGGTACACTACCAGACACTATGTCCGTGGCTTATATTTTCCAAAGTTCCGTTTTGTAAAACTAATAAAACGGTTTTTGTTTATTGTTTATGAGTATAAGTTACTATTTATATAGTTATTTTTCTAATTCAAAGCGAAAATTCGTGTTTTATGTTATTTATCGGCATGGCACGAATTTTCTATAAAAAACTTAGACCTGTACTAAAACTGCAAAAAAAAATTCATAAATATATTTTTTTGAACAAATGTTTTTTATTTTGTATTATTTGGACTTAAATTTAGCAGTTGGTAGCAAAAAAAATTAAATTCAGTGGTTAAAAAAAAAAAATAAATAAATAAACATTTCAATTGGCACATAAATGAGTTCGTAGGGTTAGAAAATTGGGAAAAATGAGAAATAAAAGATTGCGTTAGATTGTGGATAATAATATTCTTTATTGTGGTCGTGCTTACCAGCTCAGTGTTCAATTGTAAGTGACCTTCTTTTCTGTTCGGCACTTGCCAGCTAGGTTCGTGCTTTACTTAAAATGTACACAATGCAAGTATTCTATGTTTTGATTTAGTACAAATGGTAATTCACAATAATAATTCATATTCTTTTACAATTTAAATTCACAATAATAAATTCACAATAATAAATTTTAAATATAATGAAGTAGCGAATATATTCATATTTAGATATTCATTTATAATTCAATAAAAAAATGCATATATAATATTTTGGAAAATTATTAACATATATATATAAATTTTGTGTCTAAAATTATGAATGTAGACAAAATTCTATAATTAAACAAACAAAAAATATTTCGTGTTATAATTTATGATGCAAAAATTTTAGATTTTGCTTAATTTACACTTAAGTTCATCACTCTTAAGACTTGAGATCATATATATATATATATAAAATCTACAAATTTTCTTGACAGGTTTCGCAAATAGGCTTGGAGCACTGAAGGCAAATTGGCTTCAAGCAATCACAACAGCAATACCTTGTTACCCTTTTTTTTTATCTTTGGAGGACAAATTGAACACAGTTTTCTTCCACGTGGTGGAGTAGATTGAATAGTTGGTGGCGTAGGGGGTAGATCTTTGCCAAGAACCCTGGTGAGCATCATGCTCAGTTCTCGTGGCAACCTTTCATTGTATACCCGGAATTTCATATGGTCTAGCACCAGTTCTCTTGCCAGATTGAGAATAAAAATTTTTCTTCTCATTTTTACGTCACTGTCAGTACACATTTGATATAAGACAAAGGTATTAGTACCAACAATGTCTAGTAGTTTTTGAAATACTGCCATAGGCCATCGACGAGTTTTTCTACTGCATGAATATATTGAACACTTTTGATCAACTTCGTCAAATCCTTCTTTTGTATGGTTGGTTGTGGTCTACTATCATAAGAGGCTTTTTTGTGTCAGTATCTTTTTTTCACAATAGTGAACAGCAGAGCAGCTTAATTTTTTTTTCCGTACGTACGATAGCAGGGTATATTCTCTCGTAAAACCATACATGGAACTCCCGACTTCTCTAGTTTTGCACGATAAGAAAGAAAATGGTATATCAGCATTATTTTTTTTTTAGAGTTCCTAATTAAGTTAATCCCCTATTCAACAGAGCTTCCGTAAGTCGTATAGAACTAAACCAATTGTCAGCCGTAATGTTTCGGTTTGAGTTTTCGACAACTTTCACAAGTCTCAATACATACTGAGTTCGTACTGCCAGTTTCCTTTCCTGTTTATTTAACCCTATGCCATCAGAATTTTTACCATAATAAATATTAGCATTGTAAATGTAGTATGTGCGAGCATCGACTAACAACATTATTTTATTAATTTCAACAAAATAAACCATTTACTATATTGTTTGCCGTTACTAAGAGCAGGTTGATATTTGAAATGGGTTAAATCGGGCATCACTGTGACAAGATATGGTCTTAAATATGGAGATACCTCCAAATATGCTGAAATATCAGTACATTTACTGAAATAATTTGGTAACAAGTTTAACACCCAGTAGTCACCCAGATTCATGAATAGAGAAAACCCTGATAATACTACTACTTCTTCGATCCATACAACTCTGAATTCTGCAAATATGCTTACGACAATTACTTCTCCTTTGATGCTTTAAAATACTGTCCTACCATCTCTTAATAAAGCTTCATCGATACTTACAACTGATAATCCACAATCTTTTACAAATAATGTTCCTTTGATGTCTAAAAGTGCAATGCTACCATCTTCAAATAATACGTCCTTGACGCCTACAACTGCTATTCGACCACTTTTAACAAATGAAGAGGCGTTACCGAAACAACTAAGGTAATACCGCCAAAAAAAATTTATTTTTATTTCGCGTCTTTCTTCGGATACCTCCACTGATGACTTTAACTTTTATATAAACGCTAAACTAAATTATAAAGCTGATGTTATGATATATAAATTTTCCTAATCCGTACCAAGAAGGATTACATCTTTTAAAATAACAATTCCGTTCGATCTTTATGAGCAAATCGTTAACCCTGGTTTCTGGCCTATGAATACTTTAGTTCGTGAATATGAATTTAAAGAAAATCCACGGAGTTACAACATTGCTGAGCTTCCGCCCCGACATCGAATAAATGAAAATATGAATTTCAACATTAATTCAAAAAACTAGATTCTATACCTGTAGATTCTATACCATTATGTATCAGAATGTTCGTGGTTTAAATGTCTAATCTACTAGTGACAGTTATGATTTTAATTTTCATGTTATCATCTTTACTGAGACATGGCTGAAAGATAATGTTTTTAATTCTGAGTTACTATGTAACAATTATCAAATATATAGATATAACAGAAACGATCGTAATGGTGGTGGTGTTTTAATTGCTGTGTCATGCCTGTTTGCTTCCGAATCTCTTCAATCTGAATCTTCTCCAAATATTGAGTTTGTCAGTGTAGTAATAAAGCTTAATTATAAAATCATTTTCATAACCTGTTCGTATATACCTCCTAATTCTCCCGAAGAAATACACCTTGAACACGATCAGGCCATCAAATCAGTTGCTCAACGTGCTAAACCTGAGGATTTAATTTTTGTTGTTGGAGATTTTAATTTACCATCTATAATATGGAAAAATTCACCTGATGCTCTGGATTTTATTCCAATTAAATCTAATAACTGTGATGATTTAATATTGAATGAGATAGTTGATCTTAGTCTTTACCAGATGAATGGCGTATTTAATGAATACGGTAAACTGCTAGATCTGGTATTTACAAATAATCCAGAAAATTGTATAATAACTCGCTCTGATCCTATCACCTTGCCGGAAGATCACTTTCATCCAACTATTGAAATTAGCTGTGTTTTGCCTACTTTTGATGGATCCAATATTCGTATTAATAAAGATAAAGTTTTTTGTTTTAAACAAACTAACTATAGCAAATTGATTTATCTAATTTCTAACGCTAACTGGAACGATTTGTTGTGCCATACTTCTATTGATTTAATGGTGGAGGTCTTTTATAGAACTATGTATTCTTTTATGGATGAATGCATCCCAAAGCGCTCTGTCTACAAACGAACTGGTGCGCCTTGGAACTCAAAACAACTATCAAGATTAAAAAATTTGAAGAACAAGTATTATAAAAAGTATAAAACTTTTGGTTCTCTTGTATTTTTTTGCAAAATAATCCATTCATCGTGCCGAATATAATATTCTTAACAACTATTTATACAAAAACTATCTAGACAAAATGAAGGAAGATTTCAATCGTGATCCTAAAGAATTTTAAAACTTTGTTAATTCAAAAAGAAAAACTACTGGTTATCCATCTGTAATGAAATTTAACGATATCGAATCTAGTGATGATACTATAAAGAGTAACATGTTTGCAGACTTTTTGCTAGTACATATTCTTTTGCTCAATATTGTTCCAACAGCTATTCATATCCATTAAACACAAATCAAGCTATATCTTTTCCCCTAATTGATAAGGCAGAACTTGTTAATAGCCTGAAGAAACTTAAAATTTCATTTACTCATAGACCTGATGGAGTACCTAGTTCCATACTCAATTATTGTGCTACTTCCTTGGCAACACCACTGACTCTTTTGTTTAATACGTCAATAAAAAACGGTTATTTTCCAAAATTTTGGAGAGCTTCTTATATAATTCCATTGTTTAAATCTGGATATAGATCGGATGTTTTTTATTACCGTGGTATTGCTAAACTTAGTGCAATCCCTAAGCTTTTCGAGAAATTTATTTCAGGATTTTTGTGCTGTCACTCATCGTCAATTTTGTCATTATTTCAACACGGATTTCGGAAAGGATGCTCTACTGCTACAGATGTGCTGCATTTTACGGCACTAATTAATGATGGTTTTGTCAAGAAAAAACAAACGGATGCAGTATACACCGATTTTAGTAAGGCTTTCGATAAAGTAAACCATAACCTTCTACTGATCAAATTGGATTTATTAGGTTTAAGACCATTAAGCCTTAAATAGATAAAATCATATCTTTCTGTATAATAATATAATAATACTGTATAATAATATGTCATCTAAAGATATTACTGTGACTTCTGGTGTTCCTCAAGGCAGCCATCTTGGACCAATTCTTTTCTCCCTTTTCATCAATGATCTTCCAAAAGTGATAAATTTTTGCAACGTTTTAATGTACGCTGCTGATGTTAAAATTTTTTTAAGTTACTGTCAACATAATGATCATATTCATCTTCAATCAGATCTCAACAATTTCTTTTCGTGGTGGAACCATAACCTAATGGAACTAAATTTGAAAAAATGTAAATGTATGCGTTTTTCTAGAAATAATGTTTTTCCTGCAGATATCAGCTTGAACTTGTTGATACTTTTCTGGATTTGGGGATTCTACTTGATTCTAAATTAAACTTTGTATCTCACGTCACCATGACAGTTAATAAAGCTAGAGGTACACTCGCCTTTATTAAAAGATGGGCAAAAGAATTAATTGATCCTTACATAACCAAACAACTTTTTACATCTCTTGTAAGACCTATTTTAGAATATGGGTCCATAATATGGGATCCCTTCTACAACATTCATATTCAACGAATCGCGTCTGTACAGAAACAATTTCTACTCTTTTGCTTACGTGCCTTACCTTGGAATTCTGCAATTAATCTACCTTCATACGTTGATCGACTTAAATTAATAAAATTACCTACTTTGGAAAGCCGTAGGAATATGCTAAAAGTAACATTTATGATAAACCTAATTAATGGTGAAATCTGATCTGACTTTCTTGTCAACAATATAAATTTTAATGTTCCTCGACGAGTATCATGCCAATTCCAACCACTCTTTGTTAAATCTTTTCAAACCAGCTATGCTCTAGCTGATCCTTTTAGAAGAATTTGTTGTGTTTATAATAATCTTTATCAATTAATTGATTTTTCGTTGAACACTGATGTAATTAAGCATAATATCATTATTTTCTTAAATTCCTAACTATTTGTTTTTATTTTTAAATCATTTAATTGTTTCAATATATGTACATATGTAATTATATCATTTATAAAGGTATGAAAGGATTTATTCCATTGACCTAATAAATAAATAAATAAAAATAAATAGTCGCTTGTTTGCTCTTGACTCACTTTTTCAGAAATTTTTTTGTGGCTCCGAGGTAGTCGGAAATTGTTCTTCATCGTCTTCATCATCTGAAATTTCATCATTATCTAAAAGATCCGTTGCTGGTTGAAAATTGGGGTCATTGATTTCATTATCCATATCGCTGAACTCATGCTCACTCTCTTCCTCCAACCACTGTCGTATTACCTCATCGTGGTTTTTAAAAGTTCCAGATAACGTTCTCCTAGAACAGTGTGTTTGAATGCTCCATAATAACAAAACGAAAAAATAACAATTTTGCTGACGTGTTGTTTGCCAAACACTAAGAAATATAATAATTTTACTGACATGTTGTTTAGGAGACACTATGAAAATATAACAAAAATACTGATGTGATTGTCTCTCAGACACCTACCTTAATATTGATGTGGTTGACTTGCAGACACTTTTTCGCTTACACTGGCACGAGTGCTTGCATCAATCGTTATAAACAAACTAACATGCGTATGAGTAAACAATAAGAAGGTGCAGAGAACGCAGGAGTAGATGTTTGTAAAATAACGGTGCAAAATACTATTTTCTGTTTGTTGGTGTCTTACCATTTTGTGTTGGTCGTAATTACCATTTCAATACAGTTGCCGATTTTTAACCTTCAAACTTTAATATAATTTAAATTTAAAGATTGAGTTTGAAATTGTTCAGGCTCAAGATCAAATGTTTTTACTTTAAATAAAGTAAAAGCATTAGCACATTTGTTTCAAAAATTGATCTATGTATATTCTGCATGACAGGTTATACAGCTGTTTCGGGAAGAGTCACCAACCCTCATCAGTAACCAAAAGCAGTAGATAGTTTGTTTGGTAAAAAGTTAAATTCATATATATTTGCTGAAAACAACCAAATGAGAATTCAAGCAAAAGTTATACTATTTAAGCCTCTTCCAATATAACAAACTAAAAATAGAACAACTTTGAAACAAATATGATTGTATACGAGTACACATTGCATACTACAATATACATGTTTGTTTTTGTCTTGAAAAAACAAGAAAAACAATTTGTTTTTGCTAAACTTACATTTAGCGTTAACGGCGTGCCCTCCTAATGCTAATGCTTTTACTTTATTTAAAGTAAAAACATTTGATCTTGAGCCTGAACAATTTCAAACTCAATCATTAAATTGATAAAGATCGAAAATAAGATTTTTTATTTTTATAAAAAATAATAAAATTTAAATTTAAAGTTATTTGTTTTTCTTTTTTGAACAGTACTTTTTCTAAGTTCTAATTTATTGTTCTTTTTTTATATAATCAACGATATGTTATGTATAAAGAATTAACTTCTATCTGAAAGATTGCAAATAATTTTCACCCAGCCATCGCATAGCGGCGCCCTTAGAACACATTTGCTACCTTCAGTAAGATCAGATATTTAGTTTAGAAGATATAATCCTTCAAGGTAGACCGATTTTCTAGGAATTTGATCCAGTTTCAGGTGGAATATAAAAAACTAGTTAGGTTAGGTTAGGTTAGGTTGATAAGAGGAGCTATGTAAATACATAGCTTATATCCGTTGTGTCTGGATATACGCTTTGTTGTGCGCTCTACATCTCTACGTTCGTCATGTTATCTACCCCTCTACTAACTTAGAAATTCGGTTTCATCAGCAAATTTCCTGAGTGTTTTCCAACTTATCCCCCTAAGACCCGTCAGGCCTGGTAGGATGTCGTTGGATAGATATCTGACTCTTGTTCTCCCAAATGCAGGACAGTAACAGAGGTGGTGTTCTAGGGTTTCGTCATCCTCTCCGCAAGCTCTAAAACTGGCCGATTGCGCCCGTCCTATACGGTATAGGTGAGCTCTCAGCTCAGAGTGTCCAGTAAGGATGCCTATTATCCTACTAAGTTTTCCCCTACTCAGATTAGGGATTTCCTTAGTTTTCGTAGTGTTGGGAGTATCCCATAGTATCTCTGTAACCTTACCCACGTCAGTCTCCTCCCAAATTGATACATGCGAACTGGTTGACCAGCCTGCCAGTTCCAATTTGAGAGAATTGAAAGGTATTGGGTTCTCCAAATTTACTCTTTCCAGGAGAGAACCCTTCCTGGCCAGTTCGTCAGCAATTTCGTTTCCCATTATACCACTGTGTCCTGGGATCCAAACAATTTCAAGTCTGCCTCTTCCGGAGAAGTTTGCAATCTCTTCCATACACTCGAGGATAGTCCTTGATCTAGTTTTGCCCACGGATATCGCTTTGATGGCGGCTAGACTCTCCGTAAATATTTTCACTTCTTCGGGAATTGGGCGTTAATAGACCTAATACATGCCGATATTGCGACCAATTCAGCCTGAAAGACAGACTTGTGGTCCGGTAGACGGAAGTATGTCCCTGTAGAACGGTCTTCATCATAGAAACCTATGCCAGTCTTACCATGCAGACTAGAATAGTAGTATAGTAGTGTGATCCTGGAAGGTTTTGTAGAATATTTCCGTTCATCCAACTGGTATCCGTATACTGCAGGGTATACCTGTTGACACTTCCAAGATTCTATCACAGCTAATATACACTGTGTTAAGTCCCTGAATTTGGTCTCAAATTGTCTGGTGTCTGGTCATGTGGTCGGTGATATATTCCCCTGTTACCTTTAATCGTAACATGGCCAGAACTGCCTCATATTTTATTCTCATCTCGATTGGGTGTATAGATAGAATATTCTCTAAAGCCCTCGTAGATGTAGTCCTTATTGCACCACTGATCCCTATGCAACAGAGGCGTTGTATCTTTTGGAATGGTTTAATGTAGAATTTCCTGTTCATTGACGCCCATATGACTATAGATGCGTAGGTTAGAATAGGTCTAACGACGCTTGTGTATAGCCAATGTGCCATGAAATACATTAGATAATTGGTGAAATACATTTTCCTTTTTTTGAAATACATTTAAAATTTTCTGATGGTTTTTGAAATACAATTGATAATTTCTGAAATACAATTAATATTTTCTGAAAATTAATTAATGTTTTCAATTGATACTTTCTTAAATTCAATTGATGTTTTCTGAAATACAATTGGAAAAGCAATTAAAAACCACCTAAGTTTATTTTCGACTTCTTCAAAGTTTTCCTAGTATTTAGCTTTTTAAACTCACAGCAGACATAGCGGTTCCGCTTACTAAAGACGTTCTGTCAATAGCAAATACACACTTTAGTATTTAAAACAAGTAAGAAAATTATAGTCGATCTAGCCCGACTATACGATACCCTATACCATGGTCCCTATCTCTTCGGTCCAACTAATTGGATATAGCAAATAAGCATAAATCAAATTTGAGTGGCATTTTTATTAATATTTTTCGCTGCAGATATGAAAAAGTTCATATCGGATACTATATTTATATGGGAACTAGGTCGAAAAATGGACCGATCATGACCATATTCGGTAAAGTCACTTATACTTTGAAAAAATATATACAAACCAAATTTGAGAAAAATCTGTGCAATATTTTTGTTTTTTAATAGATTTAAGTGAAAATCGGGAAGCAGCTCTGTATGGGGCCTATGACTAAGAATTTTCCTATAGGGAGTATTTTTTAACTACTGATTAATAGATGTAATAAACACATACAAACCCAACTTGGCTGAGATCTATATGATAATTTGGATCTTATGGCAATTTATGTCGATTTCATAGGGGTCATTTGTATGGGGATTAGGTCTGAACATTGACCGTATTTCACCAATTTTAGCAGCCTTCTTCCTATGGCCGGTAGAAGCTTATATACCAAATTTCATCAAAATATATTTATATTTGCGACCTGTAGTTTGATTTAAAGCTTTACATGGACACACAGACGGACGGACGGACGGACGGACATTGCTATTTCGATTCAAAAAGTGATTCTGAGTCGATCGGTATAATTAAAGATGGGTGTAGGTCAATTATTTTTGGTTATTACAAACAGCAGCACAAAGTCATTATACCCAAATTTTTACCTTTTTTGACCGTTTTCCCCCCCCCCCCTAATGTAAGAATTTCTAACAATCATCCACCCAACTCTTTGATATGAATAGATTTCATCGAAATATATTTATAGTTGTGAGCTGTATTTTGATTAAAAGGTTGACATGTACACAAAAACAGATGGACGGATTAGTGGACGGACGGACGGACGGACGGATATCATTAAATCGACTGAGAAAACGATTATTATAATAAAGACTAGGTTTTGGTGAAATATTTTTGTATTTAACAAACATTTGCATAAACTCATTATAACGTGACCACAGAGTGGTATAGGGTATAAAAACCACTTAAAAAGCTTTTTCCAATTAAGTTTAAAAGAAAATTTTGTATATTTCCCACGTTCTATACAAAATTTTATAAAAAGTTGCATTAAATAAAATTGATTCTGTCATGTTTGCAAATGGTAAAATATATTTTATACAAAGCAAAGAAAAAAAGAAACACATAAATCAATTGTAAAGTAATTTATCAGATATAAATCTAAAGCAAACGTGTGAGGGAATTTGATAACAAACACTGACTACTTTCTAAAACATTTTCTGCAAAGATCCGTTTCCACTTTTAAAATTCAAAACACTCTCATACCTGTACATAAACAACAATGATGAACATATAATAATTTAAGTTATATTTAATCGCACTCTTGCGAAAGGAAAATGTATATATATGTGTGTATGTATTTTGCATTGCTGTCAACTGCCTTGTCTACTTTATGTCAAGAACAGATGAAATAGGAAATATGTTTGTATGTGCGTTCCTTTTGAAACATTAAAGTTTTTATTTGTTCTCTGCCTCAAACTGTTTAGTTACATACGAATATAACGGCTTTGTTTGAATTTCTATTATGTTATATTGACCTGAGTTTTTTTTTTTTGTAATTAACCCTTATATGACGTAAATTCATTATTTATTCTTGTTATGGTGCATTTTTAATTGAAAATACACATAGACCATTTTGTGAAAATATATTAGATAGCATTTCCATAGTTTTTCAGTTGGTGAGTTTTTGTTTTGAAAACCATTTATAAAATTATATCTACGAGTACGTGTCAGTATTCAGATATTATCTAATGACATTTCTGCACAAACAAGGAAACATTAGTTTATTAATTACCCAGAAAAAAAAATCGTTTGAGAGATACAACTCCTATATTGTTATTATACGAGTTATTATATCAAGTAATCTATACTAATATAATAAAGAGGTAATGTGTGTTTGTTTGTTTGTGTGTTTGTTTGTTTGTTTGTTTGTAGGAGGCAATCTCCGTAACTGCCCATCTGATCTTCCTGAAATTTTCACAGAGTCTTACTGCGGATATGGGAAGTGCTATAGGCTATAATTTTTTTAATAATTTTGGTGGGCGTGGCACCTCCCACACAAAGTAAATTTTTAATATCATATACATATATTGAGTACTATGATAGGGAGAGCTTTGCAAATTTGTGTGAGGTCACCTATTGTTAATATTAGCAGCCACGCCGGAAATGGCCGGGATCGGATAAGTGGGCGTGGTACCTCCCAACAAGTAATAGTTCAATATTATATATCTCGAGTAATGTGATAGAGAGAGCTTTTCAAATTTTTCTGATGTCACACGTTACTAATGTGAGTAGTCGGATGCAAAATGAGCAGTATCGGACCAATAGGCGTGGCACCAGCCATACAAAGTAAATACAAAATGCCATATAACTGGAGTATTGTAATAGTGAGAGTCTTGCGACTTTGTGTGAGCTCATAAGTTATTCATTTGATAAGTTATACAAAAAATGGGCGTGATCGAAGCAGTGGGCGTGGCACCGCCCATACAAAGTAAATATATGATATCATATAACTGGTGTGCTAAAAAAGGAAACTTTGACACTTTGCACGAGACTATCAGATATTAGTATGAGAAGTCGAACAAAAAATTGGCGGGTTCACACCAATGGGCGTGGCACTCCCCATGCAAAGTAACTATTTAATGTCATATATCTGGAGTACTGTAAAAGAGAGAGCTTTGTGGCTTTGTGTGAGCCCATAGGTTCCTTGTGTGATTAGTCGAACAAAAAATGGGCGTGGTCGGAGCCGCCCATGCAAAGTAGATATCTAATATCATATAACTGGTGTACAATAAAAGGGAAAGACTCGACATTTTGCATGAGTCCATCAGATATTAATATGAGTAGTCCAATAAAAATTGGGCGGGATGGGATTAGTGGGCGTGGCACCTCCTAATTAAAAAGATTGAAGCACTATGAAAGCGACAGTCTTTTGACAAGTTCATTAGTTATCAATGGGATTTGCCGTGGAAACTACATCGCCAAAATCAAAAATCGCCAAAAAAAAACAAAAATCAAAATCAAAAATGGACAAAATCAAAAATCGCTAAAAAGAAAAATTACCAAATGATATTCTAAGTTCAAGGCCAATAGTTAAGTGTTGCCAGATCTAATATGGATAATCCATCTTCTTCTCATGGCAGCTACATGTACCTTGCTCCAGGGTAGGAACGCCGAAAAATCTGATAATTGTTGTACCGTTGTTGTCTATACTAACATAATAAAGAGGTAATATTTGTTTGTTTGTTTGTTTGTAGGAGGTAATCTCCGTAACTACCCATCTGATCTTCCTGAAATTTGCACATAGTCTTACTGTGGGTATGGGAGTGCTACAGGCTTTAATATTTTTTAAATATTTTTAGTGGGCGTGGCACCTCCCATATAATGTAAAATTTTAATTTCATATGTATTAAGTACTATGATAGAGAAAGCTTTGCAAATTTGTCTCGGGTCATCTATTATTTACGTGAGTAGTCAGACAAAAAAAGTGGCGGGATTAGACAAATGCGCGTGGTACTCCCACACAAACTTAATATTAAATGTGATATATCTGAATTACTGTAGTGAGAGCCTTGGCACTTTGCGTGAGCCCTTTCATAACGATTCGGAAGGGGGGAGGGGGAGGGTGTAGCGAAGCGCACCGGGTTACATCTAGTATTTAATAAATCTCTGGAATATTATTAAATAATAATAAAACATAACGTTTAGTTGAGTTATTGGTAACAGCATTACCACAAGAAGATGAATAAGCAGGTGTTTGGTTTATATTTGTGACCATCTGGGATAAGTATAGACTTTGGTGATATTTTTGTAATTTAATTATACACCCATCACCAGAGTAATTTTGCGGATTCTGCCTCACAGCTTCACAGTATGTCTCAATAATCTCCACAGTGATAAATGTTAAGGATAATAGTCATCTATAATATTAATGGGCTTGGCGATTTCTTGTGACTGATATTTTGTTCTACCGTTTTATCCCGATTTTGACCAAGCGTATATTATTTGAAAGGTATTTCTTTTTAGCCATTTTGCAGATTCACAGATTTTTTAATTTTTTTTTTATTTTGAGTAAATTGCATTCAAAGTTGCTACTAACACATACATACAATTATAAAATACTATGTGTGTATTTAGTAAATTTGTTAATGTGTTTGTAATAAAAATGAGTTTGTTTTTTGCGTTGATTTGTGAATTGGCTGTAATTGATTAGCATACATTTAGGGTCTCTATTTAATGAAAAAATAAAATTTCCTAAAATTTCCGCTCGAATTTCGAGGGCCGGAATCTGCTAGTTTATGTTAATATTCTTTACAATGAAGAATTTTTTTACAATTGCTTAATTTTGTTATGTTTTAAATTAACAAATAAATTTGTTTTCGTGAATATTATTTATTGTAATTTGACAATTGATTGTGATTATAATGTTGTTCCAAAACGAACCAGACTAGTTATGTAAAAATTCTTCGCTTTTAGTTTTGTTTGTTAACTTGAAATCAATAATTATGATTTCTCTAGAGTTAAATTGAGATCAAATCATTGTCAAATTCGGCCTTTTTTATAAGTTTCGGTTGTTATAAGATTATTTTTTGTGAAATATTATAAAAATTAACATTTTTAGATTAATTTAGGAATTCTTCAAATTGTTATATCAACCTAATATTAAGTTCCACCTTAATTGTAGCAAACTCTAATATCACTTGTTCCGAGTAGCTTTTGTTTGGGATTATTTTTAATAAAAATACTCATACTACTTCTAATTACACTGTGGAACAAATTCAGGTTAGCAAAAGTTAGGTCGATTCTGAGATTGAGGGGTGAAAATAGAGGCTAAATTAGAAGACCCGTATTGCGGCGTTTGTTTATGTCAGTTCGAATTTTTTTTAATCGACCTTCGAACTTTGCAGTCAAACGCCGATTTTCAGCATATTGTTTATATGGTTTTTTGGTTATAACTCGACGAATAATTGATATTTTTTCAATATGTAAAAGCAAAATTATTGCTAGGGACCTGTGCAACAATTAAAATTTTTAAAAAAATTGATTTAGAGAATTTTTGTGTTGCTTATGAAGCAAAATGTTGGAAAAATAATTTTTTTTTCATGCTTTTTAAAAATATTTTCCACAAAACTAAGTATTTTTTACTTTCTGTTTGAACTATAATATGCTTCTCAGTTTCTTCAATAAACTTCATTTAAAAAGAAAACAACCATAATACAAAACTTGCATTTTCCATCGTAATATTAATTTACTTCTCATTTTTTATGTACCAATTTTATTCAGTGTTGGAAAAAAATATATTTTTGAAATGTTAGTTATGAAAAGTTTTAAGTAAAAAAATTAAATAAACTAAATTAATGATGGCCAGTTGCCGTTTAGCAGGCGGCTGTGGATCAACATCACTGCTCTCTCCAATATCATGGTCATCGTCATCATCATCAGAAAGGTCCATAATTTCGTCCAACAGATATTCTGGAATTTCATTTTTGTCTTCCCCTTTTTCCACTCTTTCCTGGTCTTCCTCTTCTTCAAAGATGTTTTTATACCACCAACAAATTTCAGCGAGTATTGCATCTGGAGATTTCTTTCCTCTGTACCGTATTTCTTTCCTGTGGGTCGTATTCTGAGAAGAAATCCATGGATGTAGCACCGCCGGTTGTATCACAGATATCTGTTTGAAGATCAATACTTCGGTAAGTTGTTACTGGAACGAATTCTGGGTGCGGTAATGGTAATTGGACACTTGGCACTGCTACATAAGTTTTATTCTTTGCTTTCCTTCTATTCAAAGTTTTATGGTAGTTGATACATCCATAGCAATTTTCTTCTTGATGCGGGCTGTTGTCTAACCGCATCATTGGTATACCAAAAGGCATAGCCTTCTTCTTTTCACTTTTCCATTGCATAAGTGTTGAATAGCAATTAAAGCACACTTTTTTAGGGGCATAATTTACGTCAGTGATAAACTCTTGCGAGAAATATTGTTTATAGCTTCCAAAAAAAAAAAAAAAAAAATCAATCGCATTGCCACATTTTTCATCGCTTGCTATGAAGCGTCAACAAAAATTACAAAAATGGTTCATTTTACATTTTGGTTCCGACATTTTTAATACAATATATATTAAACAATGTTCTTTTTGTTATTTTTATGAAACCGATGCACTTAACTTAAATCACTCCAAAAAAATTAATAACGAATTTTATCACGACTGAGCGAAAATTAAAAGACATCAGCTTCGGCTGAGTTTCGAGTCTTAACTGAATCTTCATTTTTGAAATTAGTTCGCTTGTACGAAATAAAAAAAATCGCTACCTGTGCGGTGGTTGAAAACAAAAAAGTTTTTTTACTAATTCCTAATTCTTGGAACTTCCGTTTTTTTACTTCTACCTAAATCGCAATTTATTTAATGGTTTTGGGATTTTTAACGCAAATTATCGGCAAAGACCGTATTCTTGTCAAAAGAAATTTATTGAAGAAACTGAGGAGCATACTATAGATCAAACAGAAAGCAAAAAAGGCTTAGTTTTGTGGAAAATATTTTCAAAAAGCCTGAAAAAAAATAATTTTTCCAACATTTTGCTTCATAAGCACCACAAAAATTTTCTAAATCGAAGAGTTATAGCCAAAAAACCATATAACAATATGCTGAAAATCGGCATTTGACTGCAAAGTTCGAAGGTCGATTAAAAAAAAAATTCGAACTAACATAAACAAACGCCGCTATACGGGTCTTCTAATTTAGCCTCTATTTTCACCCCTCACTCTAAGAATCGACCTAACTTTTGCTAACCTGAATTTGTTCCACAGTGAAATTTTATGCATGTGTTAGTAGCAACTTTAAATGCAATTTACTCAAAATAAGGGAACAAATTTAAGAATCTGTAAATCTGAAAATCGGCTAAAAATAAATACATTTCAAATTATATACGTTTGGTCAAAATCGGGATAAAACGGTAGAACAAACCATCGGTCACAATAAATCGCCTGGCCTATTAATATTATAGATATGAAGAAAACGCATGCAAAGCAATGCCGGCATGAGCAAAACAAATGCAGACAGTAAAAAATGGTGAACAACCATATATTTTTACACTAAATCGTTACTAGCTAACACAATTCAGCAACTCCTTGTAGGACAGTGGTTAGAGTTCCTGCCTTCAAGATCTGTGGTTGCTGGTTCACTTCGCATTAGCATTGCAGCTCATTTAAATAAAAGTATCAATTTACTTAAAGAACAAAAAAAAAAAAAAAAATACAAATCGAAAAATCAAAATATAAGGAATAGTCTAAAATAGCAAATAGAATATTAACGCAAAAGAGGAAAGCTAAGAATAATCCAAAAGAAAATTTTATATTAAACATTTTTGAGGAAACAAGGCGTTTTTTAAAAAGATATCAAAACGAAATAATAATTACAAAATCAGATAAAGGTAACAAAACAGTCATCATATACAAAAAAGACTACCAAAAGGGAATGGAAAAACTACTTGAAGTCAAGTCAACATATAAAAGAATGAGAATGGACCCCACCCAAAAATTATTAAGAACTAACAACAGATTTATAATGGACTTATACAAAAAAAATTTACTAACAAAATACGAGAAAATAAAATTAACATCGAATACAGCAACTGCTCCCAGATTATACGGACTTCCGAAAATCCACAAACCGAACACACCACTACGGCCTATTTCATCTTCAATGGAAGTGCCGTGCTACAATTTATCGATATTTATAGGAGGAATTTTACAAACTTTTATACTTCACAAATACAACATTAACAAGTAAGAAAATTATAGTCGGTCTAGACCGACTATACGATACCCTATACCATGCGTTTAGAGACCCTATCTCTTAGGCCAAACTAACTGGACATAGAAAATAAGATAAACTAAATTTGAGTGGGATTTTTATTAATTTTTTTGGCTGCAGATATGCAAAAGTTCATATCGGATGCTATATCTATATGGGCACTAGGCCTAAAATTGGACCGATCATGATCATGTTTGGTAAGGTCTCTTGTATTTTGCAAAAATATACACACAAAATTTGAAAAGAATCAGTGCAATATTTTTGTTTTTTGATAGATTTAAGTGCAGATCGGGAAGCAGCTCTACATGTGGCCTATGTGTAAGGGTTGTCCCATAGGGATAATTTTTGGACTACTCATTAGTGGATGTAATAAACGTATAGATCTTATGGCAATTTAAATCGATTTCATAGGGGTCATTTGTATGGGGGCTAGGTCTGAACATTTACCGATTCTTACCAATTTCAAAAGCATTCATGCTATGGCCAATGAAAGTTCACATACAAAATATCATCAAAATATATTCATATTTGCGACCTGCATTTTGAGTACAACGTTTACATGGACACACAAACGGACGGACGGACATCGTTAAATCGAATCAGATAGTGATTCTGATTCGATCGGTATAATAAAAGATGGGTCTAGGTCAAATATTTTTGGAAGTTTAACCAGCAGCACAAAGTCATTATACCCAAACCACATAGTGGTATAGGGCAAAAAATTCATTGGAACTCAAAACTAAATTGAAGGAAGTATATATGGATAACGACGAAATTTTAATATCTTTATACATGGTATCGTTATTCACAAACATACCTATTCACCTAGCAATTAGTAATATTATGACTAAATGGAACGTCCTACAGAAATATACAAAAATACCTAAATCCCAAGTTCTAAAATTATTACAATTTTGTCTCAACGTCAACAATCATTTAATGTACGGTGAAAAAATATATAATCAAATATACGGAATGCCGATGGGGAACCCACTTTCACCAACTATAGCAGACATTGTTTTAGACACACTTTTAGAATAATGTTTAGAAGAACTAGGGAACCAAAATATACACATAAAACTAATTACAAAGTATGTAGACGATATGTTTGCTATTATAAAAAGAAAAGATGAAGAAATCATTTTAAAATAAAAACATTTAATAACTACCACAACAAGCTTAAATTTACAACTGAAAAGGAAGAAAATAACTCTATACCATATCTTGAAATGAAAATCTACAGGAAACATAATAAAATAATTACAGATTGGTATACAAAGTCCATTGCATCAGGCCGTCTCATAAACTGTCACTCAACACAACCAATGAGACAAAAAACAAACACTGCAATAAACTTAATACAAAAAGTTCTCCAACTAATTGATAATAGATTTAAGTACAAGAATATAACAAAAGTGAAGGATGTACTGATTAAAAACAATTACCCGACATATATAATAAACAATCTCATCAATAAGGTTGTCAATGAAGAATCACGGGACAAAAAGATTAAGACTTCTGGCATCACCAAATTCTATAGCCTACCATATATCCCAAAACAGAAAGTAAGAATATGAAATAAATAATTATTGACGAAGCTGTATCATTAGCACATAAACCAAATAAAACCATAAGTGCACTATTTACACAAACAAAAACAAGAATTGAAAAAAACAGACCAAAGCAACGTAGTGTACGAAATAAAATGTAGTGGAAAATCCGATGAAATTTGTAACATAATTTACATAGAGACAACAGAATGAAGCTTGAATACAAGAATAACCGAGCATGACACTGATATAAGAAAAGGTAAACAAACAACAGCTTTAGCACAACATTGCATCGAAACTGGACACACAGCAGATCTTGTTAATGTAGAGAGACGAGGGAATAAGAGATTCACATTAGAGATTCACAACAGAAAATAAATTTAGCGATAAACTTAACAGAAGACAAAGACAATACCAACGCAAATTATACTTTAGCAATAGCCTAGCTTAGTTATTTTCCAACTGTGATACTTAACGTTAAGAATTTTTTAATCTGTGATATTTTACTTATTTTTACATTTATTGATGTGTAAACATCTATACGCGCAGGGGGGTAAATTTCTATTTCACAATACAATCACAAAAACAGCGTAACTCATATCGGTGTGAGCTGAAGAAGATAACGCTGTGTGACTTATGATTGTATTGGTGAAAAAATTATGATATGTTCGTTTCTAAACATTTTCCAATTGTCTTTCAAAAAACATCAATTGTATTTCAGAAACCATAAATATAATTTCAGAAAACATCATTCGAGTTTCAGAAAACACCAATTGAATTACAGAAAACATCAATAGAATTTCAGAAAACATCACTTGAATTTCAGAAAACATAAATAGAATTTCAGAAAACATCAATATAATTTCAGAAAACATCATTCGAGTTGCAGAAAACATCAATTGAATTTCAGAAAACATCAATAGAATTTCAGAAAACATCAATTGTATTTCAGAAACCATCAATATAATTTCAGAAAACATCATTTGAATTTCAGGAAACATAAATAGAATTTCAGAAAACATCAATATAATTTCAGAAAACATCATTCGAGTTTCAGAAAACATCAATTGAATTTCAGAAAACATCAATTGAATTTCAGAAAACATCATTTGAATTTCAGAAAACATAAATAGAACTTCAGAAAACATCAATATAATTTCAGAAAACATCATTCGGGTTTCAGAAAACATCAATTGAATTTCAGAAAACATCAATAGAATTTCAGAAAACATCATTCGAGTTTCAGAAAACATCAATTGAATTTCAGAAAACATCAATAGAATTTCAGAAAACATCAATAGAACTTCAGAAAACATCAATATAATTTCAGAAAACATCATTCGAGTTTCAGAAAACATCAATTGAATTTCAGAAAGCATCAATAGAATTTCAGAAAACATCAATCTAATTTTAGAAAACATCATTCGAGTTTCAGAAAACATCAATTGAATTTCAGAAAGCATCAATAGAATTTCAGAAAACATCAATATAATTTTAGAAAACATCATTCGAGTTTCAGAAAACATCAATTGAATTTCAGAAAACATAAATAGAATTTCAGAAAACATCAATATAATTTCAGAAAACATCATTCGAGTTTCAGAAAACATCAATTGAATTACAGAAAACATCAATAGAATTTCAGAAAACATCACTTGAATTTCAGAAAACATAAATAGAATTTCAGAAAACATCAATATAATTTCAGAAAATATCACTTGAATTTCAGAAAACATAAATAGAATTTCAGAAAACATCAATATAATTTCAGAAAACATCATTCGAGTTTCAGAAAACATCAATTGAATTTCAGAAAACATCAATAGAATTTCAGAAAACATCAAATGTATTTTAGAAACCATCAATATAATTTCAGAAAACATCATTTGAATTTCAGAAAACATAAATAGAATTTCAGAAAACATCAATATAATTTCAGAAAACATCATTCGAGTTTCAGAAAACATCAATTAAATTTCAGAAAACATAAATAGAATTTCAGAAAACATCAATATAATTTCAGAAAACATCATTCGAGTTTCAGAAAACATCAATTGAATTTCAGAAAACATCAATTGAATTTCAGAAAACATCATTTGAATTTCAGAAAACATAAATAGAACTTCAGAAAACATCAATATAATTTCAGAAAACATCATTCGAGTTTCAGAAAACACCAATTGAATTACAGAAAACATCAATAGAATTTCAGAAAACATCACTCGAATTTCAGAAAACATAAATAGAATTTCAGAAAACATCAATATAATTTCAGAAAACATCATTCGAGTTTCAGAAAACATCAATTGAATTTCAGAAAACATCAATAGAATTTCAGAAAACATCAATATAATTTTAGAAAACATCATTCGAGTTTCAGAAAACATCAATAGAACTTCAGAAAACATCAATATAATTTCAGAAAACATCATTCGAGTTTCAGAAAACATCAATTGAATTTCAGAAAGCATCAATAGAATTTCAGAAAACATCAATATAATTTTAGAAAACATCATTCGAGTTTTAGAAAACATCAATTGAATTTCAGAAAGCATCAATAGAATTTCAGAAAACATCAATATAATTTTAGAAAACATCATTCGAGTTTCAGAAAACATCAATTGAATTTCAGAAAACATAAATAGAATTTCAGAAAACATCAATATAATTTCAGAAAACATCATTCGAGTTTCAGAAAACATCAATTGAATTACAGAAAACATCAATAGAATTTCAGAAAACATCACTTGAATTTCAGAAAACATAAATAGAATTTCAGAAAACATCAATATAATTTCAGAAAATATCACTTGAATTTCAGAAAACATAAATAGAATTTCAGAAAACATCAATATAATTTCAGAAAACATCATTCGAGTTTCAGAAAACATCAATTGAATTTCAGGAAACATCAATTGAATTTCAGAAAACATCATTTGAATTTCAGAAAACATAAATAGAACTTCAGAAAACATCAATATAATTTCAGAAAACATCATTCGAGTTTCAGAAAACATCAATTGAATTTCAGAAAACATCAATAGAATTTCAGAAAACATCATTCGAGTTTCAGAAAACATCAATTGAATTTCAGAAAACATCAATAGAATTTCAGAAAACATCAATAGAACTTCAGAAAACATCAATATAATTTCAGAAAACATCATTCGAGTTTCAGAAAACATCAATTGAATTTCAGAAAGCATCAATAGAATTTCAGAAAACATCAATATAATTTTAGAAAACATCATTCGAGTTTCAGAAAACATCAATTGAATTTCAGAAAGCATCAATAGAATTTCAGAAAACATCAATATAATTTTAGAAAACATCATTCGAGTTTCAGAAAACATCAATTGAATTTCAGAAAACATAAATAGAATTTCAGAAAACATCAATATAATTTCAGAAAACATCATTCGAGTTTCAGAAAACATCAATTGAATTACAGAAAACATCAATAGAATTTCAGAAAACATCACTTGAATTTCAGAAAACATAAATAGAATTTCAGAAAACATCAATATAATTTCAGAAAATATCACTTGAATTTCAGAAAACATAAATAGAATTTCAGAAAACATCAATATAATTTCAGAAAACATCATTCGAGTTTCAGAAAACATCAATTGAATTTCAGAAAACATCAATAGAATTTCAGAAAACATCAAATGTATTTTAGAAACCATCAATATAATTTCAGAAAAAATCATTTGAATTTCAGAAAACATAAATAGAATTTCAGAAAACATCAATATAATTTCAGAAAACATCATTCGAGTTTCAGAAAACATCAACTAAATTTCAGAAAACATAAATAGAATTTCAGAAAACATCAATATAATTTCAGAAAACATCATTCGAGTTTCAGAAAACATCAATTGAATTTCAGAAAACATCAATTGAATTTCAGAAAACATCATTTGAATTTCAGAAAACATAAATAGAACTTCAGAAAACATCAATATAATTTCAGAAAACATCATTCGAGTTTCAGAAAACACCAATTGAATTACAGAAAACATCAATAGAATTTCAGAAAACATCACTCGAATTTCAGAAAACATAAATAGAATTTCAGAAAACATCAATATAATTTCAGAAAACATCATTCGAGTTTCAGAAAACATCAATTGAATTTCAGAAAACATCAATAGAATTTCAGAAAACATCAATAGAACTTCAGAAAACATCAATGTAATTTCAGAAAACATCATTCGAGTTTCAGAAAACATCAATTGAATTTCAGAAAGCATCAATAGAATTTCAGAAAACATCAATATAATTTTAGAAAACATCATTCGAGTTTCAGAAAACATCAATTGAATTTCAGAAAGCATCAATAGAATTTCAGAAAACATCAATATAATTTTAGAAAACATCATTCGAGTTTCAGAAAACATCAATTGAATTTCAGAAAACATAAATAGAATTTCAGAAAACATCAATATAATTTCAGAAAACATCATTCGAGTTTCAGAAAACATCAATTGAATTACAGAAAACATCAATATAATTTCAGAAAATATCACTTGAATTTCAGAAAACATAAATAGAATTTCAGAAAACATCAATATAATTTCAGAAAATATCACTTGAATTTCAGAAAACATAAATAGAATTTCAGAAAACATCAATATAATTTCAGAAAACATCATTCGAGTTTCAGAAAACATCAATTGAATTTCAGAAAACATCAATAGAATTTCAGAAAACATCAAATGTATTTTAGAAACCATCAATATAATTTCAGAAAACATCATTTGAATTTCAGAAAACATAAATAGAATTTCAGAAAACATCAATATAATTTCAGAAAACATCATTCGAGTTTCAGAAAACATCAATTAAATTTCAGAAAACATAAATAGAATTTCAGAAAACATCAATAGAATTTCAGAAAACATCACTTGAATTTCAGAAAACATCAATATAATTTCAGAAAACATCATTCGAGTTTCAGAAAACATCAATTGAATTTCAGAAAACATCAATAGAATTTCAGAAAACATCAATTGTATTTCAGAAACCATCAATATAATTTCAGAAAACATCATTTGAATTTCAGAAAACATAAATAGAATTTCAGAAAACATCAATATAATTTCAGAAAACATCATTCGAGTTTCAGAAAACATCAATTGAATTTCAGAAAACATCAATTGAATTTCAGAAAACATCATTTGAATTTCATTCGAGTTTCAGTAAACATCAATTGAGTTTTAGAAAACATCAATAGAATTTCAGAAAACAGCAATTGTATTTCAGAAAACATCAATTGTATTTCAGAAAACATAATTATAATTTCAGAAAACATCAATTGAATTTCAAAAAGCATTATTTTAATTGCTGAGAACATTAATTGTATTTCAGAAAGCATCAATAGAATTTCAAAAAGCATCATTTGAATTGCTGAAAACATTAATTGTATTTCAGAAAACATCAATTGAATTTCAGAAAACATCAATTGCATTTCAGAAAACATCAATTGAATTTCAGAAAACAGCATTATCGACTTATTTTTTATGCACTGGAAAATATGATGTTGATGTTTTCTTTAATTATTATATGAATTACATGAATTTTTTTATTTACATTTTGTGTTTTATGTTGTGCTTTATGTGTCGTATAAAATCAAACGTATACTTTTAATTTATGTGAAAATTGAGGAAAGATTATATGTGAGCTATATTATTCTTTAAATGTTGAGATATCCTTTTATTAAATACATGTTTTTATTATTTTTTGTTGTTATGGTTACCAGATTCAATAAATTTAAATCCCTGAAGATGGTGGAAAAATCCCACCGAAACGTTGGATGAAAAATGGAATAAAATAATTTTTTATTTACATCAATTAGTGACCTTAAAAGCCTGACTAAAAACTTTAAAAAAATAACTAAAAGAAAGGTCGATATATAATCATTTTTATAAAATATTAAAATTTTATACAATTTTGGCAATTTATGCATGTTTGACAAATCTCAGCAAGAAAAAGAGATAATCGTATGAAATTTTGCAAGTAAACCAAAATTGACAAATTGCTGAAAAATTAAATATTTAGAGTTTGTAATGTTTTCTTGTTCTTCTTCTTTTAGAATTTAATTTCAATAAAAAAATACTTTAAAATGCTAATGTGATTTTAACCAGGAATTGTGTAACCACCTGGCGAATAGTGATTCATTTACTTATTTAAAAACAATGTTCACAACATCACCTTTAGGGAGTTACAGTAAATAAGCATCACAGTGGAATGGTAATAGTATAAGTTTTTAGTGTTTCTTTAATATTGGTTCTCTTTTAATTAAAAAATAAATATTTATATCTTTTATATAATACTGAAATTGCCTATTAAAGTTGATTAGTTTAAACAAATTAGAGTATTTGCTTTCTTCAGATAAGAAATCCAAAATCGGTAAATTCTTTTAAGAATTTAAAAATCTCTATAGTCCATAATTCCGTATAGTTTTTTGTTTTCTTTTTTTTTTTTTTGTTAGTATTGTTAAATATGAAATCGATAAAAATAAAATTTTACAATTTCAAAAGGTCACGTTCAACAAAAATGTTTTAAATGGCTTGAAATCCTTTAAAAATTTATAAGACAAAAAATGTATCTGATGCAAATAGATATTTCTATAAAATACATATTGTTTGGGGTTATGTAAATTTGCCGTCACAACAAACAAAAAAATAAACTGCAACAACAACCAATAAAAGTTTTTGTGTTCATTTTTTTTTAATTCTGATAAAATACTTGCTGAACAGAGATGGATGAGACACATTAACCAACAACATACTATGAAACTCAAATATTTGTGTGTTCGACTACTGCTCAAGCCACGGCATGCATAAGAATTAATGACTTCAATAAGTTTGTCTCAGTGTCATTTGAAATAAAACTTCAATTTATCATCAGATACAACTTGTAGAAATTCGAAATTACCTGCTGAGTTAGGTATTGTGTATTAAAAATGTATGTTCTTTATAAGCCTGATACACATGTTACACTCGAATTCTATAGCACCAAAATTATACCATTGAGCAAACTGGCTTCTATGTGTCTGGTTCGAATACTACGTCGATGTGCATATATTAAATGTGGCATTGTATTAAATACAGCTAAAAATAAAAACCAACTTTCTAAACACGTCCAAAATAAAAATGAACATAGATAAAATTTCATCAAATGTCATTTGATCAGCTGTAATTAATTTAGAACGTCGAAATTTTCAAACCAAAATATCCTTGGGATAAAAGAGATAAATAAGAATATAGAAATATGGAAGGAGAATATGGTACAGTTAAAATGCGCACCCGAAGATACATGTGTTTGTAAAAAATCTAACAAAAAATAACGATAATTATGTTTGGTTATTGTGGAATAAATTTAAATAATATATTTATGTATTTTCAGTTCTGAAGGGTCAAAATAAAGGAAGAGCGGAGGTTGTCTATCCAAATGGGAATCTTACAGCCAAGTGCATTTCACTTTTAGGTCAATTTAAATACATAAATTACAAAAAACAGATGGACGAAAGTGCAGATTTATTTTAATTTTTATATTTTATATATTTTCTTATTTATATGGTCAGCTTTAACAATGAAGTTGCTGTTCATTATATGAACCTACATGCCTCTTCCGACTCTTCCGAATCTGGTCTTAAGATGGCCAAATGCATTCTCGATGACGCGACGACATGAATATAAGTCGTTGATTAAAAAACTTTCCATTTTTTATGGATAATAACTTTTTTTATTATACTTATTCATTAAAACAATATTTTTTTTCCATTTATTTTCCAATTTTTCTTAACATGTCATCAAATATCAAATGAAAAAAAATGAGAACAAGAAAGTTTTGGGTCAATCAAAAAACATTTAGAGGTGGCTCAACGCGATTGAAAATTTCAAGTGTGTTTATATGGGGAAAATATAACTTTTTTTAAGATTTTACGAACATTTAGTTCTATAGTTTAACGTTTCCGAGAATTTGTTATAAAATTCGGGATCACCATTAATTCATCTTTCCAAAAAACTATAAAACTTCAAAATCGAATAAAAATTCGCCAAGAAATAGCAAATGCCCCAGAGTACTTTTGTGCAAAAAAAAGTAGGTCATGAAATTTGATGGCATTTTTTCAACTTAAAGAAATTTATTAAAGCCATAATTTTTTTTGGTCTCTGCACTTGTAGGGATTCAGATATGAAGTATTGTTTTATTACCATCTTGTTAACCTATTGAGCATTAAGACCCAAAATGGAAAATTTTTTTGATAAACTTTTGAAAACTCCTTTTCAAAGTTTTGAAAAATTTTCTTTAAAAAAATTTAAAAAATTGATCTAGCTCTTCAACGTCTTGTTAAATTCATGTTAGAGATTTACTGTGTGAATTTTTAGGTAAATCCCTACGCCGAATTATTTTTCTTAAATACGAAATAGTGGTTTCATCGAGTTTAATTGAAAAACTCGTTTTCGGTAATTTTTATTTAATAATGTCTTAGAATCCAAAGATTGCCTTGGCAAATAATGGGTTAACGTTCTCGGATTTATCCCAAGTTTTGGGAATGGAAGTTCTACATATTCAGCTATTATATTTTAATTCAAAAATATCTAAAAATTCAATAGCACTTACAAAATATTTGAATTTTTTGAATAAATTGTGTTTTATTAGCATGGGGTCATATGTGACCCCAATTCCAAATGGGGTTAATGGGGTCATAATATGTTATTTCCGAAACCCTAATGGAATTTTACAAAAATCCCATTTTTCTCGAAATCCGCAAAAATAAAATCCTTGTCAAAAAAAAACTGTCATAACGATTTACCTAAGATTTCACAGCCACATCAATTTCTTTAAATTTTGTTTAAGAAAATTTTTCAAAACTTGAAAAAGGAGTTTTCAAAATTTTATAAAAAAAAATTTCCATTTTCTGTCGCAATGTTTAATAGGTTAACAAGGTGGTAATAAAAGAATACTTCATACCTGAGTACTTACAGGTATGGAGACTAAAACAAAATGTTGGCTTTAATTAATTTCTTAAAGTTGAAAAAATGCCATCAAATTTCATGATCTACTTTTTTTTGCACAAAAGTACTCTGGGGCATTTGCTATTTCTTGGCGAATTTTTATTCGATTTTGAAGTTTTATAGCCTTTTGGAAAGTTGAATTAATGCTGATCCCGAATTTTATAACAAATTCTCGGAAACGTTGAACTATAGAACTAAATGTTCGTAAAATCTTAAAAAAAGTTATATTTTCCCATATAAACACACTTGAAATTTTCAATCGCGTTGGGCCACCTCTAAATGTTTTTTGATTGGCTCTAAACTTTTTTATTTCTAAACTTTTTTGCTATTCGCATATTTCTAGGGGGTGTGACCGAGATTTGAACACTTTTTTTTTATCAAGGGCCACCCTAATACTACATGTCTGTCAGGGCTATTAGTCAAATTCAATGCGTATGAGTGTTTTTATTTATATTATTTTATTACTCATACATTGAATTTGGTCGTTGCAATCATAAATAAAATACAGTTTTAAAATACACTTTTTAATGTGTTGCAGTCGAATTTCAATAAAATTCGAATTCGTTAGTAGTGGGCGGTTAAGACTTGTAAAAAAATGGTACTTTTTTTTAGTGATAGATTTATGATACTGAGAGCACAGATGATGCGTACTTCTTGAAGAACCGAAATGGAAAATCTGATAAACGGAACGTAGTCCTTAAGTTTTATGTCATAGAAAGAAACGTAAATTAAAAAAATATATATTAGCGTGGCACTTAACAAAGCTATTTGCTGACGAATTTTTATTTTTTATTTTTTTATTTATTAATACAATTACAACTGAGCAAAACTCATTTAGCAATATTACAATATGAGGTAAAATAATGTGACGAGTTTTAATTGAGAGAATTGGTTTTGCTGTACAGAAATGGGAAAATGCATGTTAAGTTATGGGAAAATGCCTGTTAAGTCTATAGGAAATGCATGCTAAATGGTAAAAATGCATGTCATGTGCATGATTTTATTTTTTCGAGAGATTTTTTTTTATTTGCAGCTTTGAAAATCATTTTCCTTAATTCAGCATGGAAATTTTGCTCATTTTTAACAGAAAAATTGCCATTTTTAGCATGCATTTTCCCATAAATTTGCCGAAATTTAGCAGACATTTTGACATTTTTGACATGCATTTTTTCCATTTAGCATGCATTTCCTATAGACTTAACAGGCATTTTCCCATAATTTAGCATGATTTTTCCCACTTTTACCAAGTGCTTCCCTTAGTCCCGTTTTAATTCAGCAATTATCCTCAAAGGTTATAAATTTTTGAATATTTTTCTAGTTGATGACGAGGTCCATTGGAAGGGTCCTCGTAGAATTCTATTTCGGTTGTGAGAAAAGAAGATTTCATTAAGATCTTCATTTGTGTGAAGCTGGAGTTTTGTTGAATGCTTTCGTACATGACGTTTTGTCTCTTCAATTACGGTGTTTATCCCCAAGTCTCTATGCATTTCGTAATATTTTGTTTTGTGTTTTTTGTTTAACTTGTACATTGGTTTTCGAAGCTTCCGTACGTCCATATTGGTTTAATTATTTGGTTGTACGACATGAGTTTGTTACTTAGGATACTTCAGAATTACTGCCAAGTAACCAGAACAATTGTCTGAATTTAAGTTTCATTTCTTCATTTACACTTTATTTCTGCATCAAGTGTCTCATGCCTAGGTATTTGGCAGTATTAGAATATGCTATCTTCATATTGTTTATGTATAAAGGTATGTAATTTATTTTGTTATTGGTGAACGTTGCTGTTGTTGCGGATTGGGGTATGGGCAGGTCGTTTGTATACAGCAAGTATTTAATGAGTCCAAGAACACTACTTTGTGGTACGCCTGCTTCTATCTTTTTTAAATTTGAATATTCATTTCCCAATTTTAATCTAAAACGACGATCAGTAAGATAAGACTTTAAAATTCTGTAGAATTCGTTTGATAGATCTTTGTACAATTTATATAGAAGTGCTTGATACCAAACTCGACCAAATGCTTGACTTACATCAAGGAATATGGCTGAACAACCTTCTTAATTTTCAAGTGCCTTTTCAGTCCCATCTATAATACGATGGACTTGTTCTACTGTGGAGTATTGCTCTCTGAATCCAAGCTGATATTCGGGTATCAAATTTCTTTGTTTTGTTATGGACTGGGGTCTTTTAGCAAAAATTTTTGACATTACAGGAAGTAGTGAAATAGGTCTATATGATATTATTTCATTTGTAGATTTTCCTGGTTTTTTGATAACAATAAGCTCTGCAACTTTCCATTGTAGTGGAATATGTTGAATGCAGAAGCATGAGTTAATAATAAATTGTAATTTCTTTAAGGCTTTTTCAGGCAGTTTCTTTATTATCTTACCGGTCATTAAATCATAACCTGGTGCTTATTTTGGGCTTAGATCTTTATATGTAACATTTTTTAACTCCAGAATGGTAATTGGCTTAATATTTTTGCTATCTGATTTAGGACTCTTCTCTATATTTTCATCAGCTGTTTGTCTTGACAATGGCTTAAATGTTTCAGGCGGAAGTTTGGATGGAATCCATTAAGTTATTTAGCTCATCTTCTATATAAATTTTTGACTTAAGAGGTGTCTGTAAAATATTTTTGATGTGTAAACATCTATACGCGCAGGGGGGTAAATTTCTATTTCACAATACAATCACAAAAACAGCGTAACTTATATCGGTGTGAGCTGAAGGAGATAACGCTGTGTGACTTATGATTGTATTGGTGAAAAAATATTTTTAAGAGAAACTGTTCATGGGCAATTACCCAATGCATTCGAAATTGGAATTGTGGTAGGAGAGACAAACCTAAGTAACTCGTGTTTTTAACACTTTTTTTAATTGTTTGTAACATTCTATTTTAATAAATTTCACTTTTATCATTTTTATATTTAATTAATAAACACAATAACTATCGCTTGCTACCACTCAAAAAATCTCACAAATCTCACAAAATCATACAAATTTATACAAACATCTGATTTCGAGTTGCCAACTTCAAAAAATAAAACAGATGTTAACTTTGTAGCCAGATTGTTAAACCAGGGATACCAGAGCTTTCAAATGAAGTGAACTGCTGAAAATAGTATAGAACAATTCGTAAATTTAAATTAAATTTTTTTTATAATATTTTAGATTCTGGTTAATGTTTGCAAAAATTAATTATGCCTATATGATTATATTGTGTTTTATTTAAAAACTATTTTTTCTTCATATAGAAAATTGAACAGTTTAGATTTCTTCTAATAATTTAAACAAGCAGATTCCAGCCCTCGAAATTCGAATGCAAATTCTAGGAAATTTTATTTTTTCATTAAATGAAGACCGTAAAGGTATGCTAATCAATTAAAGCCAATTCACAAATCAACACAAAAAAAAAAAACAAATTCATTTTTATTACAAACACGTTAACAAATTTAATAAACACACACATAGCATTGTATAATTTTATGTATGTGTTAGTAGCAAATATAAATGCAATTTACTCAAAATAAAGGAAAAAATTTAAAAATCTGTAAATCTACAAAACGGTTAAAAAGAAAAACCTTTCAAATAATATAGTTTGATCAAAATGGGGCTAAAACGGTGGAACAAAACATCGGTCACAAGAAATCGCCTAGCCTATTAATATTATAGATGAGTTCATCATTTAGTAAGAACTCTAGCCTTTGAATATTTTTGATGTGTAAACATCTATACGCGCAGGGGGGTAAATTTGTATTTCACAATACAATCGCAAAAACAGCGTAACACATCGGTGTGAGCTGAAGTGTAAATCGGTGTGACTTTATCAGATTATATTTGTGAAAAAATTATGATATGTTCTTTTCTAAACATTTTCCAATTGTCTTTCAAAAAACATCAATTGTATTTCAGAAAACATCAATTGTATTTCAGAAACCATCAATATAATTTCAGTAAACATCAATTGAATTTCAGAAAACATCAATAGAATTTCAGAAAACATCACTTGAATTTCAGAAAACATAAACAGAATTTCAGAAAACATCAATATAATTTCAGAAAACATCATTTGAGTTTCAGAAAACATCAATTGAATTTCAGAAAACATCAATTGTATTTCAGAAAACATCAATTGTATTTCAGAAAACATCAATTGAATTTCAGAAAACATAAATAGAATTTCAGAAAACATCATTCGAGTTTCACAAAACATAATTTGAATTTCAGAAAACATAAATAGAATTTCAGAAAACATCAATATAATTTCAAAAAACATCATTCGAGTTTCAGAAAACATCAATTAAATTTCAGAAAACATCAATAGAATTTCAGAAAACATCAATTGTATTTCAGAAAACATCAATTGTATTTCAGAAAACATCATTTGAATTTCAGAAAACATAAATAGAATTTCAGAAAACATCAATAGAATTTCAGAAAAAATCAATTGTATTTCAGAAAACATCAATTGTATTTCAGAAAACATCAATTGAATTTCAGAAAACATAAATAGAATTTCAGAAAACATCATTCGAGTTTCAGAAAACATAATTTGAATTTCAGAAAACATAAAGAGAATTTCAGAAAACATCAATATAATTTCAAAAAACATCATTCGAGTTTCAGAAAACATCAATTAAATTTCAGAAAACATCAATAGAATTTCAGAAAACATCAATTGTATTTCAGAAAACAGCAATTGTATTTCAGAAAACATCATTTGAATTTCAGAAAACATAAATAGAATTTCAGAAAACATCAATTGAATTTCAAAAAGCATTATTTGAATTGCTGACAACATTGATTGTATTTCAGAAAACATCAATTGAATTTCAGAAAACAGCATAATCGACTTATTTTTTATGCACTGGAAAATATGATGTTGATGTTTTCTTTAATTATTAGATGTTTACACATCTCCCTTGTGATCGGACTCACATGATTTTTTTTCATTTAGCAAGGTTGTAAATAAACTCCAGTTTTTTTTGCTGTTTATTAAAGCTGGTGGCACTGGCTTAAGTATGATATTGCCACTGACTGTCAAAATGACAGGCGAATGATCGGATGAAAGGCCACAGTAATTTTCTAAATATAAATAGTTTTTAGAAATACCTTTAACAATTTTGAATTTGAATTTGGATTTGAAGTCCAATATGCGGCTTCATTTCCAGAGAAGATTTCACTTTTAAAATCGCAGCAAGCTCTATACAATTCAATACCATTGGGTGATGTAAGCCTGGACCCCAAAATTTTGTTTTTTTCATTGTAATCGCCTCCAACTATGGAATGGGTTCCAAGAGATTGGAGCATATTTAAGTATTGGTGATATTGAACATTATGTTTTGGCAGAATATAAATTGCGCATAATTTAAATGAATTTTGGTTTTTTAAATTAACTGATGTACTAGCCAATTGAAACATGTCAGTTTCAATTTTCGATTCTTCATTATGTTGTATATTTTCTTTTATTATCACAGAGGCAACTCTAAAATGAGAAATCATCAATGGTTCTTGAGTTTGGACTGAGAAGGCCAAATCCTCTGGCTACTGGTCTAGTACTTTCAACCTGACTTGGAATTTTTTACCCCGCTGATTGACTGTTGCACTATGTATATAGCAGACATGCGAAACTAAGATTGTTATTTTTTAAAATAATATTTTTATTATGAAATTGATTGTCTGTATTCAATATTTTATAGCAAGCATGTCTATGAAGAGTATAGGAGTAAAGAAGTAGAAAGACTATTTTCTTGTTTAACAGGAAAGAAATAATAAAAATATATTTTAAATTTTTTCACTCTATCTTCATTACATAGAAATAAAAAAACAAATATTTAAATTCAGCTAAATGATAAAACAGATGCTACTATTCTTTTATGTTCAGCATAAAAAAAATTCTCTTCTTCAACTCTCATCCAAATCAACAAAAGAATTTTCGTCAAATATCAAAAAGAAAAAGGGTTATTTTTATGACATTATAGACTAGATAACGATGTGATTTTATAATTCCATCATTAAGCCACTCTAAATGAGATTTAATACAAAAAATTCCTTAAAGAACTGACATTCATTATTGTATTCTGTTTGTATATCTTTTTTCGTTTCAACAAAAGAAAAAATCAATATCAGTAGCATGAAGCTTCTGATGTCGTACTTTAGAAACTTGGAAATGTATTTAATGATTCAACACACATTTCAAGGTGAATGATAAGTTTATATTTAGAAGCAATTATAAAAGAGACTGTACGGTCTTAATTAGGTTAAACACACATACTTAATTCAGCCATTAAAGATGAAATTTGTTGAAAAATATTTCGAAATACGACAAAAAAAAAATAATTTAAAATAAATGACAAGGAAAGCTTTAGCAGGTATTTAACAGCCAATAAACTTGTTTACAGGCAATTGAATTTAAAATATTATTTATTAAGATATATTGTATATTATTTTTTATTTTATCAGCTAATGAGATTTTGGAGAATTCATAAAAAATATTTTAAGAAAGGAAAATTTCAAATATGTATGACTTAACTCCTTATTTAACCTATATTGTGATAATTTAGACATTAGTTCTTTTAACAAGAGAATTTTTGTAAGCAAAACAAATATAAGGAGAAAGCTATAAATGGAAAAACTTGTTTAAAGTTTTTCTTTTTTGGAAGCAAAAAAAAAAAAAAACAAAAACAATTTGAAATGGATAAAAAAATTTAATGTGCTAATCTTATAAAACGAAATTTAATGACACGTTTGAAAGTTGTATGAAATATATTAAGATGAGCTTAAGATTTGAAATTTTCTATACAACTAATTTGCATATTATCCTAGGAAAGATATATTATACAAAACATTTTTTTTCTCATTCATCTTTATTTATTGGTTCTTTACATAGGCTTGTGAACTAAGAATAAATTACTCAAATCTTAAAGCTAAAACTTAAATATTAAATCCAGCCAGTGCCAGAAAAAATTTCATTTAAATTTATTTATTCGCACCTGTACCTCTAAAGTGAGTCAACTTAAAATTTTTCAATTTTCACTTTTTGCAAGAAAACGATACACAGTGGTCATATCTATCCACTGTAAAAATCTGGCATCAGTTTTTCTACACTTTTGCATAAAAAATATAGTTGTACACCTCTCTGTGTTATAAGAGCAGCTTCTTTAGAATCCACTAAAAAGACATATTTTGAGTTGCACCCAAAAAACTTGTTATTTTTGATGATCACTGAAAAATCGAAAAACAGCTACTGTTGTATACTTATAATTCGCAATTCATTACAACGAAACATCTGTTTTTAAATTTTAATATTAATATTTTAATACTAAAAAAAAAACGTTTTTTGCCTCTACTGAAAATTTGTAAATTTTGAGTTGACTCACTTTAGAGGTACAGGTGCGATATGTAATATTATGATAAAAAACAGAATAGTTATACAACATTTTGTGGACATGCTTTTACTAGTTTTCGATTAATTACGAACAATAATGATCAACTCAAGCAATGTGTGTCATCTATTGTATGTAAACGCTGAAAGAGCTCTAGCTGGTCAGGGAGTTCGTCAAAAATTTAAATATGATACAGTGTAAATGGTTTATGTTAATAAAAAATATTTTTCTAATACAAAATAACCTCTATTTTGACAATGTGAAATATTTTGCCCTGGTCAGGTTCTAACGCGACTACCATTTTAATACAGTTGCCGATTCTGAACGTTTAAATTCTAATATATTTTACATTTAAAGTTAAATATTTTACTTTTTTGCCTAGTATTTACTATAAATTATTTAGTGACTTTTTTTTATAAAAACAATGGTGTTTACTCTATTAAAATATTTAACTTCTATCTGAAAAATTTCATTTGTTTTTCTATTACTAAAGTGGAACAGGTATTAGCTACTGGCTCACAAGAGACCAAATAGGAAGAGTTTTTTTTAATACGGCTGTTAATTTTTCCATATTTTAAGCATTTAAATTTATATCGTTTTTTATAACTAAGCTACTGCTACTAATAGAAATCAAATTTTATTAAAATAAGTATTAAAACAAATAGAGAAGAATAGTAATTTATATAAAACTAGATGTAACTGTTATAAGTTTGAGTGTCTCTCTATGACTGCTGAGAATCGTTAATTGTTTATTGTTGTGTATTACAATGTTGATATATTATGTTGTTAAACTTAACTACTTAATGATACAACATCTTCCTTCTTTAAAAATAAAAAGTATTATGTAATTCTAATGTTTTTCTTATATAATAAAATAATTAAAAATCAAATATATATGTATATACAAATAGTATGTAGTATTTATATAATGTATGTAAATTTTAATGTTCATAGGTTTAGTCTCTTTGGTTCTCTAACTTTTCTTCCCCTCTGAGTTACATATTCGGTTTGATTTGTGTTTGCTGCATTATTTAAATGTTGATTTATCTTATGATTAATAATTGGACTTGCCGACTGATTTTCAGTTACAATAGGGCTTACAGACTGATTTTGAGATACAGTATAGCTATTACTTGGACTTACAGACTTATTTTGAGATACAGTAGAGCTATTACTTGGACTTATAGACTGAATTTTAGTTACCATAGGGCTATTAGTCGGACCTATAGTCTTATTTGGATGAACAAAAGTACTATTACATGAACCTGCATGCTCTAATTCATTTGTTTTTTCTATAGGTCTTCGCCTTTTCATTAAGTGTTCTCTATTTCGCCGATAAATCACTCCATCACTATCTTTCACCAAAAATGACCTAGGTTCTTTACATTTTTCGACAACTGTTGCAGGAAACCAAACTGAAACTGGTGTACGTTTGAACATGATTTTTTCACCTGGGAAAATTGGTTGCAATTTGACAGCTTTTTTGTTATAATTTTCTGTCATTTTTTGTATAGATTTCTCTACTTGAATTTTGTACTTTTCTCTATTCACCACTTTTGGTCTGAGATTTTCATCTAAAGTCGGTATTTTTGTTCTTAATTGGCGCGACATCAATAATTCTGAAGGGCTCGGTAGATTACCATTTGGACTGGTCCTATAATGCAGTAATGCTGTATAGTAATCTGTACTTCTTCCTTTTGCCAATATCTTTTTTATAGTTTGAACTGAACGTTCAGCCATGCCATTCGACCGAGGAAAGTACGGACTAGATGTGATGTGTTCGATAGACCAATCATTACAAAATTGACTGAATTCTTTTGAGTTATACGGTGGGCCATTATCTGAAACTAAAATTTTAGGAATACCATGTCTAGCGAACATAGATTTTAATTTTGTAATAACCTGTTTACTGCAATAACCTGCATTTAAAATATCAATTTAAATAAATTTAGGGTAGTAATCGACTACCAAAAGGTATTGTTTTTTTTTCAAATTCGAAAATATCAGTTGCCAATTTATACCATGTCAAGTCTATAAATTCATGAGGAAGTAGTTCCTGTTTGCCGTTTGAATTTTTATGTTTGACACAGATTTCACAATTGGAAACAAGATTCAAAATATCGTGATTAATATTTGGCCAATAAACTGTACTTTTTGCTAAATTTTGGCAACGCTGTATACCCATGTGACCTTCATGCAGACTATTTAAAATTTTGCGTCGTAGTTGGATTGGTATAATTATGCGATTGTTTTTCAATAGAAGTTGATTGACAAAAAATAAGTCCTCTTTGATATTGTAATAAGGCATAGCCAGTTTATCAACAGATTTTTTATTGGAAGGCCACCCATCTTTTATATATGTAACCACTTTCTGAAGCGTTTCATCATTTATTATGTTTTCTTTAATTTCACTAAGGAGGCCTTCGGATAGAATTATTTCTTTCATTAATAAATCACAATGTAGTGACAAATCCTTATCAATTTCCTTTAAATTATTTTCCTTAAGAGGAGCTCTTGAAAGTGTGTCTGCAATGTATAGATACTTTCCTGGTTTATATTGAACATTAAGGTCATAAAACTGGAACCGTAGCATAAATCTTTGTAACCTGGCAGGAATCTTGTATAATGGTTTTGTAAATAGTGATACAAGTGGTTTGTGATCAGTTTCCACAACAACTTTTAAGCCATAGAGGTATTCATGAAATTTAGTACAACCGAACAAAATGGCAAATAGCTCTTTTTCAATCTGAGCATAGTTTATTTGAGTGTCTGTAAGTGAGGCAGAAGCATATGCAATAGGATTGTTTCCATGTAAAATAGTAGCACCAACTGCGAACTTTGAAGCATCAGCTGAAAGTGTAATAGGCTTGTTCGGATCAAAATATGTTAAAACAGGGGCTTTGGTTAGTTCATATTTTAAATCTTCAAATTCTTTACTTTGAATTTCACTCCATTGCCAATCCACATCATGCTTCAACAAATCACGCAGATGTTTGTTTTTTGAGGAAAAATTACTTATATATGCACCCAAATTATTCACCATACCGAGAAAACGTTGCAAGTCAGAGACGCATTTAGGTGTTGGCATATCGATAATAGATTTAATTTTTTCGGGATCTGCAATGACTCCATTTGCACTAACTATATGTCCTATGAACTTGATTTCATTTCTGCAAAACTTGGACTTCTCTTTATTAAATTTCAAACCAACTTGTTTTGCCCTCTCTAAGACTTCTTTCAAAATTTTGTTGTGACCATCAATTGTAGGAGAATGAATTAAAAAATCATCGATATAAATAACAAGACCGTTAATATCACCGAAAAGTTTGACCATTTCGCTATGAAAAATTTCAGGAGCAGCGCCAATTCCGAACGGTAGTCGTAAAAAGCTATACCGCCCGAATGGCGTATTAAATGTACATAACTTAGATGATTTTTCAGTCAAAGGTATCATCCAAAACCCACAATTTGCATCCAATGAGCTAAAATATTTAGAACCACTTAATTGTGCTTTGCAATTGTCTACGTTTGGAAATGGATAATGTGGTCTCATTATAGCTTTATTTAGATTTCTTGGGTCCAGACACAACCGTAAATTACCATTTGGTTTCTTTACTAGAACTATTGAACTAACCCACTCCGTTGGCTCATTAATTTTAACAATGACATTTAACTTTTCCCATTCTGTTCAATTCGTTCTTTAAATGCTCATGTAGACTAAAAGGTATTTTTCTGGGTGGATCAATGACTGGAGTGATTTCCGGCCTAACAGTTAATTCACATTTGTTCTTTAGCTCTCCTAGACCAGAAAAAATTTCTTTGTAATTATTAAAAATTTTATCCACAAATAACACATTTACCTAAACCTAATATATTTTTACAATTCATGTTTATAATAAAAAATTTACATTCATATTCTTTGTTTTTAAAATTCACTTTCAAACTGACACTGCCTATAATAGGTAACCTTTCACCACTGAAGGTCAAAATATTTGTTTTGCTTACATGTATATTTTTATAAAAATTAATATTCAAATAATTAGCCGTGTGTATTGACATTATATTAGTCTGTGCTCCAGTGTCAATTTGAAAGAGAATTTGTTTTTCATTAATTATTGTCTCAATATTCCACTCACTTATTTCATTTTATATATTTTCTATTTTCTCATCCCTATCATTTTTTGTACAGTGCTTATTATTGTTGTTATTAGTATTTAAAATTCCTATGAACAGATCATTTGTATCGTCTTCGTCTTCATTTTCCATTTCAGCTTCTGCATTTATTTGCTTTATGTATTTCCTTGATGTTTGTTGATAGTGTAGTGCTGTTGTTGTTGTTGTATGCTGCTACTGCGACACATTTTTGCAAAATGATGAGGTCGTTGACATATATAACAAATGACGTTGTACGCTGGACAACGCTTTCTGTGCTGCAGACCACAACGGCTGCAAGCATCTGTTGTAATTGTTTTTGTAAACGAATACTTCTGCTGTTTACCGTTTGTCGAATTTGAACTATTTTTATAATTTGGCTTGTTTTTTAAAAAGTTTCCAGGCTGTAAATGTAAAGCTCCAATAAAATTGTTGTCCTCATTGAGTTGATTTACGTTTTCTTTAGCTGTTGTTATTGCCTTAGCAATTTCCATGGCCTTAATTAGAGAAATGTCACCTTCACTCAGTAGCCGCTCTTTTATGTGCATATATTTGGAAGATAGGCCACATACAAAAATGTTTTTTTATTAATTCTTCTCTTAACGTCCCAAATTCACAGGTGTTGCTAAGGTTTTTCAACGAAGTCATGTACTCATCAAGTGACTCCTCATTTCCTTGTCTCCTTGTAAAGAATTTATGACGTTCTATTGCCTTATTTACTTGTGGTATGAAGTACTTATCAAATTTTCCAACAAGAATTTTATAGGCAATTGTATCCAGATCAACGTTGAATGAATCAAAAATATCCATTGCCTCACTCCCAAGGTGTTGCAACAGCAGAGCCACTAGACGTTTATCACTTTGATCTTCCAAATTTGAAGCCCGTAGAAATATGGTAAATTGTTTTTGCTATCTTTTCCACTCAAGTGACAAGTTAGATGATTTAAAGTTCATGGGTGCTATGGTTGCATTTATTGGCATGTGTTGCTGATTCATGGCACCAATTGTAGAAGGCAATTTTACATCCGAATCATTTGTCATAGTTATATTTATTTATTTTTTTTTTTGCGACTGTTTTTTATTTAACACGTTTTAATTTTTTGTTTTATATTGTTCTATATATGTATGTTTGTCTATACTCTTATAACAGGCTTCACACACCTGACACCATGTTATAAGTTTGAGTGTCTCTCTATGACTGCTGAGAATCGTTTATTGTTTATTGTTGTGTATTACAATGTTGATATATTATGTTGTTCAACTTAACTACTTAATGATACAACAGTAACCCGGTGTGCTTCGCTACCCTTTCCCCCCGAATCGTAATGAAAGGGCTCACGCAAAGTCCCAAGGCTCTCACTATTACAGTAATTCAGATATATCACATTTAATATTAAGATTGTATGGGGGTGCCACGCGCACTTGTCCAATACCGCCCCATTTTTGTCTGACTACTCCCGTTAATAATAGATCTCCTGAGACAAATTTGCAAAGCTCTCTCTATCATAGTACTTAATATACAGGATGGGCCAAGTTTGACTGACTGATTTGAAATGCTTATAATTTTTGTATTTTAAAATTTTTTTTTTTAAATTTTTTTGCAAATTAAAGTACAAATTAATAATTGTTTTTAAGCTAAGTATGAAAAATTACATCTTTTAGATGGCGTCCATTTTCTTGTTGGCAGATAATGGCTCTACTCAATACATTTTGCATTACGTTGCGCAACGTTTCTGACTGCAATTGAGAAATTTCTGTGCGAATATTTTGCTTTAGCTCCTGATTATTTTGTGGTTTGTTGACGTAAACTCGTTTTTTCAAGAAACCCCAAAAAAAAAATCTGGGGCCGTCAAATCTGGAGAACGAGGTGGCCACGCAAAATCTGCATTTTTGAAATTATTCGGTCTTCGAAAAGTTCTCGCAGAATTGCCACTGTGGCTCTTGCGGTATGAGCTGTAGCTCCATCTTGCTGGAACCATATGTTATGATTATTGAGAACTATCGGACGTAAAAAATTTTCCAACATGGTGCGGTATACCACCCCAGAGACGGTTTGTGGCTCATTAAGTTAATTTTCGAAGAAATATGGACCAATAACTTTATCAGCCATGATTCAACACCAAACAGTGCATTTGACAGGGTGTAGTTGTCGCTGATGCAATGCTCTCGGTTTCTCTGTACCCCAAATTCGGCAGTTCTGCTTATTCACATATCCATTTAAATGAAAATGTGCTTCATCGCTCATAATCAGATTATTCAAAAAATTCTCAAAACCGGTCATTAAGCTTCTTATCTTGTTTACACTGGAAGCCTCTGCAGTATTAAAATGCTGACGGTATTTTCTTTACGTTGTAACAATTGATGGTCCGGAAACATAATGAAATTCAACAATTTTTACACGTTCTTCCACTGACTATGATGACATTATAAAATTTTATAAAATTCTGTATTATCTGCAAAAAAGAAATAAAAAAAATAAATAAAAAATACAAAAATTATATGCATTTCAAATCAGTCAGTCCAAGTTGGCCCACCCTGTATATGATATTAAAAATTTATTTTGTATGGGAGGTGTCACGCCTACTAAAAATTAAAAAAAAAAAAAATACAGCCTGTAGCACTTTTCGTATCTGCAGTAAGATTCTGTGAAAATTTCAGGAATATCAGATGAGTAGTTACGGAGATTAGCTCCTACAAACAAACAAACACACATTACCTCTTTATTATGCTGGTATAGAATATTAGTATAGATTTTCTTATTTCGATACTTGCTGATATACAATGTTTTTTGTTTTTTTATTCGGTACAACAACTATCAGATTTTTTGGCGTTCCTACAATGGAGCAAGTTATATGTTGGTGCCCATGAGAAGAACAGGGATTTTCTAAATTAGATCTGGCAACACTTAACTATTGGCCTTGAACTTAAAATATCATTTGGCAATTTTTCTTTTTAACGATTTTTGATTTTTCGCGATTTTTGGGTTTGGCGATTTTTGATTTTGGCGATATATTTTCAATGACAAATCACATTGAAAACTAATGTACTTGTCAAAAGATTGTCGCTTTCGTAGTACTTCATATTTTTTTATATAGGAGGTGTCACGCCCACTAACCCCGTCCCGCCCAATTTTATAGGAATACACACATTAACATCTGATGAACCCGTGCAATATGTCGAGTCTTTCCCTTTTATAGTAAACCAGTTATATTATATTAGATATCTTATTTGCGTGGGTGGTGCTACGCCCACTGCTTCGATCACGCCCATTTTTTTGTTCGACTAATCACACAAAGAACATATGGGCTCACGCAAGCCACAAAGCTCTCTCTTTTACAGTACTCCAATGATATGATATCATATATTTACTTTGTACGGGCGGCGCCACGCCCACTGCTACTATCACGCCCATTTTTTGTCTAACTAATCACATGAATTACTTATGGGCTCACACAAAGTCCCAAGACTCTCACTATTGCATTTTATATTTATTTTGTATGGCAGGTGCCACGCCTATTGGTCCGATACTGCCTAGTTTTCCGACTACTCACATTAATAATAGGTGACATCAGACAAATTTGAAAAGCTCTCTCTATCACAGTACTCGAGGTATATAATATTGAATTATTACTTGTATGCGAGGTACCACGCCGACTTATCCGATCCCGCGCATTTCCTGCGTAGCTACTAATATTAACAATAGGTGACCTCACACAAATTTGCAAAGCTCTCCCTATCATAGTACTCAATATATGTATATGATAATTAAAATTTACTTTGTGTGGGAGGTGCCACGCCCACCAAAAATATTTAAAAAATTATAGCCTGTAGCACTTCCCATATCCGCAGTAAGACTCTGTGAAAATTTCAGGAAGATCAGATGAGTAGTTACGGAGATTACCTCATACAAACAAACAAACAAACAAACACACAAACAAACAAACAAACACACATTACCTCTTTATTATATTAGTATAGATTGAAACAAACTAGGTGTTCGATTATTTTCCAAATCAAAATTAAAAAACTGTGAAAAACTTTTTTTGCATAAATTTTATTGCTATTTCTAGGCTTTATATATGGTGAAAATTACCTTTTTCTAAAATCAAAAATAAAAATCAATTGATTAAAACTGATTCACAAATTATCCTTAAAATAAATGTATGCGTTACTAACAATTGTTGTAGAGTAACACAATATATGTATGTACATTAGAGTGGTCCTTAAAAAATTAAAATGCGCTTTTGGGGATAGGCGGGGTCAAGCTTATTACCTTTCCATACAAAACCAATAAATATGAAGTTTGGGAACAATCGGATAAAGAAAAGTCTAGTCGGAAATCGATTGAAAATTTCAAGTGTGTTTATATGGGGGAAATATGACTTTTTTGAGATTTTACGAAAATTTCGCTTTATAGTTTTTCCGACAAGTTGTTTGAAGAATCGGGATCAGTGTTAAATTGCGTATCCAATAAGCTATAAAAATTCAAAATCGAATAAAAATTCGCCAAGAAATAGCAAATGCCCCAGACCACTTTTGTGTCAAAAAAAAAAAAACAAGGTCTTGAAATTTGATAGCATTTTTTCAACTTTGAGAAATTGATTAAAGCCAAATTTTTTTTGTCTTTATTCTATTAAACTCGATAAAACCACTATATTTGGAAACATAGATATTGACAGTTTTTATACATAAAATAATTTTATAACAAAATTTGTTAAAAGTTGTTTTAGTTTTTATCCGCGAGTAATAAGCAGATAATTGCAAAAAGATATATCACAATGGATTATTTTGATCCCAGGAGCAATGAAGGGTTAAATAAATATAAATTTAGCGAATTACTTTTCATAAATTCTAAATAGTGGTTTCATCGAGTTTAATAGAAAAACTCATTTTCGGTAATCTTTATTTAAAAATATCTAAAAATCCAAAGCTGGCCTTGGCAAATAACGGGTTAACGTTCTCGGATTTATCTTAAATTTTAGGAATGGAAGTTCTACGTATTTGGCTATTATATTTTTAGCGTCGCATCTAAAAATTCAACAGCACTTACAAAATATTTGAATTTTTTGAATAAATTGTCTTTTATTACCGTGGGGTCATATGTGACCCCAATTTCATAAGGGCTAATGGGGTCATATTATTTTTGTTTCAAAACCCTAGGCTATTAAGATAAAATATAACATTTAAAAGTAGAAAAGTTATGAATTTTTAATGCGAAGTATTTAAAAATAGTACTTCTACAGAATATTTTACAAAAACCTCATTTTCCTCGAAATCCGCAAAAAAAATTCCCTGTAAAAAAATTTCTGGCTCAGGAATTTACTTAAAAATTCATACAGATAATCTGTAACATATATTTAACAAAATTTTAAAGTGCTAAATCTATTTTTTGAAATTTTGTTAAAGAAAATTTTTAACAACTTAAAAAAAGAATTTTAAAAATTTTATCCAAAAATTTTCCATTTTTGGTCTTGTATCGCAATAGCTTAAAAACGTGGTAATAAGATAATACTTCATGTCCGAGAAGTTCTAGGTATAGTGATTAAAAAAAAGATAATGCCTTTAATTAATTTCTTAAAGTTTGAGAAAAGTTCATCACATTTCATCACCTAGAGTTTTTTTTGGCACAAAAGTGTTATGAAGAATTTGTTATTTCTTGGCGAGTTTTTCCTCGCTTTTGAAGATATTTAGTTTTTTAAAAAGATATTTTAGCACTGATATCGATTCATATAATGACTTGTCGAAAAAATTAAACTATAGAACGAAATTTTCGTAAAATCTGAAAAAAAATATAATAAACACACTTGAAATTTTCAATCACGTTGAGCCACCTCTAAATTGTTTTTGATTGACCCAAAACTTTGTATTTCTCAGTTTATGTGCTATTCGCATATTTCTAGGGGGGTGAGACTATAAACTCGAACACTTTTTCCCCTAAATATAATGAACGGCCACCCCAATGTGATTACAGGTGAATTTTGAGATCGTTTAAATTTGGTTACTTAAAAACAAAAAAAAAGAAAAAAATAAATAAACAACGTGACGCCTTGACGAGGGTTTATCTGCAAAAAGTGCTATCTACAATTTACATTACAACTTATGTTTGGTTTTAAACTATTCTCTAAGATAACTGTCATCTATAATAATGATTTTAATTTTCAATTTCAATAGCAGGACTAATAATATTGCACTAAACCGATCGATGAATACTTCTATATCTAGTGAATAAATTGATGTACCTCGCTCTCCTCAAAAATTTTCTTAAAGCAGTTAGCACATTTTGAATATAAACCCTCGATATGATTTATGAAGTTGCCACTTTTGACCAATATAACTTTTTTCAAACTACTGTCGTCAGGTCGGTTTGTTCTATTTAGAATGCTTAAAGCTTCATATGCGTGGGTTTTACTACAAAAAAAAATATCCTGAATTCGTCAAAATATGATAAATTGTATATTAAAAATTGAGTATGGTTTTCAATATCACAATCGGTTGGTTAATATTATTTGATACTTTAAAAATATTTTCATGAGTAAATTTGTTATTTGGAGCCATGTACGATGATGCTATTTTGAACTTTAACCTTGAGTGTATTTAAACACATATGGTATTAAATTAAGCCTGACATTCATTTGCTTGTTTTGTAATAATATGTGTATCGGCATTGTAACACCTTCATATCGGGTGTTGGATGTGTTCAAATATTATATATTGTAGTTTATTGGAATGGGAACATTCTTAAAGTTGTGGATATGTTTTTCTTGTAAGGAGATTGTTGTAGCTCATTACAATTGTTCGTAAAACCATGTGTATTCCATTGAAGTATATGAAAATTAAAAATCATTTTTTCTTTTGGTTTTGGATGGTAGATTTTGGTCTTGGTTAGGTGATGAACAATACTGTTATTCACCTGTTCAGCATTATACATTTTTGGTATGTTTGCTAGCATCGTCATTGGCCTTTCGTATGTGTCTTCTGGTTCTCTTAGAAATAAGATTTTAGGGGAAGTTTTGCTGCCGGCGTTATTATTTTGTGGGAATGTACTGTCAGATAGTTATACATCTGACATAACATCGGAGTGTTGGATTAGTTCACGTGTTATCGATGTTGTTTTATGTCGAGCCATGTTATGCGGTTTATCATGAGAAGAGTGGGTGAAATTAGGAATACTGTGTTGCTGATTGAGTGTTGTTGTAGGATGGGTACAGATGATTGATTGTTGGTACTTGTTAATGAGTATCATGGAGCAGCAGAGTGGTGATGGTCATTATACATATTTATTTGTAGCAGTTTTTCTGTTAATTTTTTTTAATGTGATGATTGCTTTTTGAATATAAAAATATATAAATTTAGATGAAAAGTTTAATAATAACTAAAACTCTGTATATTCTGTGATAATAATAGGTTAAGCAATTGTCTCAAATAAATTTTATAAACAAAATATATGAATTTAAAAATATCGGGCATATTCTAGCATTAGTAGGATGATTAAGAATGGTAAAATAAAGATTACACCATGCGCATGGTTTCCCGTTATATGACGTAGTAGTTCCTTTGTAAGGGTTAGCAATTCTGTATGTATGTTTTATGTAATAGTTGGCCACTTTGTGAAAACATAAACATTATGTGCACAGTGGGCAACTGGCAAGTCTAGAGAAAACCCGGCCTACTCATAGGTTAACCGCATTGTGGCCTAAATAAGCCATCAAGTTTATTAATGGAAATACTGGAATCGTGTGATGCCATATTTTTAAAAATAGATGGTGGAAAAGTGTTGCGCACTAGCGGATATTTACAAGAACATTTATAAGAAGCAAAGGATAATGTAGCAAATGAAGAAGTGAAAAACGTTCTTCGATGTAAAATGTACTTTAGAATAAGGTTACTAAATACCGAAGTTGCTCAAAATATCAATAAACGAAATATGAAGTTTAAAAAAGTAACAACGTAGTAACCTTAATCTAAAGCACAGAACAATGGCTTTAAAAACTTGTTCAAATAAAAAATAAATAAATTAAATAAATAAAAAAAATGAAAAAAATTTTAAAAATAAAATCTTTTTGTTAACAAAGAATTTGAGGAGAGAGAAATAAATTGTCACACTGATATAACTGGTTAAGGGCTGGAAATTATTAGTCAATAGGAACACAGTTTGCGTGGCGTCAAAGTTCCAACAGGCCCAGATGATTCTAATTTTGTGTGCGTGATGGCGAAATCTTTATTTTATCATTATTGAAGAACGATCATTATTTTCCTTATTCTCCACTTTACAATTAACACAATTTTAATATGAGATCAAATTTCGTTAACCTCTTCATTAATATAGTAATCAGATAAGAAATTAGAGCATATTTTAATGTTTTTACAAAACTTAAATAAATGTCGATAACGATCTGAGAGATCTATGTTCGCACACTTCAATTCTGTAAACGAGGTTAATTGAACTAAATTCCTGGCTTGAAAAAAGTCCTTAGCTTTTATTATTTTTTTCCATTTAGTAACTTTTTGCATGTATCGACTTCACCTCCGCATAAATTTATTGTCTATGAGTTTTGTAATTAAGGAAGGTATTTTGGTACCGAGTGTTAAATTGAACATGTTTTACTCTTGTCCATAGTAAAAGGCGGTTTATTGCTTTGACCTTAGTCTGGCGGGTTTCCCATTTTATCTAATTATAAAATATTACAAAACTAATATATTCCGATAAGCGAATGACAAGAAATTATATGATATATTATAAAAGATAAAAAAAAGCGTTGTAGTTGAATAAACATGTAACAAAAAATGTTTGCATGAACCGAATAAACCCAATAAAGCATTTTTAATTACCAGAAAAAGAAAGTACATTTAAAATATTTTTTTAAACATAAAATATTCGTCACAATTTAGCCTCAAATGTTTATACATATATAAAAGTTGAACGTTTTATATAAAAAAAATTAATAAAAGTTTGACGTTGACATTTTGTTTTTGAAGTTTGCTTTGGCATATACAGCCATGGTCTAAAGTATTTACACAACAAAAATTTGTTTACATACTTCACTAAATGAAATTTTTTTGTTGTTTGCGGAAGTAATTTGCAAAAAAAGGGTTGCTGTGGCATAGCTTAATCTATGCAGAAACAAAATAACGATATCTGGAAAAGATAACAGTTCATACAAAAAAAAAAATAAAAAATTGTAGCAAACTTACTGATGTTTAAAGAATTTTATGTATGTGTTAGTAACAATTTTAAATGAATTTTACTCAAAAAAAAAAAAAAACCAAATAAATAAAAAAACAAGTAAGGAAATAATAGTCGGTCTAGACCGACTATACGAAACCCTATACCAGCGTTTAACTGGGTATAGAAAATAAGCATAAACAAAATTTGAGTGGGATTTTTATTAATTTTTTTGGCTGCAGATATGAAAAAGTTCATATCGGATGCTATATCTATATGGGGACTAGGTCCAAAAATGGACCGATACTGACCATGTTTGGTAAATATATACAAACAAAATTTGAGAAGAATCAGTGCAATATTTTTGTTTTTTGATAGATTTAAAATACTTTATTCATCCAACAATAATGAGAAACAATCACGTTTACAGCTGGATATTAATAATTTCACAGCATGGTGTAATATAAACTTAATGGACCTTAATGTAAAAAAATGTAAATACATGGTGTTTTCAAGATCTTTTTCTATTAATGGCCAGTTTTTGATGAACAACGATCGATTGGAAATGATGGATACATTTAATGATCTCGGGGTTTTATTGGACAAGCGCCTGGATTTTCGTAAACATATATCACTCACAATTAACAAGGCATTTGGTGTGCTTGATTTTATCAAGCGTTGGGCGAATGAGTTTTCTGATCCTTACACAACAAAGCAACTTTTTACTACACTAGTAAGGCCAATTTTGGAATATGGTTCTGTAGTTTGGGATCCTTTTTACACCGTTCATTCAAATTCAATTGAGTCTGTTCAAAAACAATTTCTAATATTTTGCCTTCGTGGACTTGGATGGGATCCAAGTATACAATTACCTTCTTATAGAAGCCGTCTCGCTCTTATTAAGCTTCCTATGCTTAAAAGCCGAAGAAGTATGCTTAATATAACTTTTTTGTTCAACTTGATAAATGGAAATATATATTCCGAATTTCTCCTTAGCAGTATCAATATTAATACCTCACAGTGCTGTTCACGGTATTTTCAGTTCCTAATTGTAAAGTATTATCGTACAAATTATGCCAACTCTGATCCTTTTCGTCGGCTGTGTATTGAATTTAATCAACTGTATAACATTATTGATTTTCAGAAAAGTTTAGATTTGATTAAAAGGGATACAATACTTTATCTAAATAATGTGTGATAAATATTTAGCTAGCCATTTTTAATTATAAATTGTGTTTAAACATAATATAATATAATACTTTATCTAAATAATATGTAACAAGTATTTAGCTTGCATTTTTTTAATTTTAAATTGTTTTTAAACATGTTTGGTCGAATTTATATATGTATGTTTACAAATGTTATGTTTGTTACTTTTATAGTCTGTAAGGAAAAATTTCCATAGACTAATAAATAAATAAATAAAATAAAGTGAAGATCAGGAAGCAGCTCTATATGGGGCCTATGACTAAGAGCTGTCTCATAGGGATCATTTTTGGACTACTCATTATTGGGCATAATAAGCGCATACAAACCCAATTTGAGTAAGATCTATATGATAATTTGGATCTTATGGCAATTTATGTCGATTTCATAGGGGTCATTTGCATGGGGCTAGGTCTGAACATGCACCAATTCTCACCAATTTCAACAGCGTTCATCCTATATCCGATAAAAGCTTATATACCAAATTTCATCTAAATATATTCATATTTACGACCTGCAGTTTGATTACAACCTTTACATGGACACAGACGGACGGACGGACGGACATCGTTAAATCGAATCAGATAGTGATTCTGATTCGACCGGTATAATTAAAGATAGGTCTAGGTCAAATATTTTTGGTAGTTACAAACAGCAGCACAAAGTCATTATACCCAAACCACATAGAGGTATAGGGTATAAAAAATGACCCAGAAGCTGCTAATCTGTAAATCTGGGAGACAGCTAAAAAGAAATATCTTTCAAATAAGGAAAGTTTGGTCTCAATCATTTCAAACCTGAGCAATTACGTCGGTCACAAGAAATCGCCTTGCCTTTTAATATTATAGATACATTTTTTGCCTACTTTATTCCTTTTTTATTGTTTCAATCAACTCTGGTGCAGAAGCTTAAAACCTTTCATTGTTTTGTTATCACTAAAAAAATATTTTTTTTTCGATTATATATTTATTATATCCTATACCATTATGGGGTCAGGGTATAATGACTTTGTGCTGATGTTTGTAACTACCAAAAATATTTGACCTGGACCCACCTTTTATTATACCGATCGACTAAGAGTCACCTTCTGAGTCGAATTAGCGATGTTCGTCCGTCCGTCTGTCCGTCTGTACGTCTGCCCGTCTGTGTGTCCATGCAAATTTTGTAATCAAACTACAGGTCGCAACTATGAACATAGTTTTTTGAAATTTGGTATGTAAGCTTCTATCAGCCATAGCATGAACGCTATTGAAATTGGCAAAAATCGGTGCATGTTCAGACTTAATTCCCATCCAAATGACACCTATGAAATCGACTTAATTTGCCATATGATCCACATTATCATATAGATCTCGATCAAATTGTAAGTAGTCGAAAAAGAAAACCGATAGGACAATTCTTAGTCATAGCCCCCATATAAAGCTCCTTCCCGATCTTCATTTAAATCTTTAAAAAAAACAAAAATATTGCATAGATTTTTCTGAAATTTGGTGTGTATATGTTTTTGCAAAAAATAAGTGATCTTACCGAACATGGTCAGGATAGGTCTATTTTTCGTCCTAGTCTCCATATATATATATAGCATCCGATATGCATTTTTATACCCTATACCACTATGTGGTTTGGGTATAATGACTTTGTGCTGCTGTTTGTAACAACCAAAAATATTTGACCTAGATCTTTAATTATACCGATCGAATCAGAATCACTTTCTGAGTTGATTTAACAATGTCCGTCCGTCCGTCCGTCCGTCTGTGTGTCCATGTAAAGCTTGTAATCAAACTGCAGGTCGCAAATATGAATATATTTTGATGAAATTTGGTATATAAGCTTGTATTGGCCACGGGATGAACGCTATTGAAATTGGTGAGAATCGGTCCATGTTCAGACCTAGCCCCCATACAAATTACCCATATGAAATCGACATAAATTGCCATAAGATCCAAATTGTCATATATATCGTCGGCTTAACCTGCAAACCTGCTAACTCCCTTTCAGCATATTTTACAGGAGAGACAAAAAACTTCTTATATCTCATATTTGTAGCTTGAGAGGAAAACCAAAAATATGGTTGGTTTATTTTATTGTATTCTTCAAGTATGACTACAATGTAAAAAAAAATTGTATTTATTTAGTTATAAACGATTTTGTAACTTAGCAGGTTTTCTCACATCAATTTATGTTATTACTAAGGGAGATAGTAGGTTTTCTTTCTAGTTTCACAAGTACTTTTTATTTAAAAAAAGCATGTAATTACAAAAATATCTTGTTATTATATTAAATAAATACAAATAATCATTCAATGAAAGTATTTAAGTGGAATACAACAACAAAAATTTTCCAAGAAAAAAAAATGATGTCAAAATAACTAACTAATACTAATAGTGTAATAACTAATCTAAATAACTTATTGCTTTGTGTTTTTAAATTTACTCATGTGGTAAATTATCGTAGAAGGAACGGTAATCTTCGGGAAGTGAACTTTTTAAATATTGTAAGTCTTCAAACTTTTTGGCTGTGATCTTCCTTCTGTTTTCGTAAAGGCAAGGAAGCTGACAAAAGGGTTTGGAAATAATTGCGGTCGATTTTGTTTGGGGCAATTTTTGCCATTCATCAGAAAATCTCAATTTATAAAGTATTTCACCACTTGGGTAATATTGTAATGCACGTATGTCTGTGACTTTTGCGTCGCCTTTGTTGCGACCAGGTCGAATGCTTTTGAAGAACTGAACAGTATCAAATTTTTTAAAAAACGTATAGCTGATGTAATTTACCTCGTATGGTTTTGGCTTTTTTCTAGCTGATTTACAGACTTTGACATAGTCTGCAGGCATATTGATGTCTTTGTTCTTAAGTGCGCGTTCGATAGTGGAATAAATGCAGTCAGCTTCCATTTGAGTGTGGCCCACTTCAAGAAACTTTTGTTCAATAATAATGTTGTGATTTATGGACGTAGAAATCAAAGCATTAGACATTACACAATTTCTATTCTGATAATTGCATCCGTCACTGTAAAAAATTATTTTACGTGGCTCTAAAGATTTATTTTGCGGCAATACAACATCCTCAATTAAATTCACCCATATGCTCGCAAATTCCTCAGAAGATAATCCTCTTTCAGTTTCGTTCCATAAGTAACAGTATCCGCCTCTATTTTTTAAATTATAAAAAGTCAAGTTGTGTACCTGTAGTTTTGTCCTATAATATAAACTACTAATTTTTGACTTAGGTGCCATCAGAACGGCTTGCAGATCAACTGTAAATACAATCTTTTCATCACTTTTGTCTTTATCATTTTCTCTCCTAGCCTCTCCTTTTTTCTGTTGGTGCTCTAAATATTCTACTTCCGGTAAATTTCCAACTTTGAACAATGCACATTTTTCACATTGGTCCTTCTTAGGGATATATAAAGCCAAATTTTTATCATCAAAGGCATTGTAAAATGCAGCTATCGATAGACTTCGCACATCCCGGCTTTTACACCAATCGGTTTTATAAAATTGGTAGAGTGACATCTTTGTTGGCCACTCTGGTTGCAAATACTTTTTTTGGGATGTGGCGCGACAGTAATGTGATTCCATAACAGGTAAAGAGCTTAAAAAGTTATTTAGCTCTTGGCGATCTTTAGAGTAGCGAGTTGAGGGCAGATTTTTGTTAACAGAACGTCGGGAGACTGTGAAAACATTATTTGAGTTCTTGGAAAATGTTTTTTCATTTTTCCAATTAAGCACAGTCCATCTTCCAATACCGAGCGTGTTAAGAAACATGGTTCTGCATACCTTGGTGTGCTCGTCGTGTTGTTTTAAATAGTAAACAAGAGACTGATTTCTTCTAGACTCTTGATCATGTTTTCTTCCCCGTAACCTTTTAGTCGGAAGCGATGTACAAGGCCATCGACATAAACCTTTTTTTCTTGCCAATTCATTTGCCAAAAGTTTTGAAAAATACATTTTCTGTCTTCTTATGTAAAGGCCTCACATTTAATAGTACCATATTTCGTCTGTTTACAACTGCATCTTTGCTTCATCGTTCTTGATTTCTTCGGCACTTTATAATCCCATGCTTCTGTCTTTCGTTTTCCGAAATATTTTTTTCCAGCCTCTCTATTTTTTTGGTTTTTTTCTGCAAACGGATCACATTTTTGTACTCTTGATCGTTTTCTTGTTTTCCTACATTTTTCCGGATAGCTGCTATCCGTTTCCGAATCCGAATTTATACCACAAGGTACCAAGCCTTGTTCTATTGTAATAAGTGAAACCAAAATTGGACCCTGTTCGTGCTGGTTTAACATTTCTGCGCTTTCGTTGGAGTTGTAGGATGCGTTTTTAGATGTTGACATCTGCAACAGTAGGTAAATTTTATATCCATTCAAACCAAAACTAAGTTTCTTCATAATTTTTTTTCGACCGAATGGAACTAAATAACGTACACTAAATTTACATAACGTCGGCTTAATATGCAAACCTGTAGCAGAATTTAGCAGGTTTGCACATTAAGCCGACGATAATATATTTACACTTACCTTTGAAAAATATCTGCTTCTAATTCACACAAATTAAACACAATTTAAAATAATGTCGAAACTCCCTCAGAAAAATACGATAAAAGATTTAAATATTTCATTTCAATTCAAGGGTTACTAAGATAAATTGTGTTTTTTAAATTAAAGTCATATTCATTACAGTACTGCCCATATTGCCGTAAAAAAACAGCTAAATTGGAGTTAGTAATAAACACTCAACTAATAATGTACTGGATTTAGCAGTTTTTCTTACAAAAATTTTTCTATGAGTCGATTTAGCAGTTTTTCTTATCAAACCTTTTTACACGCCTCAAGACTCAAATTGAAGAAAAAGTACATGCTGGTCAACGAGGCGTATCTTTCTCTATCACACGGCATCAAAATCTCAATTTACTTAAAAAGTGGATTTAGCAGGTTTGCAGGTTAAACCGACGATATGTTACTCAAATTGGGTTTGTATGCGTTCATTACATCCACTAATGAGTAGTCCAGAAATGATCCCTTTGACCCCATATAGAGCTGCTTCCCGATCTTCACTTAAATCTATTAAAAAACAAAAATATTGCACTGATTCTTCGCAAATTTTGTTTGTACATATTTTTGCAAAATACAAGAGACTTTACCAAACATGATCAGGATCGGTCCATTTTTGGACCTAGTCCCTTTATAGATATAGCATCCGATATGAACTTTTTCATATCTGCAGCCAAAAAAATTAATAAATATCCCACTCAAATTTGGTTTTTTGCTTATTTTCAATGTCCAGTTATTTGGGCCTAAGAGATAGGGTTTCTAAACGCATGGTATAGGGTATCGTATAGTCGGTCTAGACCGACTATAATTTTCTTACTTGTTTTAACTTGTTTTTGTATAACAAATTTGTTACCTTTCGATAGAGAATACACCAATGAATTATTTCGCGAAAAAACATAAATTTTGGGATTTAACGCGAATGTAATATAAACAAAATTGGCAAATCTAGAATTTTGTGAAAGCTTCCAATGTATTGCCACCTACTTTATGTACTTGTATGTACGTATGTGCATAAATAAGGATTTTTTTGTAGCAATTAACAAGTCAAAACGAAATTAAAAAAATATATATATATATAAATAAAAATAACTATTTTATTTATTAAATTAAAATAACTTTTTGACCTTTTTTCATAGGAAGGAATATTTTGAATGTAAAACGTGTAAAGAACGCTCATTTTTAAGTACTTGATCTCTTTAAAAAAAAATAAAATAAATCTATTAAAAAAGCATGTGTGGAATATCAAAGAAATAACTATATTTTTATTCGATATGGCTTGTTAAACAGAATAGTTTTTTTTTAGTTTGTGTTATTAATTTCAAAAAGTATCTTATTGGAACAAAAATGTTCCATGTTTAATGCTGCTATTCGTACACAAAAAAAAAGAACAAATAGAAAACTATAGTCGGGCGGATATGAAAAAATCCATATTGGATGATATATTTACATGGGGATTAGGTCGAAAAATGGACCGAAAAACATATACACACCAAATTTCAGAAAAATCTATGCAATATTTTTGTTATACCACATACCACTATGTGGTTTGGGTATAATGACTTTGTGCTGCTGTTTGTAACTTCCAAAAATATTTGACCTAGACTCATCTTTTATTATACCGATCGAATCAGAATCACTATCTGATTCGATTTAACGATGTCCGTCCATCCGTTTGTGTGTCCATGTAAACGTTGTACTCAAACTTCAGGTCGCAATATATTTTGATGAAATTTGGTATATAAGCTTCTATCAGCCATAGGATGAACGCTGTTGAAATTAGTGAGAATCGGTCCATGTTCAGACCTAGTCCCCAAACAAATGACCCCTATGAAATCGACATAAATTGCCATAAGATCCAAATTGTCATATAGATCTTACTCAAATTGGGTTTGTATGCGTTTATTACATCCATTAATCAGGAGTCCAAAAATGATCCCTATGGGACAAATCTTAGTCATAGGCCCCATATAGAGCTGCTTCCCGATCTTCACTTAAATCTATCAAAAAACAAAAATATTGCATTGATTCTTCTCAAATTTTGTTTGTATATATTTTTGCGAAATACAAGAGACTTTACCAAACATGGTCAGGATTGGTCCATTTTTGGGCCTAGTCCCCATATAGATATAGCATCCGATATGAACTTTTTCATATCTGCAGCCAAAAAAATTAATACAAATCCCACTCAAATTTGGTTTATGCTTATTTTCTATGTGAAGTTCGTTGGGCCTAAGAGATAGGGTCTCTAAACGCATGGTATAGGGTATCGTTTAGTCGGTCTAGACCGGCTATAATTTTCTTACTTGTTTTTTTATAGATTTAACTGAAGATCGGATAGGAACTTTATTGCCCTATTGGTTATGTTTTTGGACTACTGATTAATGGGCGTAATAAACACACTCAAACCCAATTTGAAAAAAAATCTGTGCAATATTTTTGTTTTTGATAGATTTAAGTGGGGATCGGGAATCAGCTTTATGTGGGGGCTACTACTTAGAATTGTTGTAAAGGGTTATTATTCGACTACTGATAAATGAATGTAGTAAACATACTTAAACCCGATTTGAGCGAGATTTATATGATAATTCGGATATTATGTCAATTTAAGTTGATCTCATAGGGGTTATTTATGTGGCGACTAGGTGTGAACATAAACCGATTTTCACCAATTTCAATAGCGCTCATGCTGTGGCCGATAGAAGCTTACATATTAAATTTCATCAAAATATGTTCACATTTGCGACCTGCAGTTTGATTACAAAGTCTACATGGACACACAGACGGACGGACGGACAGACGGATATCGCTAAATCGACTCACAAAGCGATTCCAAGTTGATCGGTATAATAAAAGACGGCAAGTTACAAACATCAGCGCAAAGGCATTATATCCTGACTATGTAGTGGTATAAAAATTAATTGAATCATATACATATCGCACCTGTACATCTAAAGTGAGTCAACTCAAAATTTTTCAATTCGCGCTTTTTGCAAGAAAACGATACACAGTGGTCATATCCATCCACTGTAAAAATCTTGCATCGATTTTTCTAGTCTTTCGCAAAAACAAAAAAAATACAGTTGAAACCCTCCTTGTGTCATAAGAGTATTTTCTTTAGAATCCATTAAAAAGACATATTTTCAGTTCCACCCAAACTAATTAATATTTTTGTTGATCACTGAGAAAATCGAAAAAACAACTACTGCTGTATACTTATTATTCGCAATTCTTTGCAATGAAATAACTATTTTTAAATTTTATAGTAAATACTAAAAAAAAAAAGTTTTGTGCCTCTACTGAAGATTTGTAAATTTTGAGTTGACTCACTTTAGAGGTACAGGTGCGATATTGTTAAAAATAATTTTTTAGCAGCAGTATATTTTTCATTGATGAAATGGAGCATAACTGCTTTTTAATTGATTTTAGTACTTATATTGACCTTACGACTTCTATAATTTTAAGCTTTCTTTTTTATTTTATCCTACCAAGGATATCAATTATATTCTTTCAAAACTTTATCTCTCAATAGTCCTTAAAATTTCCAATAAATTCTTTCAAAAAAAAAAAAAACGTTATATTGACTTATTAAATATGTAGCAACACTTGCCATACATTTTATTTTTCCAGCTGTATTCGTTAAGTGTTAATATATATTTTAAGTTTTATTAAAAAAAAAAAAACAAAAAATAAATAAATACATCGGCCATTAAAAGATTATTAAAATTGATATAGTTTTGAAAGGCCATCATAGACCTCCTTTTGTCGTGATCTGGTAAAATAGAAATTTCCGTAAAATGCCACTTTTCGTGGAGAGCAACATCATACAACGAGTAGTTAAACGTATTTTATGAAGAACTTAGAATAGAAAACTTTTACTTCATACGATCTCTAGTTTCAGGTGTTTATCATAAGTGAAAACTTTTTCTTGTCGGATATTAATTAGTGGGAAATCATTCATATGGCTTATAAATAACTTATGAGAAGTTCTAGACTTCTAGAGTGAGTTTGTCAATTGTATACTCATTGAATCAATGTCTAGTGGTGTTCGATTTTACTCTCAGTTTCATCATTACTCACTGAGAATACAAGTGCTGCCGCATTCCATTCAGTACATTGACCATATGTAGTATGTATGTATGGCTCGTGCCATAGAAATGAGATCCACCCCAAAATGTACTGTTTGTAAACATGACGTTGTACGTTAGCATTTGTCCTACATTTATATGCTACGTCATGTATACACGACAGCTTAATAGAAATACACATCTAAATTCTATTATTCTGCTTCAAATTCATGATGATCTTCTTTAATCTTCCACAAATTCTGACGATTGAAAAAAAAAAAAAAAACACCAGATATAAAGGTAACAAAGAACAGACATCAAAGTAAACCAAATACAAAAAGATTTTTTCTTGATTCTTATTTATAATTTCTTGCAGCACATTTGAAATCCCAGCAAACAAATTACAATTCACCACAGAGGACACACATATTGCCACATAAGATTGTATGTATATGTATTCGTTTTGCTTGTTTTTTTTTTTTTTTTCTTAAAGAAACGCCAAACTAAGAGCAGCAACATTTACATACTTCAATAGCTAATTATTTGTAGATGATTGTGTGCGTAAGGAAATTTTTATTCAAGTGTTCGCATTGTTGAAAATAATTATTTGGCTTAGTAGGAGCTAATTAATTATTTTATTTTCTTATCAGCTCTAGTCCAACTTTTAGTTGCAGAGAAATCAAGAATCAATGTCTCCTGTGTAAGTCATTGAATATCTGAGATAACACATTTCAGTATAACATATTTAACTTGATCCATCCAATGGTGTTTAGGTCACCCAATTAAACGAATGTGCTTGTATGTTTGCCAGCATGATGCTTGATTTGATTTTTTTCAATGTGACCTGGTTTTGTTTAAGGGTTGCGCATATGAATGAGTGTAAGGAAATATACAAAGAAATATATTTAAAGAATAAACATTCAAAATCTCCAAATATGTCACAAGGGCAAGAAAACCACCCCCCCCCCCTCCACAAAAAAGAGAAAATCAGAATATGTGTATCATTCACATAAATAATGCAAAGTTACGAATACATCAATAGAGTGAGGAGATATTAAGTTATTTTTAAATCCCGAGAATGAAAGGACTTTTTCTGTGATGAAAACAAAAAATAACAATGACACTATAAAAATGTTTTATTGAGTAAATTTGTTATACAACAATGTAAAAAACGTGATTGAAATAAACACACTCTTTGTTAGAAGGAGATAAAAAGGTTTTTCCTCCTTTTTTTGTTTAGGATTTGTTACGTTCCTAAAAATTAAAACATTCAATTTTATCTAAAATAAGATTTGACAAATTTAAACACGAATACCTACAATTAAAATACAATAAACATTCGTTTCGAAATTGTGTTTCTCTTTTCTTTAGCATTGTGTACTTAAAAACTGATTTGGAGGCCGAGAGAAATACAACAAAATTCTGTCAGTGGCACACTGAATTAATTATGCTAATAATTATGTGATTTCTATTTTTAAAGCCTCTACGCCACTGTGCAGAGATATGTATCAGTTTGTGAATTCATTCGTAGCTCATCAAAATAAATTCCGAAGACCCTATAAAATACATACATATAGTTCGCAAAAATAAATATGCTAATTAACTAACATGCAGTGTACAATATATAGTACATACGAACAGCCTTTTAACCGTAGTCCTAACTTGGTATAGAAAACTACATAAAAAACTGTTAACTTGGGTTACCTATTTTTCTTGACTTCTTCTTTATCATGTATATGAACAGAAATGGATTACTTTTAAGTTTCAAATCACACACGGATCGTTATTTTTCGACAAGTTCAATTTGGTATGTATGCTTCGTGTAGTTTTCTACTCGGCATAGGAAAGTTGTATGAAAATAGTACCTTGTACGTCAAGTGTAAAAAGAAAGCAAGAAACCAAACAATTATGCATATTTTGTAAATGGTAGGCCATGGAGTTTTGATTCTGAAGTTGAAGCCGCTGCTGATTTTGTTGACATTGAGCCTTTGTTTGTCTTAAATGACAAAACCCTTTGGAGCGCAACAGCTATGCCAAGAGCAGGACGCAATCGAGACGCTTATGTGTTGAGACAAAGGCCAGGTACTACTAATACAACTTCATCGTGCGTGAATAATATTAAGGATGTTTCTTTGATATTTTTTCCATTTCATATTGAGAAAATTATTTTGGAAAATGTAATCAGATACCGGGCTAAAGAATGCAAATCATTAGGAATGCAATGTTTCACGCATTTTTGGCTGTTTTGATATTGGCTGGCGTTCACAAGTAAGGTGAATGTTATTGAATATAACGACACTACATCGGAAATAGCGACACTACATTGACAGATATTAGTCTTTCATCGTCCTGTATCGTGATGTTTTTAACCTTATCCCTAAAAAGCACTGAATCCCCTACGTTGTATGTCGAGTCCTCTGTAATTTTCTTTAATATTTCCGTTATATATTTGCATAGTTTATATGAAGTTGCATTAATGCTAGAACAAATGGGCCTTAATGGATAATCTTCCTTATGAATTTTATTCTTCTTCTCTCCATTTCCGAAAGTGCACTTTAATTAAATATTACATCTTTTAATAAAGATGGACTTTTATTTATGAAAACAAATTTATAGTAAAATAGTAGTTTTTAAGTAAAAGGCCGTAACTAATTACAAAAAGCCAATTTTTAACCTTTTGTTAGTTACGGCGTTTTGCATTTTATATGTGTTTTTTTTCAAAATGATGACTTCGAAATCGGTCAAAATTCTATCCTGATGTTTATATTGTAGCTGATTAACAAATGAAGTCCTCATCCTCTTTCGATTAAAAGGCCGCCTTTGATAGTTTATTTTCCAGTGCATAACAAATAAGTCCAAATATTGCTAAACATTTTCTGCGACTCCAAATCACTAATAGAAATAATAGCTTTTCGGTATTGTAGGGTAAGCTACGTTTTAATTCTGAATTGCGATATTTTTTGAAATTTAATTGATATTTTCTGAAATAAATTTGATAATTTCTAGATAATATTTGATGTTTTCTGAAATATATTTGATACTTTCTGAAATACAATTGGAAAAAGGGTAGATGTTTACACATCTCCTCTGTGATCGGACTAACATTGATTTTTTTTATTATAACGCCAATTATAAATGGAATATTAAATAATAACAACATTAATAATAACAGTAGCAATATATACAATAATCTATACTAATATTATAAAGAGGTAATGTGTGTTTGTTTGTTTGTTTGTTTGTTTGTTTGTTTGTAGGAGGTAATCTCCGTAACTACTCATCTGATCTTCCTGAAATTTTCACAGAGTCTTACTGCGGATATGGGAAGTGCTATAGGCTATAATTTTTTAAATGTTTTTAGTGGGTGTGGCACCTCCCACACAAAGTAAATTTTTAATATCATATACATATCTTGAGTACTAGGATAGGGAGAGCTTTGCAAATTTGTTTAAAGTCACCTATTGTTAATATTAGTAGCCGGAAATGGGCGCGATCGGATAAGTGGGCGTGGCCTCCCATACAAATAATAATTCAATATTATTTATATGATAGAGAGAGCTTTTCAAATTTGTCTGATGTCACCTATTATTAATGTGTGTTGTCGGACAAAAAATGGGCAGGAACGGACCAATGGGCGTGACGCCTACCATACAAATTAAATATAAAATGCCATATATCTGGAGTACTGTAATAGTTAGAGTCTTGGGACTTTGTGTTAGCTCATAAGTTATTCATGTGATTAATTTGACAAAAAATGCAAAGTAACTATTTAATGTCATATATCTGGAGTACTGTAAAAGATAGAATTTTGTGGTTTAGCGTCAGCCCATAGGTTCTTTGTATGATTAGTCGAACAAAAAAATGGGCGTGATCGAAGTAGTGGGCGTAGCACCGCCTATGCAAAGTAGATATTTAATATCATATAACTGGTGTACTATAAAAGGGAAAGACTTGATATTTTGCATAAGTCCATCAGATATTAATGTGAGTAGTCCAATAAAAATTGGGCGGGATGGGATTAGTGGGCGTGGCACCTCCTATATAAAAAATATGAAGCACTACGAATGCGACAGTCTTTTGACAAGTACATTAATTATCAATGTGATTTGTCGTAGAAAATATATCGCCAAAATCAAAAATTCGCCAAAAACCGAATATTGCGAAAAATAAAGATCGCCCAAAAAATTTTCAAAATCAATAATGGGCAAAATCACAAATCGCTAAAAAGAAAAATTGCCGAATGATATTCTAAGCTCAAGGCCAATAGCTAAGTGTTGCCAGATCTAATTTTGATAATCCATCTTCTTCTCATGGGCAGCTTATATACCTTGCTCCAGGGTAGGAACGCCGAAAAATCTGATAATTGTTGTACCGAATGAAAAAACCAAAAAACATTGTAGGAGTATATCAGCAAATATTCAAATAAAAAAATCTATGCTAATAATCTATACTAACATAATAAAGATGTAATATGTGTTTGTTTGTTTTTTTGTAGGAGGTAATCTACGTAACTACTCATCTGACCTTCCTGAGATTTTCACAGGGTCTTACTTGCTGTAATTGTTTAAATATTTTTAGCGGGCGTGGCACCTCCCACACAAAGTATATTTTAAATATCATGTATATTAATATGATAGAGAAAGCTTTGCAGACAAAAAAATGGGCGGGATTGGACAAATGCGCGTGGCACCCCTACACAAACTTAATATTAAATGTGACATATCTGATATACTGTATTAGTGAGAGCCTTGGGATTTTTAGTGAGCCCTCAAAACGATTCGTGGGGTGGGGAAGGGAGAGGGTGTAGCGAAGCACACCGGGTTACATCTAGTATTTAATAATGACAATAACAATATCTACTCTTTTATTAATGTTACCAGACAATATACAAATTTGGATATGGTCTGAATTTAATTTGTTTTGAACGAAAATTTGTTAGGTCAATTTTGTCTTCGCCACGAGTATGCTAGCAAAGTTTCAGCTTGATTGAATCACGGAAAAGGTTTAAAAATCGATCCAGAGCTTTTTCGGCTGACAAGGAGACACTACGAGTTAATTTAAAGGAAGTAAAAATCCAATCAATAATTAAAATTAAGAATGCCATTGTATCAATTAAATACATATAACTTTTCATACAATCGAATTTATATACAATCGAATTATATGTAATGTCAGAATAATGTGATAGTACATGGGATTACGAACATTCGGTTGGCAAGAAATTCGGTTGCAATAATGAACCCTTTTTCTGTGTGTGCCAAAAAAAATTTTAAGTTTTAACCATTTATCTTGCAAAGTAAATTTCCTTGCAACTGTGTTCATAATCTTAAATTTTTACAATGCTATATATTCCTAAATCAAACTACTTAACAAAAATAAATAAATCTCTGAAATCTTTAAAATCCTTTCATTTATTTAAAAATAGCATGTACCAAATGATATGTACTCCCAAATTGAGTAAGGTTGACTCCCTGTAGCTGAGGATTTAATATTTTGTTAACCTTAATCCTTTGCACATGCAATAGTATAGAGAATACTTTTCCTTTTTGTTTGAAAAATTAACACACAGTTCCAGAGCGCGTCGCTGGCATGTTGTTGTTGCGAATACAATTCTAGATATATAGATAGAAATTATAAATTGTTCTTAACTTTAAAAATGTTTAAATTGTGAAAATGTGTTCTCAATTTATTGTTATTGCTTAAGTTAATTCTTGAAAAGTTAATAAATTGTTGTGAATTGAATTACATCAAACAGCAAATCCAATGCTCTATTATAAAAATTCTTTTCATTTAATTTCAATACAAATAAATTAACCATTTCCGTGAGACAACTACGACTCTTAACTTTTTTTTAGTATATTTCTATGAGTTAGAAGAAGTTTTAAGTATAATAAATTTCATAAATTGATAACTGACATTAGAAGAAAGTTATATTAAAATTTCATTCTATCGTTATATAAAAATGTTATATACAAATGTAGTTAAAAGGGCAAGAATATAATGTTTGTCGAAAACCAACGCACTTGCTTGTTTCATGCACATTCATGCATAAATTTATACTGACGCTGTATTTATGTTAGTATGTGTACATGCAAATTCATATCTTTTCAATCAAGCAATACGCTATAGACAAATGTGCCAGCTACCGTATGTCACATAAGTATAAGGCCACTTGTTTTTTTTTATTTCTCCTCAAATATTGATCCGATCCTTTCTATACCCTCCACTCCAGTGTGCAGAGGGTATATATAAGTTTGTCATTCCGTTTGTAATAATTAGAAGTTTTGTCCGTCTGTCCGTCTGTGGAAATTACGATGACGGCATCAAACAAGTAGCTAGGGTGCTCGCTGATATAAAAAATGATTCATCGACATCCTGAGAACTTCGCTATTTAAAATCGTCTAAATCGGTCAATTAGGGCCCGAGATTTGAATGATGAACTAAAAAAATATAATTTTCTATGTTGTTCTTGTCACGATCACGCCCTCAATAGGATAGCTAGGGTCATCATTTTTAGTGAAAATGATTCACCAAGCTCGTGTGAAGATTTCTGTTTCAAAAATCATTAAAATCGGTGGAACAGGTCCAGGGAAATCTCTGAAAAAATAAAAAAAAAAATGAAAAATATGATGTTTCTATATTGTTCTTGTTGTTATTCTAAATGTTGTATTGTTGTCGTAGCTGGGCTTGTTGTTTTTGTGGTCGTTGTAGTAATAATATAATTAAAACTAACACTTTGTACATTTTTTCTATCAACTCTGGTAGAAAAATTTAAAAGTTTCCATTGTTTTGGCATCACAAAAAAAATTTACTATATCATTTCTGTCATTGCCACGAGCCTGCCTGCAAAGCTGCAGATCGATTGGGTCACGGGAAAGGGGTTAAAATCGACCCAAAATATTTTCGACAAGCAGACATTACGAGTTAATATAAAGGGAGTAAAAATTCTGCAGCATCTAAAGCAAATAATGCTAAAATACGTAGTTGTTATTTAAAAAAAAAAAAAAAACAATGTAAATTTAGCAAAAAAAAAATTTTATGTATTAATTTATTTAAAGAGAAAAACACAAAACTAACGTTTGATGTTGTTTTTTGTGTGTAATATTTACATATACACACATACACATATTAAATAATACAAATAATATACATATATTCTATATATGTATATTCATAATAACTGCATGTTAGAAATAAATCGGTATATTATTTTATTTACATCAAATTCTGCAATATTTTGTTGCGGGGAAAATACACTTATTTTGCATTAACAGAGTGTCACTTCATTTTGCTCAGCGTGACTATGACGCAGTAGATGGCGCCACAATTTTTATTCTAATTAGCTCTGCAATAGTTATTTCTATTTTAACATGAATGTCAATATTTTCAAATAGATATCATACAGAACAATGTTAAGAGTATACACGGGCTGGTCTTTTATTTCATACGTTTTTTCATTACTCTTTTACAAATATGAACATAAGTTTGGTATATTAACTTTTTGTTGTCTTCACTAAATAGAGTTACCGAGTTCATCGATGAGTTTTCTGCTTGACCTACAAAATATCTGATTGCGATTACATCTAATTTTTAATAATTGTTTACAATTACTAAAGCACTATTATTCACATAAATGCAAATTTTCACTTTTTACAACATATCAATTCTAAAAACTGGAATTAAAATTTCCAATTATAAATTAGAAAATATTAATTGAATTTCAGAAAATCATATCAAAACGTCGGAAATAATAATTTTAAATTTAGAAGACATCAATTGCATCAATTCCAAAAAAAAAACACCAAATATGTTTACAATTAAAAAATGTTTACATTTAAAAAAAAATATTGCCATTCAGGAGAAATTAATAACTTTTCAGTACCGCGATTCAGTAACTTCTTTTAACGATAGTTGAATCGTTAAAAAAGAAAATTGCAAAATTATCAGTAAAATTTTTAAAAGATGTTCGCTATTGTTAAAGTCAGCTGTTGTTGTTATCTAAACAACAACCATTTTTGTGTTGTTTATTCAATCGATAAAAACTTAAATTTTTAGGTTGAAATGTCGTCATACATAAATAGAAATCATAAAATAGTGAAAATATTTTGCTTCTAATAAAAAACTTTTTTATATAAATAAAAAAATTAAATAGCATATTCAATTCATTATTTCATTTTCAAATAAATAAACAAGATATTAGTAACAAAATAAAGATATTAAAAATTAACATAATAAAAATATTTTGACAGAGATGCCACTCGTTTACAATTTAAATAAATAGAAAAATAGATTTGTCGACTGTCGTTAAAACTTAACTTAATCTTTAGTGCAAACAACAATAGCTGTCGATATATTTTGCGATTGTCGGATCTTTGAAATTTACAGAACCGGGCTACAGAAAACATTAATTTAAATTCAATGACTTTTAGAAAACCTCAAATGATACTTAAGAATTGCGAACATAAAAATTGTTACATAAATAAACGCAATTTGATGAGAATGTTATTTATATATAAATTTTCACAATATTTTTTTGGGTGAAAATTTGAAGTTTTTCAGAAAATAAAGATAACAAATTATTTTATTTAAATGTTTGGGACTTTTGGTTTTTTGCGTTTGGCATTCCTAATTTAATTATTTTTTATTATAAATTTATTCTTTATATTTTCCAAATATGGCAATATTTAAATAAAAAAGTTGAGAGAGCTTTTTTTTGGTTATTATTTTGTTACTCCATCCGACCTATATGGCCGCAATGAAGAAATATTTGGCCAGTTTAAAGAAACTATACAGCCATCTCCACTTAGCACGATTTAATGCATATAGCTACCCTACACAACCATTACTTTTGCAATGGAGGTTAGGGCGAGCTATTTAATTAGCAAAAACTAAATTAAACGAGAAGTTATGTCATATAACCTAAATGCATGCCGATCAGCAACCACAATGACCAAAAAGCAAACACCGAAATAAATCCGAAATAATAGAAAAGACGAAAACCAACCTAAAGAATTTTCTGAAATAATTTGGTATTAAGTTTAACAAATTGTTTACTTTTTCCAATATTTTGTTTACATTTATTATCAATACTCAAACCGAGGTGGAGGGTATCAAAGATTCGGCACAGCCGAATTTAATACTCTTACTTATTTACTCTTGGAAATCATAATTTTCACGTACTAAGATGAAAAACTGTCACTATGTGGAATTTAAAATTTCTCGAAGAAAAAGAAGAAGTCTCTGTGTATTCCAAAATTGTTTGAATGATCAGGGTAGTTATGGCAAAACTAAAAGATCTGGACGAAAAAAGAAAAATACTTTCAGATCGGGATATATGTAATTTGCTCACATCACCATTTGAGAGTCAGTCCTCTCTACAATATATCCAGTTATATCGAGTAATGAAAATATTGTATACTTTTAATAAACCAGCCATATAATGGCAAGACATCAATATGCTCGCGAAAACAAGCAAAATTTTATATATATTTTTGTTCGTTAGATTTTCAGATGAAAAAAGGGAATTTATACAGTCCCCATGAATATTTGAGCTACTGGAGTGATTTAAGAAAATTACCCCTCAACTTTTCTAAAAGAGATTTTGGTGCTCTGGGAAGTATTTTGTGCAGATGGATTGCTGGAGATTCAGATCGTTTCAAGTAGAATGAATAACAGAATGAACAACAGAGTTTAGTATGTTTCCTAGTGCGAAGCTTTGCAAAAAATATCATATTTCATCTCTCAAAAAAAAATTCCTTTTTTGATTTTTTTTTTTCATAAATGTCTTCTCAAATCCTTAAAAAATTTTGCCCTGAGGGGATTTTTTAAAATTCGAATTATTTTTGGAGTTACAGAGCTACAGAGCTATATATACTTATTTGTATGGTAATATAGAAAATCCATGAAATAAAACTTTAAATGCGTTTTTCTCGAAATCAGTTTTTTTAAACTGGGGTGTCATTTTTCTCGAGAACCAGAAGTCGTATCGAAATTCGGCAGGCTGTGTTATGTACGTCATCATGTCAGGCAGATCCTGAACTATGATATTTGAGCTAACTTTACTGCCGGAGGAGGGGTGGGGCAAAACCCCCCCAAAAAACAGCAAATTTTTGAATAAAAAAAAAAAATCGCGCCATTTTGTCAATTTTCGATATTTTGGAAATAACCTAATTCAGGACCTGCCGGACGTGATTACCAACAAAATGCCGTCCGACGAATTTCGATACGATATCTTGTTCTCAAGAAAAGCGACATCCCGTTTGCATTCTCATTTTCGCTCTAGGAAAGGAGGATAAAAATATAGAACCATGAACAATTACGGAAAAAGTTACGTTTACTTTTATGTAAAAGAAAACCAAAGTTGCTTAATTGAAAAATACTGGGCTACAGCGCGTTTAAAAAACGTTATTTTTGTGGCATTGAAAACTTGTACATATCTTAGGTACTATAGTTGCATGTGCCCAAATATGATAAAATTTTTTGGAAGAATGAGACAACATTTTTAACTCTAACCATCCGGCAAACATTTTACCTCATAGACTCCGTGTGTATTTTCTATGGCGTTGAGTGCATCGTTTTTATTCTCTGTCTCCATTCTTATTCTTGTTTTTTGAATTTAGTGCGTGCATGTCAGTTCATGTTATGCTTTTAACATAAGCAGTTGATGATTTGTGGTTCGTGCACATAAAATAATTTTATTCTTCAATAAAATGCCGAAACGAAATAAATGCCGAAATTCTGCTGCGGCTGGAGGTGAATCTTCAGGTGCTGCTGCTGCGGGACAATCCACTAGTTCGGGAGAAGGACAAAAGTAATTTTTTATTCCATTTTTTGGTCTATTGTCATTGTAATTGTCCATTATTTTGTTTTGTTCATTGTGTTTTCTTATAGCAAAAATAAATCTTTAGATAGACTTCCATGGAGAAGAGGTGTGCTAAATGTAAACGCGTAAGTTTTTATGTGCATGATTCGATTTTGATATTGTTTTGAACGAGTGTTTATATATAGATTAACTGCAGCAAACATGGATTTCTTGTTTGAAACTGATGATGAGGATGAGCCTGTTGAATTCCAAAATGACAGTGAAGATGAATGGTTACCTGATAATGATGAGGCTTCTGACATTGAAGATGAAATCGTGGTTGAATCACCTGACATCGAGGATGAAGACGAAGACGAAGATGAAAGTCGTGGTGATATACCTATTATTGGCGAAAAATACATTGCACCAGACTTAACGGAATGGTTTAAAAACCAGCTGCCACAGGGAAATGTACCATCACACAATGTTGTACGTAAATAAGGTGATTCATTCATTCGTGGATATTGTGGATATTAGAAACTAAGTAATGGTGTGAATTTAGGTGGACCTCATCGAAAGTTTCGAAAAGAAATGACTGCCAAGGAAATATTTGATGATTTTTTTACGACAAACTTCAAAGATGAAATACTCAGACACAGCAATAAAAAGGGCTTAGATTTAGCTGCGGATTTCAATAGAATGCATCATGCTGAAATTACTGCCCAAACTATCAAAAAACGTGATTTTCGTGTAATCAGTATTGATGAGCTGAATGCTTTTCTTGGAATTCTTTTGGTAATGGGCGTGAATGGCCAAAATGACGATCTAATTCCATGGCTTTGGAGTGACTGCAGTCATCCAATCTATAAAGCAGCGATGAGTCGTGATCGGTTTCAACAGATTCTGCGTGTGATCCGTTTCGACAATGCATATACCAGAGCGACTAGAAAAGAAAGTGATAAAGCTGCCCCAATAAGTGACGTTTGGGAAATAATTATGAAAAATTTGAAAGAAAACTATTATCCAGACGCGAACGTCACTATTGATGAGCAGTTGTTCCCGTTCAGAGGTCGGGCAGATATTATTCAGTACATCCCATCAAAACCAGCCAAATATGGGATCAAGATTTTCTGGGTATGTAACACAGCTGAGGGATATCCACTTTTTGGAACTATTTATTTGGGTCGTCAACCTGGTACTGAGAGACAAACTAACGTTGGGCAAAACATAGTTCTGAAGTTAGTAAATGCATACAAACAGTCAGGGTTGAACGTAACAACGGATAATTTCTTTACGTCGTTACCGTTGGCCAACCAGTTAAAAACTCGAGGCATGAGTATCGTTGGAACCCTTCGTTCGAATAAGCCGTATATTCCCAGAGAATTAAAGCCTAACCGTACCGATGATATTGGAACACATCGATATGCATTTAGCAAAGACACTACTCTTTTGTCCGTTGTCACAAAGAAAAATAAATCAGTTTATTTGCTTTCGACCATGCACTACACTCGTGTGACTAATGAAAATGGAAAAGAAGAGATGAACCACTATCACAACAAGACAAAAGGTGGTGTTGACGTTATGGATCAGATGCTCTCCAAGTACACAACGAAACGCAAAACAAATCGTTAGCCGTTGGCTTTATTTTTCAATATGTTAGATGTAGCTACATTAGCAGCATTTTGTGTTTTCAGTAAACTGAATCCGGAGAAGTCTAAAAGGCGATCTTCTACACGCTATTTCTTGACTCAGCTTGGAAAAGATTTGGCAACAGCTAACATGGAAAAGAGAGCAAATGATCAAATGGTTATAAGAAAAACTAATTATAGAGCTGCTCTTGAGCTTATGCTCGGAATAACTATACAATTTGTTCCAACAGTTCCAGTTCCAGTTGCCGAAAACGTTCCTGTAGTTGGACCAGCAGCACCAGAGCCTGAGATGAAAACACAAGATAATCGTAAAGTTGCGAAGGGTCGTTGCTATATTTGCATTTTCAATGATCCGAAATCGGACCGGAAAGGTCGTACAAAATGCTCAAATTGCAAACGCACAATGTGTGCCACCCATACCAAGAGCTTGCCACCGCTCTGTACTGGCCCAAATTGTTGAATTTGTATGGCATTCTATTAGCGGGCCACCAGCCAATTTTTAATTTTGGTCCAAATTCTTGAATTTCCATAAAAAATTTCAACTAATTTTGTATTTATATCCACAATGAATATCTCTTTTTTTATTACAACATATAATTTTCTATATTTAATAATAAAATATAAAAAAAAAACACAAAATAGAAATAAAAACTGTGTTCTTATTTATTATTTTCATATAAAATATATGGTGGCCATTACGGGTCACCGGTGACCCGCTCCCGGAGGGTGAGGGGTATTGGACTTTGGCGCACTCCAGCCCGGAGTCCAAAAACGTAAGTAGCCTAAATCCAGCGAAAAACGCTTTAAAATATGCTCTTGATAGCTATCCTAAAATTTGATCACTGAAAAAAAATTTTCTTCGGAGATATTTGACTTCAAAGGTAAAATGGGTTACCGGTGACCCCCTCCCGGAGGGTTAGGGTTAAAAATATAATTACAAATTTAAAGAATAGGATTTTTAGTTTAATAAAAAAAAAGTAACACAAAATATGCTAAATTTCATCGAAACATATTCCAATTTTTAACCTCTTGTTTGATTAAAAGGACACAGATGGGCGGAGGGATGTACATCGCTAAATCGACTCAGAAAGTGATTCTTAGATAGATATTTTTTTCTTTATTTAAAAATATAAAATATTATATATAATATACGTTTTCATAATCAATTTTCCTTCGATTTTACAATTAGAACATTTTAATTAATCTATTTTATATATACTAGAGGACCCCTGCTGCTCCGCAGCATTATATTATATTATATTAATTTTTATAATATAATACCAAAATTTGGCAAGAGAAGTTAACGTACAGTAATGCCAAAATATGCCAAGAGAATTTAATGTAGAGTAAAAGTAAAGTTGATTATCCACGCATAACTTTCCTCAAACCAAACGAAGCAGTTAATAGCTCAAAAGAAGGAGCTTGATCCACTGAGTGTTCTTATGTCAACAGCCTACGTTAATTAGAACTCTAGTTATAGAGGTTTGAGAGAAGAAAAATATTGAAAAAAAATCTTGAATGCAAAGTTTATTCATAAATTCTTTTAATATATAAGATATATTTTTATTTATTGTTTTTTCATTCAATGTACTAATTTTCATTCCTACTCTGTAGTAAAATATCTATAGATGCCCATGAGAAAAATATGGATTTTCAAAATTAAATCTGGTAACACTTAACGATGCCCCTGGAATTTAGAATATCATTTGTAAATAATTTTTTTGTTTTAGCGATTTTTGAATTCTCCGATTTTTTATTTTTCCGATTTTTGATTTTGAAGATTTTTGTTTTAGGCGATTTTTGTTTTTCCGTATTTTCGGTTTTGGTGATTTTTGAATTTGGCGATTCCGTACATATTTTGCACGACCACTCACATTGGTAACTAATGTACTTTTTTGTATAGGAGGTGCCACGCCTTCTATTCCTATACTGCCCAATTTTTATCAGACCACTCGCATTACTATCTGATGAACTCTTGCAGAGTGTCGAAACTTTCCTTTTACATCAGATATATGATTTTAAATATTTACTTTGTATGGGCGGTGCTATGTCCACAGCTCCGATCGCGCCCATATTTGGTATGACTACTTTTGTTAATTAATAAATGACCTAAGACAAATTTGGAAAGCTGTGTCTGCCATAGTACTCGAGATATATCATATTGAGTAATTACTTTGTATAAGAAGAGCCACTTAAATAAATTTTTTTTTTTTTTTAGTACTCTTTATTTACAATCTATCCATTCCAAGGACAATAAGCAAATCTGATAAAATACAAATTAACATTAATTGATGCCCTCCAGTGAGAACATCAATATATTACAATTAATAGATTTGATATTTTTAACAAAGGGAAAATTATAACAATATATACAATATTTTTTTTTTTTTTTTATTTTTCGCAATAGTTTAATTTTAATGTATCCATTTTTTATTAATTATTTTAGAAACGGTAGATCAAGAATGTGATTCTGCTTCAGTCTTCGAATTTCTTCTGTATCATCAAGGAGGTAAATAGCTAACGGGTTGCAGTGGTTACTTAATCTTTCTAAATAGTTTGCGCTGAACCTATTTATTTCTTGTTTTACTGTTGGGATATAAAGATCATTATGTATTGTTTTATTAGATACAAACCATGGTACATTTATTATTGATCTTAGTGTTTTTGATTGGTATCGTTGTAATATCTCAATGTTAGAATTACTTGTTGTTCCCCACAGCTGTATGCCATACGTCCAAACTGGTTTCAGAATAGTTTTATATATATTGACCTTATTTTCAAGACTTAGCTGAGATTTTGGACCCAATAACCAATAGAGACGTCTGATTTTTATTTTAAGATGTTCTTTTTTGCTTTAATGTGGGGGCTCCATGTTAACCGCTTATCAATATGTAAACCTAAATATTTAACGCTGTCTTTTTTTGGAATGTCACTATTATTGATAAAAATGCTTGGACAGATACTTCTACGTAGAGTGAATGCTACATGTACTGATTTTTCTGTATTGACTTTTGTGTTCCATTTTTTCAACCAAATTTCAATTTCATTAAGTTCTTTTTGCACGCAATTAGACGCTTCGACTGGACATGTGCTTGATGCCAATATTGCTGTGTCATCAGCATAGGTTGCAACTAAAATGTTATCAGTTATAGGCATATCTGAAGTGAATATTGTGTAAAGAATTGGGCCTAGAACACTGCCCTGGGGTACCCCTGCTTGAATGTTATATAATTCCGAAGTTTCACTATTGACTTTTACATAAAAATATCGATCGCTTAAGTATGATTTGAGCAATAGATAGAATGAAGTTGGAAGTAATTTTTTAAGTTTATACAATAAGCCGTTATGCCAAACTTTATCAAAGGCTTGTTGCACATCTAGAAAGGCTGCCAAACAATATTTTTTATTTTCCAATGTATCTCTGATATAAGCAACGATACGATGACATTGCTCAGGGGTGCCATGTTTATGCCTGAAACCAAATTGGTACTCAGGAATGATGTTGTATTTTTCTAATATTGGTGACAATCTACTCATAATTATTCTCTCGAATATTTTGGAGAACGTAACCAGTAAACTTATAGGTCTGTAAGATGACACAACGTTCTCTGGCTTATTTGGTTTAACTACCATTATTATCTCCGCACTCTTCCATTGGGAGGGAAAATGACTAAGTGGAAGACTTGAGTTAAAGATTAGAGTTAGAAATATAATACCTTTTTTTGGCAGAAGTTTAACAACAGTACCATAGACCGTCGTGTCCTGGTGATTTTTTATTATTTAACTTATTAACCTCTTCTTGAACTTCTTGTGGGGATATATGTTTAATAGGCCAATCCATTGGACAGGGACTGTCTAAAAATGTTTCAATTTCATCAACGATAGCGCTGTCGCTTAAGTCGTTAGGCTGAAATGTTGTTTTGAGATGTGAAGCAAAAGCTTCAGCTTTACTTTTGTCTGTTCTGCACCATAAATTATTTCCATCTTTGATTGGAATATTTCTCTTGACTGGACATTTTAAGTACTTCGTTGCTCTCCACAAACTATATTCATCATTTTTTGAAGTACTAAGACTTTTAAGAAAACTACCAAGCTGTTGATTTTTTAATTCAAATAGTCTTATTTTAAGGTCTTTGGTTGCCTTATTTAAAAGTCGCTTATCGTTAGGATTCCTATTGTTTTGCCATATTTTCCTCAGCCTTCTTTTATTTTGTATCATCGCTCTTATTTCGGCAGTTATAATAATCTTATCTTTATTAAAATTTGGTTGCTCAGTTGGTGTTGATAAAGAACCGGCTTCATGAATTAGGTTATTGAACGTCTCAACTAATTCATCTAATTCGTTTGGCGGTTTAATGGGGATGTTTAAATTAGTATTTCTTTCAATCCAAGTACAAAAAGATTTTAAATCTGTCCTGCTATTAATAACTTTGTATTTTGTAGAGTGTGCATGTAGATATGTATTAAAATTTACCATAATTGGAGAGTGATCTGAGCTTAAGTCATCACTAAATTCATTTAAAAAAATATAAAATAAATAAATAAATAATTTCATTTATTATCATCATTATGTACTTTATTGCATTATTTTCATATTTATATAAGCCTCGCCAACCATTTGGCGTTTGATTTTTTCCTAAATATCTTATTCTGAATTCTCTGAGTATGGGGCATTTTTCCATAAAGTGAACTAAAGTTTCATCATCTCTCATGTTCAAAGGTATTTGAAGGTATTTCCGTTTAGAGGTAAAATATCACACCTGATTTTAAAAATTGATGTGATCAGTGGTAAAGTCAATTCATTATTAATATAATTAACATCTGAGCTTTGGTTTAGATATTTGTAAAATCGAGATCTTCTGTTCAAAGGTTTTTGTGTGTATTTAAGTAATCTTTTTTAGAATTGGTTGCTGTAGCAGCAACGCACCACTCCGAGACCATTATTCTGCTGTAATATCTTTCAAAACGTATACCAAACTCATTTCTTATTTTATTCAAATGATCTGCCCAGAATTTGTTTCTTCTCAGTATTATTATGGATAATTTATGGGGAAGTCTGTTTTGGCTATATTCACAAATAGTTTTAAATACGTAGCTCATATGAAGGTTCAGTGTATAAAAATAGCTAACTTCAGGATTTGTTCCCAACTTTAAAGCATAATTCGGTGTAAAATCCGACCGTTTTAAAATTCTTTTTAAAAACTTCCTCTGCAAGGCATCTACTTAATCAAGTAACCAGCATCTCCAAATCTGAGTAGCATATCGCACCTGTTCCTCTAAATTGAGCCAACTTAAAATTCTTCACTTTTCACTTTTGCAAGAAAACGATACACAGTGGTCACATCTATCAACTGTAAAAATCTTACATCGGATTTTCTAGTCTTTCGCAAAAAAAAAAGACTGTTGCAACCCTCTTTGTTTTATAAGAGTAGCTTGTTTAGAATTCACTAAAAAGACGTATTTTGAGTTGCACCCAAAAAACTTTTTGTTTTTGATAATTGCTGAAAAAATCGTAAAAAATAGCTACTGTTGTATACTTATTGTTCGCAATTCTTTACAATGAAACAACTGTTTTTAAATTTTATAGTATATATTAAAAAAAAAATTGTTTTTTGCCTCTACTGAAAATTTGTAAATTTTGAGGTGACTCACTTTAGAGGTACAGTTGCGATATGACTGTATGGACCTACATATCGACAGAAAAATTTTCCATTTTACTTCTCAGTTTTGTTTAAAAAACTACTCCAAGTGGTATTAATGCTATTTTTTGTTGAGTTGTTTCTCTTTTCAGGGTTTTTTTTTTTAAACCATCTGGGATGTTAAGACTACACCTAAATAGTTATACTCATTTGCTATTCCTACAAAATTGTTCTCTATATTTTACTTTAAAATCTTAAATCATCTTGGACTTTACCAATTAAGTTCCATAATCCCTAGTCACAATATACTTAAAAATTTTTGACCATAGCTTCCATAAATTTTATATCATCTGTCAATAGTCCAATATCGTCTGCATATAATAGTAAGCGCACGTTAACACTCATCAATAATTAAACCCCCATCTAAATTTTCATGAAGGCCATTCAGATAAATTGTAAATAACAAAGGCGAGAGAAGTCACCCTTGCTTAACCTTACCTGTCCAAACAGCTGATTTTGTGTGACTATATAAGTTAAATAAAATAAAGATTTATTTAGGGTTTGAGTACTTGACTACAACTGACTATTGGTAGTCAATAATTTTATTTATAAAAGTACAATAATGATTACTAAGCACTAACGGTAAGTATTTACGACAAAACAAATGGTGGACGCATTTTCAAAATTTTTAATAAAATAAATTTTAAATTCTTATTTCTGATTGCGACACACATTGTTATGTGAGTCGCAATTGGGTCACATTATTATGGAAAGACATTCTACTGAACTTAAGCAAATTGCTATGTGGACGGCGCGTGTATTGAAATATGCAATGTAGGTAAAATGCAGTAAAGTGATTAGAGGTATTCACAATTTAATATTTTTGATGTGTAAACATCTATGCGATCAGGGGGGTAAAAATCACAAACTTCCCTTACGGAAACGGAACTATTTACGGAAATGGAAGCTACAATTATTTAGCTGATTCATCAACCAACAGAAAGCGCCATGAATGTATAGCATACAACTGCAACCATCAAGTATGACAAACATAGCAGTTGCTTGCTATACACATGTAGATAGCGCTTACTGCTTGAATAGATGTTTTTATTCACAAACCACAATGATTTCCAGAATTGCACCAAAATATTTCGGTATTTTGTTATACCCTATACCACTACGTGGTTTGGGTATAATGACTTTGTGCTGCTGTTTGTAACAACCAAAAATATTTGACCTATACCCATCTTTAATTATACCGATCGAATCAGAATCACTTTCTGAGTTGATTTAACAATGTCCGTCCGTCCGTCCGTCCGTCCGTCCATCCGTCCGTCCGTCCGTCCGTCTGTGTGTCCATGTAAAGCTTGTAATCAAACTGCAGGTCGCAAATATGAATATATTTTGATGAAATTTGGTATATAAGCTTTCATCGGCCATGGGATGAACGCTATTGAAATTGGTGAGAATCGGTCCATGTTCAGACCTAGCCTCCATACAAATTACCCATATGAAATCGACATAAATTTCCATAAGATCCAAATTGTCATATAGATCTTACTCAAATTGGGTTTGTATGCGTTCGTTACATCCACTAATGAGTAGTCCAAAAATGATCCCTTTGACCCCATGTAGAGCTGCTTCCCGATCTTCACTTAAATCTATTAAAAAACAAAAATATTGCACTGATTCTTCTCAAATTTTGTTTTTACATATTTTTGCAAAATACAAGAGACTTTACCAAACATGATCAGGATCGGTCCATTTTTGGACCTAGTCCCTTTATAGATATAGCATCCGATAAAAACTTTTTCATATCTGCATACAAAAAAATTAATAAAAATCCCACTCAAATTTGGTTTTTGCTTATTTTCAATGTCCAGTTAGTTGGGCCTAAGAGATAGGGTTTCTAAACGCATGGTATAGGGTATCATATAGTCGGTCTAGACCGAGTATAATTTTCTTACTTGTTTAGTTTTATTTGAGTTCTAAAGAAAACCGCGTCTTTACTCTATTTGGAAATGTTTTTTTTGTTTTTTTCTTTTTTCAATATAGTAATATTGACACAATTATATGTTGACAACTTTCATTAATAAACATTTTTAGTAGTTATTACTATTTTTCATAATAAAACAAAATTTTTTTAAATAATACAATAAATCTATAATATTAATAGCCTAGGCAAAAGTAAGTGTTTGGAGATAAAATGAAGGCACACTTTATTGGAAGTGTTTGGAGACAAAATGAAGTGTAAGGAGATTAAATCAGGGAGCGAATAGCGTTATAAAAACGTTTTTTTTTTCTAAAACGGGCCTAGTTTCGGTGATCCATATAGAATGTTGCTATTTTATTAAACATTTATTTTTATAAAAATTTATAATTAATTTTCTCAATAATTTAAAGTTATTCGTAACTCTACAACTTATTATATATATATTTAACAATTATCACTGCATTTAATATTATTTTTAATAAATAAATAAAATAATAATCACATGTAACCGGTAGTAGAGTTTAAAAAGGTTTTTTAGTAAAATCACGTGATTTTAAACCAATTTCACACTTTACAAATATCTGGGGTTGAATCGTCGCATTCATTATCGAAATTTTTCAATCGAAATTATTTTTTTATTTTCCCAAATAATATACAAAGCGTAATTTAACTCTGTCACAGATAGCAAGTTATTATCCATAGTTAATAGTAAAAGTGGAACGAGGTCTGACGATTGTCCGTCTTCTTTAAATAATAAACCAAAATATGCAATTTCGACTGATTTTATTCGATATTGAATGCGGCGATTTGCCCTTTGCATATTTTTTTTTTTTTTTATACAGACGATGGAAACATCAATCCTGTTTATTTATTGAATATATTAGTACATACTAAAGAACTATATGTGGAAGAAAATAAATTTTATATTCAGCTATAAAATTTGCAAAAATTTATAAAGATTTCTATATTTTTATATTAGTTTATAAAATACTTAAAATTTCAATTATCATTATTATTTATAAAATTTTTAAAATTGAATATATTAGTACATATTAAACAAATATATGCGGAAGAAAATAAATTTTATCTTCAGCTATAAAATTTTCAAAAATTTATAAAAATTTCTATATTTTTATATTAGTTTATAAAATACTTCAAATTTTCATTATCATTATTATTTATAAAATTTTTAAAATTGAATATATTAGTACATATTAAACAAATATATGCGGAAGAAAATAAATTTTATCTTCAGCTATAAAATTTTCAAAAATTTATAAAAATTTATACATTTTTATATTAGTTTATAAAATTCTTAAAATTTCAATTATCAGTATTCATTATTATTAATAAAATTCTTAAAATTTTCATTATCTTAAATGTTCTCCATTTTTGTCTTTTATTTTCTTTAGTCCGATATACAAAACAACATTACAGAACTTCTCTCAATTAAATAATAGAGCAAAAACAGTAAACATTGATACAGCCGTGGAACATTCAGGTTGGAAACATAAAATATTAAAATAATTTGATTTTTGACGAACCAAAATTTAAACATAAATTTGGATATGAAACATTACTACACACGATGGATCATAAAGGGAAACATGCCGGTCATTTGTATGGGGACTAGGTCTGAACATGGACCGATTCTCACCAATTTCAATAGCGTTCAGCACAACGTTAATAAAAAATGCTTTAATTTTTAGATGTTTACACGTCTTCCTTGTGATCGGACTCACATGATTTTTTTTTTTGTATTAACTTATATTTTCCGTATCAAATTAACAACTTTTGTAGAAATTCCTAGTACTTCCAGCTTGTATAGTAAGGAAGCCCTTGGAACTCTATCGAAGGCAGCTTTGAAATCTACAAATCTTTGAAACTACAATGAACTATAGATGTTAAATTAAATAAGTTATCAACTGTATAGTGGCCTGAAACCAGCCTGGAATTCATTTCATTCATTCATTTGTGATTTTCAACCCAATTTATTAATCTTGAATGAAGAGTTGTTGTTAGTACCTCAGCTACACAGTTCATAAATGAGATTCCTCTATAGTTACTCGGATTATTTATATCTCCTTTTTGTGATTTGGAAATACCATACTTTCCAAAATTCCTCTCCAAATCTTTAATCAATTCATTTAAAAAGTCTGCTGTTGTGTTTTTAAATATTTAAAAGGTAACTCTATCAGCTCCTTGTGTTTTGTTAGGTTTAGTCACCCGCTGGATATTTTTAATTCCTCTTTTGTTATGTCTTGGTCCAAGTCATCATCTCTCTGCCATATTGATGCATAATGTATATCATTAGTTATTTGTTGCTGATTTAAAAGACTTTGGAAGTGCTGCTTAAAATCTACTGCTGATATGTTTGATGCCCTGTCTGTCTGTCTGTCTCACTTTGACCCATTTAGAGTGCCCCAATCGAGTCCAAATCTATGGTCGAGCCCCACTTACTTTGGAGAGCCGACCCACCCATGCCAGTGGCACACTCCCTGTAAGCCCTGGGGGATTCTCCATACAAACATTTTAAAAAAATCACCATTTTTTTTAAGAATTGGGCCGACTATGTTTGATTTAATATTAAAACAAGTAAGAAAATTATAGTCGGTCTAGCCCGACTATACGATACCCTATACCATGGTTAAGAGACCCTATCTCTTCAGTCCAACTAATTGGATATTGCAAATATGCATAAACCAAATTTGAGTGCCATTTTTATTAATTTTTTTCGCTGCAGATATGAAAAAGTTCATATCGGACACTATATTTAAATGGGGACTAGATCGAAAAATGGACCGATCCTGACCATATTTGGTAAAGTCACTTTTAGTTTGAAAAAATATATACAAACCAAATTTTAGAAAAATCCGTGCAATATTTTTGTTTTTTGATAGATTTAAGTGAAGATCGGGAAGCAGCTCTATATGAGGCCTATGCCTAAGAATTTTCCTGTAGGCAGTATTTTTGAACTACTGATTAATGGATGTAATAAACACATACAAACCCAATTTAACTGAGATCTATATGATAATTTGGAACTTATGGAAATTTATGTCGATTTCATAGGGTTCATTTGTATGGGGTCTAGGGGTGAACATGGACCGATTCTCACCAGTTTCAACAGCGTTCATCCCATGGACGGTGGAAGCTTACATACCAAATTTCATCAAAATATATACATATTTTCGACCTGTAGTTTGATTACAAGCTTTACATGGACATACAGACGGACGGACGGACGGAAATTGCTATTTCAACTCAAAAAGTGATTCTGAGTCGATCGCTAAGTCACTTATACTTTGAAAAAATATATACAAACCAAATTTGAAAGGAATCCGTGCAATATTTTTGCTTTTTGATAGATTTAAGTGAAGATCGGGAAGCAGCCCTATATGGGGCCTATGACTAAGAGTTGTCCAATAGGGATCATTTTTGGACTACGGATTAATGGATGTAATGTATACACACAAGCCCAATTTGTCTAAGATTTGTATGATAATTTGGGTCTTATGGCAATATATGTTGATTTCATAGGGGTCATTTGTATGGGGGCTAGGTCTGAACATGGACCGATTCTCACCAATTTCAAAAGCGTTCATCCTATGGCCGATAAAAGCTTATATACCGAATTTCATCAAAACATGTTCATATTTGCGACCTGCAGTTTGATTAAAAGCTTTACATGGACACACAGACGGACGGACGGACGTCGTTAAATCGAATCAGATAGTGATTCTGATTCGATCGGTATAATTAAAGATGGGTCTAGGTCAAATATTTTTGGTTGTTACAAACAGCAGCACAAAGTCATTATACCCAAACCACATAGTGGTATAGGGTATAATTAACAAACACACGTATACGTATCTTCTACTCTGCCAATAAATAATAGTCATACGTCTTGTTTATGTCATGTTATTCAAAAAGATCGATCGGATGAGGATAAATAACTTTTAGATCACTCCGTGACTATGCGTGACTATGCGCGACTCTGCGTGATTACCCCAAAATTAATCTGTAGTCACAACAAGACTATGGGCCAAGTTTCAGATCAATTGCACGAGGGGGAAGGGGGTTGCCCCATGGCAGACAGACAGATAGAGACAGGTTAAAAGTCGGGACATCAGAATTTGTTTTAGAGGTATGGTTCTTTTTTGGGCAAAGTTTCTTATTTTGATCCCTAGAATATGATTTTCCTTGTCACTTGAGCTAGTTTTTTGTCTCCCTACAAATCGACCCGCCCTAGTACACATATAAAAACATTTGACCTTATTATTGTGGGACATACTATACTTACTAGTATTTAATATATTTTCATGAGTTGTGAAATCTCGTGTCGTAAAAGTAAACAACATCATATTATAGCAAAAGAGTTATGTTGATGCAAAAACAAAAAATTTTTGGTATATTTTATTAACTTTATGCTTGAACTGAATATGAAATAATATAATCCTTTATATTCCATTAAAAACGCATAACAACTGTTTATTTAATTTTGAAAATAGCCTTTAATATAATAATAAAAAAATACTTTGATTTATATATAAGGAAATACAAAGACCCTGATCCATTTTGTTTCCCTAAATATGACGTTAAATTTGAGCTGATACATTTCACTCGGTCAATTCTACTAGGCAACAATTCCATTCTTATTTGTCAGAGGCATTTAAAATTAAAATCGTTGCGTTTCCAAAAAAAAAATAAAACAAATGAAGACTCTCGCAAATTCAAATCTTCCAGAAATTAGAATAAGGGTTTGTGATACATTACACGCTCTTAAATTAGAATTGAAAATTCTAATATCTGGTTGTGTTTTTTTTTCGACTTTGATTTGAACACAGGAAATCCCAAATTTAGTTTTTTTTGGCGGAACAAATTAAAGTTAAAATGGGTAATCACCTATTTATCTATGATTTTCGCTATTTTTTGTTTTTCGTTACATTTACATATGTACATTTATGGCTCGTTTGAGTGTGAAATTTGATACACGTGCCTTACGTATTTTAGCTGAAACCAAATTCAAAATCTTCGAAAAGCTGTACAAAGGCATTCAAGGGAAGCGGTTAGCCCTTGGTTTTAATATGACGTTATCAGAAATCAGTTACATAAAACCAAATAGAGCAGCAATTTTAAATACTGTTTCTAACACCTATCATGACGCATAAATGGAAATAATTCTCTATGATTGGGCCAATACTTGAAAAGTTTTATATGCATTCTGTTAAAGTAGAGGATGGATTATCAACTCGATATACGCGGTATACGATTTTTAAAAAATTTGTGGCGAGATTCTTTCTAGTGATGTTGCTTCAGTCACTCAGTTTATTCACAGATTTCGAGAAAAAGTCGATGAGATGGGATTAATTGAGTCACAAATATATTGTCGATGAATAAAACATATGGCTGTGTTTTCGAAAAAATTAATTCTTGGTATAAAATCCAAAAGTAAAGAATTTCAATCTTACTTGGTGAAAATTCTGATGGATCAAATAAATTTATGACATTTGCCTCCGAAGGCCAAGTTGTTTAGTGATATCTGCTTCGCTCATGCACAAATTGAGAAACTTCATAGTGACGATGGAAATATAGTTGCATTATTCTTTCTTCCAAATGTGACAGCAGCTTTACAAGTAATGAATCAAAATTCTATTAAGTTAACCAAGCTCAACTACTGAAGTTTCTTTCTCAATTGATTGCTGAAGATGGTGAACTAAAAATTATTTGAAATCCCTTTCAATCCGCTATGCAATAATGGTATGAAAACAAGCTTGGGATGAGATATCACAAGGAGCGATAAAGAACTCCTGGTCAAAGTTGTTCAGCTGGGACTCTAACCAGTATGACAGCGACGATGAGGAACTACTAGCACAACTGCTGCAAATTGGTCAGTTTATTTTGTCTACGTTGTCAATTTAAGTTGTGATTTCTATCAAATTTCGGCGTTGTCTGTTAGTTTTATTTGTAGTGAAACCTTTTCCGAACCATATTTTTATACCCTATACCACTATGTGGTTTGGGTATAATGACGTTGTGCTACTGTTTGTAACTACCAAAAATATTTGACCTAGACCCATCTTTTATTATACAGATCGAATCAGAATCACTAACTGATTCGATTTAACGATGTCCGTCCTTCCGTCCGTCTGTGTGTCCAAGTAAACTTTTTAATCAAACTACAGATCGCAAATATGAATATATTGGGATGAAGTTAGGTATCTAAGCCTTCATCGGCTAGTATGAATGTCATTGAAATTGGTGAGAATCGGTCCATGTTCAGACCTAGCCCCCATACAAATGACCCCTATGAAATCAACATAAATTGCCATAAGATCCAAATTATCATATAAATCTCAGTCAAATTGGGTTTGTACGTATTTATTACATCCATTAATCAGTAGTCCAAAAATGATAGCTATGGGACAACTCTTAGTCATAAGCCCCATATAGAGCTGCTTCCCGATCTTCACTTAAATCTATCAAAAAACAAAAATATTGCACGGATTCTTTTCAAATTTTGTTCGTATATATTTTTGCAAAATACAAGAGACTTTAACAAACATGGTCAGGATCGGTCCATTTTTGGGCCAAGTCCCCATATAAATATAGCATCCGATATAAACTTTTTCATATCTGTAGCCAAAAAAATTAATAAAAATCCCACTCAAATTTGGTTTATGTTTATTTTCTATATCCAGTTAGTTGGCCCAACTGAGAGATAGGGTCTCTAATCGCATGGTATAGGGTATCGTATAATCGGTCTAGGCCGACTATAATTTTCTTACTTGTTCATGTTCACCTAAGCTTTTATATTGTTTCATTATCTTAATATTTGTTTGTTGAGTTTTACAGCTAAAACTCATGAACCAGTGATGAGTTTTCATTTCATACTTCTAGCGCCTGAGAACACACCAAACCTTTTGGACATTTACTATAATGGCCTAGCACTTTGACACTGACTTGGAATTTCTCACCCCCCAAGATGGCTGTTGTTCAGTGTAATATATTGATATTAGGCCATAAATCTAAATTACGGGCAACTTTTTCGTTATTTATGGTCACTTTTTTCGGGGCATTTAAGAACAAAACTTCATCTATGAAACCCATTTTGTAAAACCGTTCAGATTTATTTTACCAAACAGTTTTTTATTTTAGATGTGCTATTGATGAAATAGAAATATTTGCAATTTCTAAATGATAAATGATAAATGATAAATGTTCCAAACGATTAATAGCGATTAATATCGTTTTTCTACGTAATTTGAATGGCCTGTTTGACTGCTTTGCCATTTTTATATTCTCAAAAAAATGTTTCAAACTTATAGCCGTATTCATGTGTGTGTATGTACATACAAAAAATGAGAAACTTTACAAAATAACATGACATTCAAAACTTAATCAAATATTTTTCAAGTTGTAAGTTGTCAGCTTACGGTACGGTTTCTATTCCTTTGCAGGACAATTCGTACAGTTGGAATCTGATTTGTACTACTTAATTTAATACCCTAATAAATCTATGTTTTTTTTTCTTTTGTAACTTGCAGAACGTTTTGTGATTTTTCATCACCAAAAATGTTGTGGTAAGCAGCAGAAGAATGAACTTTCATTTATTTTATTACTGTTGAAGGTGAACTTATTGAAGTGAAATATTCGATTAATGTAATTTATCATCAAATGTGGCTCAAACCAGAAATAGAAAGTTTTTCATAGATTCCATTTTTCTAATTTTTCTCGGCTGACAGGTGATGTTTCTGTTGTATGCACAGAGTAAGAGTAAATAATTCTTAATTCGAACAAAAAATAAACAAAGGATATTGTGATTTTCAGAAGATCTACGTTTTTCTTCTTACTTATTGTAGCAATCCAGCAAAAGAAGCCAACAAAATTAATTTGTTTAATTTTTAGCTAATTTTGATTGCTTTATGTAGCGTGAAATCTCGATAAAAAAGCAATTAATTATTAATAATGTTATATTGCATGTGGTGCATTTATTCTGTTCATTTTGATGTATGTCAGATTTTTCATGCTAGGCTATAGAAAGATGAATCTTATCTCTGTATGGTTCTCATAAATGCCCGCATTTTTGACTTTTCTTACTGTTCAGCTAAACTCTGTGAGTTAACTGATTGTTTTTATTATTGCTGAAATTAAAATAAATTTTAAAATATTTTTTTTGAAAAAATTTTTTTTTGGCAATAGTAAAACTAATTTAATTTTGTAAGAAATCTATAAATTTCTTTTGAATCTCGTAGTAAGCAGACATTAGATTTTATTAATTTCCTATTTCCTTTCTGGGAATATTACATTCATTTATCATTTTGAGTATTTGACCTGCTGTTACTGGTAAATGGGTTTCTTCTTAGAAATTTTATATGGCTGTGTGTGTGTGTGAGCTTATCTTTTTTCTTCTATACGACTACGTGTTCGTGTTGGTATTCCAAAACACTTGTATAAGCACATGGTGAGTGAGAAAACATAAGGTTTTATTATATTATTATTTCTTATTGTTATTTATTTTTTCGTTTTCATTTTTTGAATTTGCTCTCAAAGGCATAACTAGAAACACCGAACACTAATAAGATTTTTTGACCTTTAAAACTAATACTTGTAAACTGTTCTTTGGTTTATCTTTCCCCTTTTTTCTTCTAACACATTTATTAATTTAACGTAAATAATTAAAAATTGTTTAATTTTAAAGTCCTTTTACAAAACATACCACGCAATTATTACGCAATTTAGACTAATGGAATAAATTATGCAGTAATTGCATTCTAAGGCCATTTAAGTATGAAGAGAAGAGCAATTTTATGCAAATACTTTACTCTTTTCATAAAGACAAATAAAAGTCTGTGTGTTCACTTTAGTAAAATATATGACGTCAAAAAAATTGCATCACTTATTCCGCATGTTTTCAAAGGTTACGCAGTATGCAAAGTGTAGATTAATTTAAGTAAATCGTAATTATTAAAATAGTGTTACTTTTTATTGATGGATATTCATGAATACATAAAAATTCAGCATTTAGAAAAAATTAATTTGAAAAAAATTTGTTTTAACCTGTTCACCGCTTTTTTGTGTTTCGGGAAAATTTTTTCTTATTTCACTTTTTTCGCCTTAACTTTTGAATGAAAAACGATAAGCTTGTAAATTAAATCTCAAATTATAACATACTTAATGGGCTTCTAAAAGCCCATGTTTTTAAAAAACTAGAAAATCTATAAATTTGTTTTAATTAAATTGCAATTCTATTTAAATTTTTTTTTAAGGATTCTGACTAAGCCAATTATTAAATTAACCCTAGAAGGTCATCGTTATTTTTATAACGTAAAGATCATCCTTCGTCGATTCGACGACGTTATTATTCAAAAGTAATTTTTAAATAACTCCTTGTATCAAAACTCACAAATAATTTTAGTTTTATATAATCTAGAGTATTTATTTTTAAAATAAAACAATATCAAGTCATTTTCAGCAGCCTTTTTATAAAAAAAACGATTTCACAGCTCTCCTCCATTTGGCATTTTGTACTAAATATTATTTAAAAAAAAATTAAAAGATAAGTAAATTAAGGCGTTTCGACCACGCAAATTTAAAAAATAAATACTTACGCGAAGCGTATGAAGCCAATCAACTGCACACAGCAACATCACAATAGCGACTGGAGCTGTACGAAAAATCAGCACCAAACAAACAAAGGAAATGGAGAAAAACAGAAAACTATCAACAAGCGTCGTCGAAACGACGAAGCATGACCTTCCAGGGTTAATTAAATTAATTAATTTATTTCTTTGTTTTTTTTTTTTAATAAAAATAACTGCAAAAATTCCAGAAATTTAATAGGTTGAAATTTTTATATCCAACGAACGGATTTTCCCGACCACCTTTGAATCTTATGAAACTTAGTTGTCTTTTTGCACCTTACTTAGCTAAGATAAACGTAAAATTTAGGACTTCCAGCTTCTGCTGTTGCTGAGATATGGCGCGTCAAAAAATGAAGAAATCATTAGAAACACATATAAGTGGTCTGCCATTATAATTTATATATTAAAAAAGTTTTAACATACAGGGCCAAAATTGGTCTTATTTTAAAGGTATTGAAAATAGCTTTTAAACTGCATTTAGTTAATTTTTTCTGAAAGGTCAAAGGTCACTTTCACATGATTTAAAGTTTGGGAAGCTATATCGCAAAAAAAATATCGAAATAAATTCTGGAGACCCCAAATTAATATATTTTCTTGATCATTATAACAAGGGAAGTTGATTTAACGATGGCCGTCTGTCCGTCTTTCCGTCTGTCTGTTCGTTCATTCGTTTTTGTATAAAATCGTTTATTAACATCAAAATCGGTCAAACTTTGAAAAAACTCTTGAAAAAAAAATTTTTTCAGTGTGTTTGTTGCTTTTCTTAAGATATGTTGTACATGTTGTAATTCTTAGTATTGTTGAAATCATTGAAATCCGAGAAAGGATCTCGAAGGAACTAACTTTGTCGAAGCAATAGCTAAATAAGTATAATTCAAATTTTATCCTACAAGTTTGTGGTGAGCATATATGAAAAAAAATCGTATCTGATATGGGACCTAGGAAAAAATGGATCGATCATGATCATATTTAGTAAAGTCACTTACTTTCTTAAAAATACATATAAACCAAATCTATACAATATTTATGTTTTTTGATAGATTTAACCCTTTCCTACTGGCTACCAGAAATAATAAAAAAAAACATTCATTATTCTTTTTTATTTTATAAAGGTATCATAAATTAAGCAAAACAAATTATTTTTCATATTTTTCTTTTAACTCTTAGAATAACTTTTATAACCTAGACTGTGCTGTTTATATTCCTCATGGTATTCAGTAAAACAGTTTTTTTTTCTCTTTTACTCATAAAAACATTGCAGTGAGAGCATTTGGAGTCATTATTAAACTATACATTTTTCATGCTGAAAACTTCGCATCTTCCTCTTTTTTCTACAAATGTTGGCTAATGTGCTCCTTTCTTTTCAAATCTTACATATCTTACTGTGGGAAAATTAGCTTTGCGTCTTTTGTTAGAAGAAGATATTGAAGAATTTTGTCTGGATGTTCTTTTTTTTCTTATCAAGGTGTCCCTCATGGTCATCAACCCATCGGCAACCGATCTTCTCAAATCTTTTACTGCATTGTTTTCAAAGACTTATCATGTATAATAAAGGCATTTACAAATTCAATATCAACACCATAGAGCGCCCTCAGCCGGTCAGCACTATCAACACCTCCCATAAAGGTTTTACAATCTTTCAAAGAGAGACTACTAATAGGGGAGTTGTATCCATTCTTTTGCTTTCTTAAAAAGGTGGCTGCTTCTTCATTGTCGTGGAAATTTGGGAAAAAATTAACTACTTTGTTCTCTTCCCATTTCCAATATAATATATTGAGATTAGAAAACCTGTAATCACATTCTCCTGTTTTTTTTTTGGTGTCATTTGCCATGTTATTCAGAATACCTTTACGGTTTGAATTAATTGTACCACATCAATGAGTTTTTTCAGTTTCAACTTTTCTACTGAAGAAATAGATGGGTAAAAATTGTCAAAATATGTAACCACAATTTGTACTCACTCTTTATGAGCTTGATGGGAAGATATTGTATGATCTACCCTTGCATCTTACCATAGAATCATCATCACTCAATGCTCTGGTTCCATGAGAAGAGTAATGGTCGATCCAAGCAGGACGTGTGTTGTAACCTATGTAAAAGTTCGCACTATAAATGCTCAAAGCACATTATAGGTAATTGAAAACATACTCAAAATGACTGACGATACTTCTAAGTCCCTTTTAATTTTAGTCAGATATTTCGTACAAAAATTTATAAAGTATACGCTCCAGTCCGTTTAAATAACAACACAAACAATTTATAAGTTACTGTGAATTTTTAATCAACCAAGCAAATCAAATATATGGAATTATTTTTTTTAGATATTTTGTTTTATTGTTTATTATAATCGAGAACTTTAAAATTGCTGGAAAACTCAGAAAAAATAGTTAAATTGAATAATAACGGCAAGGAAAAGTTTGGAAAATAAAAATATCGGCGTCGCTGAAGGTCCCATGTTACAATTTAGCAAAGTATATAAGAAAAATTTTACAAAATATGGTTTCTGATGAATACAATATTAAACATGCCTAACTAAAGAAAAACTTTCCAACATCACACTAGACGATAACGAGGTTCTTATATCTTATGATATTATTGCGCTTTTCACCAATATTCCAATATACACGGCGATAAATATAATTATGAAAAAGTGGGACATTATAAAGGAAAAAACGAACATTCCAAAAACACAATTCCTTAAAATATTACAATTTTGTGTAAAAGACAATAATTATTTTAAATTCGAAGATAAAATATACAATCAAACTTTTGGCATGCCTATGGGAAACCCACTATCACCAACAATTGCAAATATAGCATTAGATGATCTGCTAGATGAAACTAAAAAACAATTAAATAAAGAAAACAAAGAAGTAAAAATAATATTAAAATACGTAGATGACTTTTTCGCAATAATTAAAAAAGATGACAACACCAAAATTCTAGAACTTCTCAACAAATATCAATTTCCATTCCACACAACCTAAGAAAATGGTTGTTAACACTGCCAACAACTTTATAGGAATAATTTTAACAATCAGCGATCCTGAGTTTAAAAGTAAAAATATTGAAATAATAAAAAAACTTTATCTGAAAACAGTTTTCTAAAACGAACAATTAACACACTTATACAAAATTACACCTGCCCAAAAATAAAAATCAAACAAAAAATCAACAAGATGACAACCCTGAATTAAAGAGTTATTTCTCAGTTAACTTTATTCCGTCGCTCACAGACATAAAAACAATGAGAGCGATCATACCAAATACAAACACACAATTTGCTCACAAATCAAACACCACAATGCGAAATCTTTTCTCCAACACAAAAGGGAAAACAGCGAAAATGGAACAGAGCAGCGTTGTGTATCAAATTTCGTGTAAGGGGAATGAAGAAAACGGGGAGCAGTGCAATATGTTTTATATTGGACAAACAAAAAGAACATTAAAAAGACGGATAGCAGAGCACGAAGCTGATATAAAAAGAATAAAACAACCAACTGGATTGGCACAACACATGTATGAGAATAACCACAGATCGTATTTCACCAACATAAAAATTTTAGATATTGAGAGGAGGGAAAATAAAAGACGAAAGCCTTAAGATACAACAAAAAGGAGAGTTTTCTATGAACACAAAAGAAGATAAAAACGATACAAATTCTGTTTATACTTTAGTATTGTAGCAACTGTGATATTAGTGTAGTAATTATTTGTGCAAATTTTATTTATTATTATATATTTTTAATTTTACAACTTTGACAACCGCCTTTTGGCGGTTAATTAATACTGGACGACCATTTCCGATGTCAATTATAATTGTTAAATAATTTGCAAAAATAATAAAAAATTAACCCTGAAGAAGTTGGTATAGATCGAAATAAACTTCGTTTTATTTGCATATTCAAAATCGACCAGTAAGCTCGAAACAACAACAAATACATAAAAAAAACTATCGTATCTGGTCAAATAACAAAAACAAAAAAAATATTCACTGGATAAGATTTTATTGTTAAGAAGTATTTGCTTTCACGTGTTTTCTAACGTTTAGTAATGAGTGCTGCTTCCATGGTGCTTTATAACGTCAAATGTGCGATTTGGAATGGAATCGTATAGAGTTTTAAGGTAATTTAAGGAAATCTCGTCCCAAGCGGTCTTGATTAAATTGATCAACGGCGGAACGTATTCATATTGTTTACCTCTGTAGTAAGGAAAAAACACAACCGTTCGTTTACACGTCTACTTTATTAATGCTCACTCTTAAAGCTATGTAACAATAAGACAATAACTTAAAATAAGGTAGTGTCAGAAAAGGACAGATATAATTATGTAAACTTAAGGCTACTTAATAACGGGCAGAAATAAGACAACAACTTGCACAAACATAGAATGACAATATATAATGATATATGTACATCTATAATAATAACGGTATATAAAATAGTATATATGACAACGAAATAACATTGTACACTGATAAAACTATGCCTGTACTGAAGAAATACATTGGCACATATTCTAACCATAATATATTGCTACACCTCCTTCATAAACTTTCCATAAAAGCCATTCCAAGACGTTTTCCACTAAGCTTAAGTCTGGTGAGTAAGGTGGACAGTCTATCAGCGTCACATTTTTTTCACTTATCCAGGATTTTACCGCTCTGGCATTGCTTATCGGTGCGTTATCATCAGAAAAGATAACTGTGTGCCATTCGGTATTCTACCGCATGTGAACTTCAGCAAAATCCAATCGTTTTTCTTTGTGAATGGGTTTTAGTATAGTTTTTTTTTTTTAATTTCATTCTCTGGATATGCGGAGCATGCACAACCCAGCATCCAACTAGCAGTCGAAATAATATCAGAAACTCCGGCTTTCATCTTAATTTTTGGTATGGAATCACAGGAATTGGATGCAATTTTTAAAATTGTATGCTTGTCTGTTGGCGGTATGATTATGTACTAGTAGTTCTTTCATGTTTTTCCCATAGGAATTCAGATTTTAATGGCTTTCCTCGTCCGATTTTGAAAGAATGTTTCTTTTATATAATACAATTTATCAAACTAATTAAGACTGAACAATGTGCGTAACACATTCACTCAAGAATATCAAAAACCAGCAACTGTTGTTATTCACATGAACTATTTTAAAATTATATTTTTTGCCATTTGAGTAGGCTTTGTACGCTACATACGTATCGGGACTTTTTTATTCTTCTTTTGCATAATTTCTTGAGCCAGTGTTTCCACCCAATATAAATCAATTTTTATTACTTCTCTCGAAATGTCACTTTTTAGCAGTGAATATCACTGTTGCTATTTAAATGAACTACAGTGTATAATATAATATTAGTACAATCTTGATTGTAAGCTAACTCATTATTAATAAAAAATCTAATTTAAATTTTTAAATAAATTTTTTAGTTGAATTTCAAGTCATTTAATTTTTCACTCATCACTGCACCAGCAATTTCTGACTTAAAAATTTCACAGATTGACGAACGTTCGCTTGCTGTCAAATTAAGCGCCGTCATTAGAAAGCTAATCAGGACGAAAAAAAGGTCTTCATACCGACCGACGGCTCACACACCTTTAAGGTCTATATATTAAGTGCTAAACATCGTGGTACTTATAAGTACCGTTCGATAGGAAAGGGTTAAATGAAGAATGCGTATGACCAAGAATAGTCCTGCAGGGTTTATTTTGAGGCACTGATTATTGGGTATGATAGGAACACATACACCAAAGTATATTAGTATGGTGATTAGATCTGAATTGCACGGATTTTCACCAATCAAAGTAGCATTCGTTCCATGGCCGTTGATAAGCTTTCAACAAAATTCCACAAAATTTATTAACATTTTCGAGCTGTAAGAATACATGGACACACAGACATACAGCCAGAGCTAAATCGACTCAGAAAATAATTTAGAGTCGATTGGTATAATAAAAACAGAAGCTCATTATACACTGACCACATAGTGGTGTAGGATATAATTAACCAAAACTTGTCGATAGGCTCATAGGCTTATAGCTAAAACATTATATATATTTTTTTAATTTCTAACAGCAATAACTCCATACGTTAATAAATTGCAATAGAACTCTTTCACATGCTCCGACACTATTGCAACACGAATGTTTTTCAAACAATATTCTAAATTGCTTTTCCTAGTTTCAAAATTTGTCGGATAAGTCTTCTACCAATGCGACAGGATGTCTAAAAGTTCTTTATTTATTATCAATTATTGTTTTTGGTATTACGCAGAATGCGTAAGATTGCGAAAAGAAAAAAGATTTTGCAAATGTTTTCTCAGAACTATACGAATTTAGCCAGGAACGCAATGTATTTGGAACAAAAGCCGCAACATTTACTCGTATATCTTACTGCGCTATTTTAGATAGTTTTTGTTTAATAAAAGTTTATTTTACTGTTGTTATTGAACTCCTCAAAAAAAGAAGAACAAAATGTTGTTCGATGATATTGATGATGCTAATAATTTTTAACAACCACAAATACGGAGCATTGACATTATTATCGTTGTAATAATCTTCAGTACAATCTTTGTGAAATATTATTAATTCACGATATTGTTAATTCTTTTGCGCTTCATTTAACTCAAGAATAATAATAACTCAAGAATATAATTTTCCGGCATTTTTAGTTTAATATAATGGAATCAATTCTTTATTAGATCTGTTTTATTAAATCTGTTGTCTTTCGTTTTGGAAAATTGTCGCAAATTTTCAAGCATTTACTTTTGCTTTCCTCTTACGATATTATTATTACTTCAACAGAACTTTTAAAATGTCTGATTGTATGTTATGCTTAGTCAGACAGAATCTGAAAACGTGTGAACATAATGACGAACACAGACACATATCCCAACCAACATAAACTTTAGCTATTGAGAGATGTTTAATTTTGCTCTTAAGATTTGAAAACTTTAGCTAGTCAATGGAAAGCGTTTGAGATTAAGTATATTTCTTAAATCAATAATCGATTCTAAAAACATACACAATTATGTTGACCGACTACACGACACCCTATCCATGTGCTTAAGTATACTTTCTCTTAGATACAACTAATTCTTTATAGAAAATAAGCATAAATCTGATTTTGATGTTATTGTTATTGTATTTTTGATGTGTAAGGATCTATACGCGCAGCGGGGTAAATTTCTATTTCACAATAAAATCACCAAACAAGTAAAAAAATTATAGTTGGTCTAGACCGACTATACAATACCCTATACCATGCGTTTAGAGACCCTATAACTTAGACCCAACTAACTGGATATAGAAAATAAGCATAAACCAAATTTGAGTGGGATTTTTATTAATTTTTCGGCTGCAGATATGAAAAGTTTATATCGGATGCTATAGCTATATGGGGACTAGGCCTAAAAATGGACCGATGTTTGGTAAAATCTCTTGTATTTTGCAAAAATATATACAAACAAAATTTGAGAAGAATCATTGGTTTTTGATAGATTTAAGTGAAGATCGGGAAGCAGCTTTATATGGGGCCTATGACTAAGAGTTTTCCAATAGGGATCATTTTTGGACTGCTGATTAATGGATGTAATATATACATACAAACCCAATTTGACTAAGATTTGTATGGTAATTTGGATCTTATGGCAATATATGTTGATTTCATAGGGGTCATTTGTATGGGGGCTAGGTCTGAAAATGGACCGATTCTCACCAATTTCAATAAAGTTCATCCCATGGCCGATAAAAGATAACCAAATCTCATCAAAATATATTCATAATTGCGACCTGCATTTTGATTACAAGCTTTACATGGACACACAGACGGACGGACGGACGGACGGACGGACATCGTTAAATCGAATCAGATAGTGATTCTGATTCGATCGGTATAATTAAAGTTGGGTGTAGGTCAAATATTTTTGGTTGTTACAAACAACAGCAGAAAGTCATTATACCCAAACCACATAGTGGTATAGGGTATAAACAGCGTAACATGTGAGACTTAATACAAAATCGGTGTGACATGATTGTATTGGTGAAAAAATTATGATATGTAATAATCTGTTTGAAAATGAAGAATAAAAAATGAAAAATTAAAAACGAAAAAAGAAAAAAAAAAATGAAAAATTATAATTGAAAAATAAAAATTTTAAAATAAATAATGAAAAATAAAAAATTAAAAATGAAAAACGAAAAATGAAATATGAAAAATTAAAAATGAAAAATGAAAAATAAAAAATGTCAAATGAAAAATGAAAAATAAAAACTAAAAACTAAAAATTAAAAATGAAAAACTAAAAACTAAATAAAAGATTTAAAATGAAAAATAAAAAATTAAAAATAAAAAATTAAAAATGAAAAATAAAAAATGAAAAATAAAAAATGAAAAATAAAAAATGAAAAATAAAAACTGAAAAATAAAAAACGAAAAATTAAAAATTTAAAATTAAACGATTGAAATAATAAATATTAATAATATTGCTTGCTGTAAGTGATACAAAGATGACGCTTTCTGATTGATTTTGAAAAAGTGCCATAAAACTCTGTTTACGCATCTCAAATGTGATCGGATTTTTTTTGCCTACAGATATGAAAAGGTTAAAAAGTGGACCGATCATGACCATATTTTCTGAATCCACTTATTTTTGCCAAAAACATACACAAATCAAATTTGAGAAAAATCTATGCAATATTTTTTTTAGATTTATGTGAAGATCGGGAAGATGTTTTATATGGCGGCATGACTAGTAATTGTCAAGCAGGGCTTATTTTTGGACTGCTGATTAATAGGTGTAAAAAAAACTCACAATATAGTTTTGGATCCTATGGTCATTTAAGTCGATCTCGTAGTGGTTATTTGTATGGGGACTAGGTCCGAACATGCTCCTATTTTCAACGATTTTAGCAGCTTTCGTCATATGGACGAAAAAAACTTACGCATCAAATATCATCCATATATATTTGGGACGTGTAGCTTGATTACAAACTTTAAATATGAACGGACAGACGGACGGACATCGGTAAATCAAAGAGTCGATCGGTAAAATCAAAGATAGATCAAGATGGGATTAGATTAAAAAATGCACTGATTTTAACCATATATTTACAATACATTTATAATTCTGAAAAGTATACACATGTAAACCCAATTTGAGAAATATCTACTCATTATTTTTTTTTTATACCCTCCACTCCAGTGTGCAGAGGGTATATATAAGTTTGTCATTCCATTTGTAATAATTAGAAAAAAAAATTGCACCCCATTAAATATATATATTTGTGATCCTTATAACAATCGGAGTTGATATAGCGATGTCCGTCTGTCCGTCTGTGGAAATCACGATGACGGCATCAATCGGGCAGCTAGGGTGCTCGTTGACATAAAAAATGATTCATTAATATCCTGGGAAGTTTTCTATTTAAAATCGTCCAAATCGGATGATTAGGGCCCGAGATTTGAATGAAGAACTAAAAAACTCTTGAAAAAATATAATTTTCTATGTTTTTCTTGTCACGATCACGCCCTCAATAGGACATCTAGGGTGATCATTTTTAGTGAGTATGATTCACCAAATTCATGGAAAGATTTCTGTTTCAAAAATCATTAAAATCGGTGGAACAAGTCCAGGGAAATCTCTGAAAAAGTAAAAAAAAAAAAATTAAAAATATGATGTTTCTATATTGTTCTTGTAGTTATTCTAAATGTTGTATTGTTGTCATAGCTGGACTTGTTGTTTTTGTGGTCGTTGTTGTAATAATATAATAAAAACTAACCATTTGAAAATTTTTTTATACAACTCTGGTAGAAAAATGTAAAGTTTCCATTGTTTTGGCTTCACTAAAAAATTTATTAGATCATTTCTGTCATTGCCACGAGACTGCCTACAAAGTTTCAGATCGATTGGGTCACGGGAAAAGGGTTAAAATTCAACCAAAATTTTTTCGACAAGCAGACACTACTAGTTAATATAAAGGGAGTAAAAATTCACCAGCATCTAAAGCAAATAATGCTAAAATACCTAGTTGTTAATAAAATAGAAACAATATAAATTTAGCAAAAAAAAAATTTTATGTATTAATTTATTTAAAGAGAAAAACACAAAAATAACATTTGATGTTGTATTTTTTGTGTGTAATATTTACATATCCATACATACACATATTAAATAATACATATATTCTATATATGTATATCCATAATAACTGCATGTTAGAAATAAATAGGTATATTATTTTATTTGCATGAAATTCTGCAATACATTTCTTTTGCATTAACAGAGTGTCACTTCGTTTTGCTCAGCGTGACTATACCGCAGTAGATGGCGCCACAATTTTTGTTCTAATTAGCTTTGCAATAGTTATTTCTATTTTAACATGAATGTCCATATTTTCAACTAGATATCATACAGAACAATGTTAAGAGTATACACGGGTTGGTCTTTTATTTCATACGTTTTTTCATTCTTCTTTTACAAATATGAACATAAGTTTGGCATGTTAACTTTTTGTTGTCTTTAAAAAATAGAGTTACCGAGTTATCAATGAGTTTTTTGCTTTCAAAAAAGTTCTACATAGTTACATAGAAATATTATTCAGCTTTACCTACAAAATACCTGATTGCGATTACATCGAATTTTTAAAAATTGTTTATAATTACTAAAGCATTATTATTCACATAAATAAAAAATTGTACTTTTGAAATTTTCCATTCAAATTTTAGAAAATATCAATTCTAAAAACTGGAATTAAAATTTCAAATTATAAATTAGAAAATATTAATTGAATTTCAGAAAATCATATCAAAACGTCGGAAATAATAATTCTTAATTTGGAAGACAACAATTGCATCTTTAATAAATAAATTGTATTCGTTAAACTCAAATTGAAATTCCAAAAAAACACCAAATATGTTTACATTTAAAAAATGCTTTTTTCTATTCTTCTTTGTGTTTTTCGCTTATTTTGACAGAGATGCCACTAATTTACAATTTAAATAAATAGAAAAATAGATTAGTCGACAGTCGTTAAGATGTATGTACTTAGTGAATCACTTAATTCTAAGTGCAAACAACAATAGCTGTCGATATATTTTGCGATTGTCGGATCGTTGAAATTTACAGAATCGGACTACAGAAAATATTAATTTAAATTCAATGAATTTTAGAAAACCTCAAATGATACTTGAGAATTGCGAACATAAAAATTGTGACATAAATAAACGCAATTTGATGAGAATGTTATTTATATATAAATTTTCCTAATTTTTTTTTTATGAAAATTTGAAGTTTTTCAGAAAATAAAGATAACAAATTATTTTATTAAAAATGTTGTCCCAAACGTTAGTTTTTTGCGTTTGGCATCCCTAATTTAATTATTTATTATTATAAATTTATTCTCTATGTTTTCCAAATATGGCAATTTTTAATAAAAAAGTTGAGAGAGCTTTTTTTTTTTTGGCTATTATTTTGTTACTCCATCCGATCTATATGGCCGCAATGAAGAAATATTTGGCCAGTTAAAAGAAACTGTACAGCCATCTCCAATTAGCACGATTTAATGCATATAGCCACCCTACACAACCATTACCTTTGCAATGGAGGTTAGGGCGAGTTATTTAATTAGCAAAAACTAAACTAAACGAGAAGTTATGTCATATGCATGCCGACTAGCAACCACAATGACCAAAAAGCAAACACCGAAATAAATTCGAAATAATAGAAAAGACGAAAACCGACCTAAAGAATTTTCTGAAATAATTTGGTATTAAGGTTAACGAATTGTTTACTTTTTCCAATATTTTGTTTACATTTATTATCAATACTCAAACCCATGTGGAGGGTATCAAAGATTCGGCACAACCGAATTTAACACTCTTACTTGTTTTAGTTGAGTTGTCTCTCTTTTCAAGGTGTTTTTTAATAACCATTTGGGGTGTTAAGACTACACCTATATAGTTATACTCATTTGCTATTCCTACAAAATTGTTCTCTATATTTTACTTTTTCATAAGCAGAAATCCTTTTTTAAAATCTCAAATCATCTGCGACTTCACCAAATTAAGTTCCATATTCCCTGGTCACAATATACTTCCAAATTTTTGACCATAGTTTGCATAAATTTTATGTCACTGCCAGTAGTATAATATCGTCTGCATATAATAGCAAGCGCAACACTCATCAATAATTAAACCCCCATCTAAATTTTAATGAAGGCCGTTTAGATAAATTGTAAATAACAAAGGCGAGAGAAGTCACCCTTGCTTACCTTTACCTGTCCAAACAGCTGATTTTGTGCGACTATATATATTCCATATCAAATTAGTAACTTTTGTAGAAACTCCTAGTACTTCCAGCTTGTATAGTAAGGAAGCCCTTGGAACTCTATCGAAGGCAGCTTTGAAATCTACAAATCGTTGAAACTACAATGAACTACAGATGCTAAATTAAATATGTTATCAACTGTATATTGGTCTGAAACCAGCCTGGAATTCATTTCATTCATTCATTTGTCATTTTCAACCCAATTTATTAATCTTGAATGAAGAGTTGCCATTAGCACCTCAGCTACGCAGTTCATAAATGAGATTCCTCTATAGTTACACGGATTATTTATATCTCCTTTTTGTGATTTGGAAATCCATAAATTCCTCTCCAAATCTAACTGTTTCAAAAATAATATTAAAAGATTTAACCAATTCATTTAAAAAATCTTCTGTTGTGTTTTTAACTATTTCATAGGTAACTCTATCAGCTCCTGGTGTTTTGTTAGGTTTAGTCACCCGTTGGACATTTTTAATTCCTCTTTTGTTTTGTCTTTGTCCATTATTATGAACAAATAAATAATGTATATCATTAGTTATTTGTTGCTGATTTAAAAGATTTTGGAAGTGCTGCTTAAAACCTACTGCTGATATGTTTGAGGTCCCGACTTTTGACCTGTCTGTCTGTCTGTCTCACTTTGACCCCTTTAGGGTGCCCCAATCGAGTCCAAATGTATGTTACTTTGGAGAGCCGACCCACACATGCCAGTGGCACACCCCCTGAAGCCCCCTGGGAGATTCCCCATACAAACATTTAAAAAAAATTACCATTTTTTGTTAAGAATTGGGCCGACTATGTTTGATTTAATATTAAAATTAACACTCATACGTATACGTATCTTTTACTCTGCTAATAAATAATAATCATACGCAGCTTGACTATGTTATGTTATTCAAAAAGATCGATCGGATGAGGCTAAATAACTTTTAGATCACTCCGTGATAGATGATGCTTTCTGTTTGATTTTAAAAAATGATATAAAAAAATCTTTAATTACTAGATGTTTACACATCTCCCCTGTGATCGGACTCACATGATTTTTTTTTGATGATACATTTTAGTAAGTAAATATTAAGAAGCAACGTAATATAGGGATTATGGCAGATGATTCTGAACTGATTGTTGTAATAAAGAGTAGTTTCCGGTTAAAGACTTTTGTATTTACGTAAGCACATTATAAAGGTGTAAATATTTTAATAATATTCAAAATAAATATTGGAGATAAAAACGAATTTTACATTAAATTGAAACGGATTATTTATATCAAGTTGATGCGTACAGCGGTCTTCAAATCAATATCAGAAAATATCATCAGTTTCTCACTTGTCTATAAATATTTAAAATATTCATTTGAGATATAAAAAGAAGTTGTATTGAGCATACTATAAGATCCACAATCAAGAGTTATGGTTCAATTTTATTGTGCATTCTATAAGATCTACAATCAAGAATTATCCTGCTTATTGTCAATATTTGGTATCAAGAGCAAGTTTTGAATTTAAAATTTTTTAAATAACATTTTTTAATAACAGATGTTTGCTGGGATTTGAGTAATTTTGTTATGTAGTCATCACAACTTTCAATGTCGCCTAATCGGTATGAATATTAGGTCGGAGCGACAAGCAAGTGCTAGAATGTCATTTCAACTTTTGGTGGAATTTATGTAAATAAATATAATAATACTGAATGTACAATTTGATTCAAAACTTCATTTTTGGAGTCGCAGCAGCCGCTAAACATTTTAACATATGGCATAATTTAAAATAAATAATTTAAATAAAATTTATTTTTCTATATCAAATTTGCAATTCATGTAAATTATTTCTAAGAAAATTTAAAAATATTAAATTGTTTTCAGAGATGAAAAAAAAAATAAAAAAATTAAAAAGACCTTACTTTCCTACAGCTTTTCAGTAAATTTAATTAAATAAATTGTTTTAATTCTTGAATTTTATTTTAGCCATTTAACGAAAAATCTTATATTTTGCAATTGATCAAGTAGATTGCAATCAGTTAATAATTACTTGATTTAATATTATTTAAAATTCTGACAATTTAGTTTTTTAAAATTAACTCCGATCTGCCTCAAATTTCCCATATAGTATTGAAATCTATTTGAAGATATAAAATTCGAATGAAAAAAATTCCCATGCAACATCACTCCACCCTAATGGATGTAATGTGTTTAATATAAACGTAATAAACGTTTTTCAACAAGATTTCTTTTATTATTAGTTTTTTGCGGTTATATAAACACTTGAATTATTTATCTCAAACCACCTCCATAAATTAGTGAAAAACTTATTTTATTAACGCATACAACCAAACAAATATCCATTAGCAATAATCTCAATCTTAACAAGAAAATTGAATTCGTTCTAGAACGACTCTATGATACCCTATATCATGAGTTTAATGAATTAGTCTTAGGTCCAATTAATTGGATGTAAAAAAAAACAAGTGTAATGCAAATTTGGGCGTCTTTGTTCTGAATTTGTATTCCACAGATAGGCAAAAGTTCATATCGGATGGACCGAAATATGGACCGACTATGACCATTTTTTGGTAAATTGACATATACAAATCAAATATCAAAAAAAAATCTCTGGAACAGCTTAATATGGTGACTGCGATTAAAAATGATTTTTTTCGAGCTTGTGTTTAGACTATTATTCGATGGCTGTAATAAACACACACAACCTAAATTTGACTGAGAAATATGTAATAGTCGGGGTTTAGGGCAATTTTAGTCCATCATATAAGGGTCATTTGTTCCAACATTTTTGGTTGGTACAAACATCAGCACAAACTCATTATTCCCTGATAATAATAATAATAATGGAAAACCAGCAAACTACTGAGAAAAAAATAAAACATTTCGGTTGAACAAAAAACCAGCCATTCACAAAACGCAAAAAAAGATAATAAGCTTATGCACGTTTTTCTCAAATTTAGAAGAAGAAGTTTAACTGGTAGTAAAAGAAATAATTTGTGAAAAAAAAAAAAACAAGTAAGAAAATTATTGTCGATCTAGACCGACTATACGATACCCTATACCATGCGAAAGAAAGAAAGTGATTCTGATTCGATCGGTATAATTAAAGATGGGTCTAGGTCAAATATTTTTGGTTGTTACAAACAGCAGCACAAAGTCATTATACCCAAACCACATAGTGGTATAGGGTATAATTAAGGAAATGGTTTAGATACAGTTTGATTTAAACCAGAGCCTACGGTCAAGCTTGAGTACTCGTGCTACTCGAGTTTAACGCGTAGCTCGAGTAGTAAAAATTAAAATGTTTTTATTTTTAAATCATGTAAAAAGATAAATATAAGTATTTAGTATAACAAATGTATGCTTTGCTTAAGTTTCAGTTGAATTGGACTGTCCTGCTGGCATGGGTAAACTACTACTCAAATGTATAAAAATATTCACTCCATAGATGTTTGACTTCACTTAAAAAAAAAAAAAAATTCCCCAATACGTTGTACGATTTTATATATTTTGAAGTCAGTTATACTGAAAGATTGCCCTGCTAAAATATTAAAATATTCTAATTAAAACTATGGACTGGGCTAACTACTACTCGAAAAAGATCATCCACTTTCCACTCAAATGTATGAAAATATGATCTTCGTATATTTGCCTATTTACAAAAAATTTTTCAAACGCACTTTGAAAAAGTTCTTAGTATTTTAATCTGAATATAAGTACAGAATATGTTTTTAAAATTTCAAATCATTACGACAAAAATGTTGGCATGTGGAAACAACTACTCGAAAAAGATCGGGGATTTAGCAAAAAGTGTTAAAAATAAAAAAAAAATATAAAAATTTTGTTTATTCACTACCTGCAATTCACTATATTCATAGATTACTCATAAAAAATTTTAATCCATTCCAACATTGCGGCGTCGGTATAGACTAATATTTGACACTTTCCATAGAAATGTGTAAACATATGCTCTTACAAAAAGTATTTAAAGCACACATGGCACAAATTTATTATTATATATCAAATTTATTTCATAATATACATTATTACATTATATACATTATATATATTTATTTACATTATATACATTATATACATTATATACATTATATACATTATATACATTATATACATTATATACATTATATACATTATAAACATTATATACATTATATACATTATATACATTATATACATTATATACATTATATACATTATATACATTATATACATCATATACATTATATACATTATATACATTATATACATTATATACATTATATACATTATATACATTATATACATTATATACATTATATACATTATATACATTATATACATTATATACATTATATACATTATATACATTATATACATTATATACATTATATACATTATATACATTATATACATTATATACATTATATACATTATATACATTATATACATTATATACATTATATACATTATATACATTATATACATTATATACATTATATACATTATATACATTATATACATTATATACATTATATACATTATATACATTATATACATTATATACATTATATACATTATATACATTTTATACATTATATACATTATATACATTATATACATTATATACATTATATACATTATATACATTATATACATTATATACATTATATACATTTTATACATTATATACATTATATACATTATATACATTATATACATTATATACATTATATACTTTATATACATTATAAACATTATATACATTATATATATATATGAGTACGGACACCAAATTTCAAGTAATCTGGCCAAAATTGTGGCTCGGACGAACTAATACTCGAAAAAGATCAGACTCTTCCCATACAAAAATGTGAAAATTTGCTCCCTTTTATTTTACAGAAAATTTTTTATAACAACTAAGCCAAAAGTTATATTTTTTAGAGTTGGATATGTAAGGATAATATCTCTTTTAATTTTCAAACGTTTCTGAAAATAATTGTGGGTTGGCCGAATTACTACTCGAAAAAGCTCGACTACTTTCCATAGAAATGTATGAAAATACTCACTCCATGGAAGTTTGACATTTTCCAAAAATAAATGGTACAAATTAATACATACTAGCAGATTCCGGCGCTCGAAATTCGAGTGCAATTTCTAGGTAGCTTTATATTTCAACTTAGCCAATTCACAAACCAACACTTTTATAGTTTACTGTTATTGTGAATGAAGATAACTAACTCATTTACAAACCCATTAACAAATTTTATAAAACACACATGGCATATGTATAATTTTATGTATGCGTTAGTAGCAACTTTAAATGCAAGTTATTCCAAATAAAGGAAAAAATTTAAATTTCTGTAAATCTGCAAAATGGCTCTAAATCGGGGTAAAAATGTAGAGCAAAACATCGGTCACAAGAAATCGCCTAGCCTATTAATATTAGATTGTAGTCCTTCATATCAACAGATTATTTTCCGAAAATATTGGAGCACTCGGGTGAAAGGTGCGGGGTGGGCACTACAACTCGAAAAAGAACAGTAATGAAAAAACCAAAAATTAAAAACAATTTTTTTTACGTTTTTTTCAACAATTGCAACTGACTATATCTTAAGACAACTCATTTAAATTGTTAAGCCATTCGCACTAAATTGTGCTATTGGCAACCTACTATTCGAAAAATATCAGTCAGTTTCATTACAAATATTTGATAAAATGCACTTCATGCAAGTTTGAGATCGATTTACAAAAAATATTTACGGCACACATGGTACAAATTTATGTACCATAAAACTGCAAATAAGAGCACATTACGTCCTTAAAATTTCAAACTATTATATTAAAAAAAAAATAATTTTTTAATCCTTTATTTAATTAAATTTTATAAACTTAAACTATAAATTAGCAAATAGTATGACAAATAAATTAAAACACACGGTCCCATTGCGAGATCTCTAGTATATTATATATATAATATTAGAAACAAATTTTAAAAAATAATTATAATTTATACAATATTTATTAATATTTTATATACTCGTATGTACATAAATGTAAAGAAAAATACTAAAAAAACATAACTTTCATATCATGGAAAGATAAAAACTACGTCAAGGGATAAAAAAAAAGTACTAAATAAGAAAATTATGCGCAAAACCTGAAAAAAGAAACAAAAATGTAAACCTGAAAAGACATTTAAACTATTAAATTCAACGATAAACCAAATACATTTCTAACAGAGTGCCAGCAGCATCCACAACAACCCAGCAACAACAGAATGACAACGACACCACAGTTGTAGCAACACCAGCAACAACCGGTAACTAAGAATTAAAATGAAGAATATTTTTAGAATAAATTGTATTACTAAAACACACAGGCTTAAGAAATCACTTACATATATTGAAATTATTTCCTATGGAAACAGAAATAAGTAATTTAAATATAAAAAAATAAATAAAAATAGAAAAAAAAAAAATTAAATGATAAACACAAATGATAAAAATGGTAGATAATGGTAAAGAGGAGGGGCTGCGAAGACAGGACGTACATCACGAGAAAGTGCAAAAAAGAATGAACATTTTTTTTGCTATACTCCGAGTTTCATGGGTATGCGGAGTTTGGTTATATGAATACGGGTCAGAAGAACTTACCAACCTGTCAGAGAGGGTAATTAACCCATGCCACTTTGATCTTTCTTTTATTCTGCATTGTAATCAAGCGGCATGTAACAGAATCCCATATAAATATATTTGTATCGGGACTACGTCGAACAATTAATCGATCATGACCGTATTTGCTAAAAAATACTTATTTTGAAAAACATATAGAAACGAAATTTTTGATAGATTTAAGCGAATATCAGAAAAAACAGCTTTTCATAGGGATTCTGATTAATAATTGTTTTACAGGGTTTACTTTTGGACTACTGGTTAATAGAGGTAATAAATACACACAAACCAAATTTGACCGTGATCGATATGATAATTGCATATTATGGCAATTGACAATTGAAAAATTATGCAAACTACTGAAATGTTAAAACAATAAAACTTTAAATTTAAAACTTAAAAAAACTATCCTTGAGTGAAATTTTCACTAGCGCCGTCCGACAAATTACTACTCATTGTTTCTGCTTTGTATTAGTGGTTCTAGTTGGAATTAAGGGGGGGGCGGGGTAAGGTAAGGTTTTAAAAGCGAAAAAAGACGTATTTTCATATTTTTTTTTTGATGATATGAATAACGTTGGATTATTTCATACACACGTATGCGTAACATTTGAGAAATCTTAGAAAAAAATTTTCAATTAAAAATTTTAATGAGTACATGACAGCGAATTTCCAGAGGCGTTGTTGTTTTGCGGTGAACACCATCATGTGAAATAAAAAAATAGAAATGCGTTTTTTTTCTTGGCAGCATTTTGAAGTGAAAAACACGATTTTTGCTATAAAATTTCGGTAATTTGTTGTTAAAAAGTGGGGAAGAGAATAGAAAATAAAAAAAAATCTTTGTGATTACCTGGCGAATTATGTGTAGATGTAGTGCGTAAAATTTCAAAAAAAAATCGGTCGAGTAGATTTTGAGTTATGATGTTCGCAGACTTCGAACATTTATTTGCGAGAAAATCGATTCAAAGTTTTTTTTTAAACTGAAAACGCAGTATCTTCTTTAGTTTTGCTTCGATTTACTTGAAATTTTGCACAACACTCTCAACATGTCGTGTATGCAGAAAAAGAAATACAAAAAAAAAAAGGTTTTAAACGTGTTGTTATTGATGGGGTCACATCCATTGTAGATATATCACAAGCAGAAATGGGGGGTTGGGTTTCCAAGAATTGTGGAAACAAAATGCAAGCTACGGCTATCGAAAAATAGAAACATAAACACAAAAATTAAGGGTTTTATTCAAAATTCAAAGTAGTTTCAAAAGTTACTTTCCTTTATTTTTGACAATATAGCGGTGAATTACACATGTATATAAAAATTAAATTTTCTTCGAAATATCGAAATATATAAAATTTAGCACACACAAAAAATTAATTTTATGTATGACGAGTTGAGCAACGATTAGAAAACGAATACCATGTCGCGGTTAGAAATTTAGATTTTACAACAAATTTAAAGGAAAATGTCATATAAAACGAAAAGCTTATATAACAACAACGCACTCTGTATGTGACCATCCATTCAACTTAGACCTCAGTGAGATACAGTAGGACTTCTTTAGCTCTCACGTAAATATAATGAGTTTCAGCTTAATTCAGAGGTACGCCAGGTTTTGCTCTTCCTCCTTCTCTTTTCCTTATTTTTCTAAAAGACCTCCTTGGCCACACTTTCAATTCTTTGTACTCTTTCGCGGATGGCAGCAGCATTTATCATTCATTTTGCTTTAATTGTAGACCAAGCCTCTTGGAGGTTGGGGGGCGAAAGGTGGACAATGAATGATACATTTAGTCAAGACCTGTTAACAAGCTCCGAGAGATTTTAATGCACTTAAGACTCAAAGTTGTCTGTTGACCCAAAGGGCCATGGATTCAACAATGTCGTCTGTATATATGGGTGGTATAGATATTGAGGAATCGGATACTCTTAATGTTCTGGGTATTAGAATTCAATGTGATGTTCGTTGGAACGAGCTTATTTTTCAGGTGTCGAAAGAAGCATTCAAGTGTTTTGGTTTTCTGAGACGGTGTTAAAAGTACTTCACTCCTTCGGACCTCCTTAAAATCTATGCCACTTACATCCGACTCCCATATATGGAAAGGATCTACAAAGTCTATTTTAGAGCTACTGGACTGTGTTGTTGTTTGTGATGCTCATTAGTAACAATAGAGTATCCAACTCTATTGACACGTTGGAACATCGTCGGGATGTGGATTATATAGTACTGTTCTATAGATACTAAAATGAGAAATGTTCTTATGATATTAGAGAACTTATTCCAAGTGCCCGAGTTTCAGTTCGCTCTACTCGCTACTCTAGTAAATCACATACATTTGTTGCCTATTGTCCAGTTGACCTCACAACGTATTACATAAACATTTCGTCTATCAGTGGAACTAGCCATATGTGGAGTAACCTTTTCTGGCAGTTATAATCTAATAAAATTTAAGTCATATATCCACAAACACTACACCCTCTTTCCTCCTTCCCATAACCTATTTTCCTGAGATCAACACAGTGCACTGCATCTGTAGGAGGCATCCCCTGAGTGTTGATCAATAATTGAAAAAGTGAAGGTTATAAAACCGTGTAATCAAATTAACTGTTAATTTGTTGTTGTTAAGTGTTGATGTCTCTTTGTTGCAACGGCACTGCATCAAAAGTGTTCGAAATTTACCGATATTAAAATGGCCGATGAACAACTAACTTCGCCGGAAACTAATTTTAAAATACCTTACATAAACGTTTTATAAGAACTAGCAGATTCCAGCGCTCGAAATTCGAGTGCAATTTGTAAGCAACTTTATTTCTCAACTTAGCCAATTCAACCAACCAACACCAATAATAAACCGAAAATTGTTGTGAATGAAGGTAACACACTCATTAGTAAACACATTGACAAATTTGATAAATACACACATAGCATATGTATAATTTTAAATATGTGTTAGTAGCAACTTTAAATGCAATTTACTCAAAATAAAGGAAAAAAATTTAAATTCTGTAAATCTGGTGAACAGCTAAATAGAAATACCTTTCAAATAGTATACGTTTGGCCAAAATCGGTATAAAATGGTAGATCAAAACATCGGTAACAAAAAAACAATTAAGCGTTTAAAAAATAAAAACCAACTTAGCAACACTGAAGATAAGAAACGCACACAATTTTACAGTGTACAATACATCCCTGGGTTAACTGACAATAGGAATATGAAAACTACAATAAAACAAAATAACATAAGCTTTGCGTATAAACCCAACAAAACACTAAGCGCAATATTTACAAACGTCAAAACACCTATAAACAAACAACAACAAAACAACGTAGTATACGAAATAACATGCAAAGGAAATAATGAACAGAACTGTGATATGATCTACATTGGAACAACAAAGAGAACACTATGCACAAGAATGGGTGAACATCAATCAGACATAATAAAGAGAAAAGAATCAACTGCATTATCACAACATATTATTGAAACCGGTCACACAGCTGATTTCCAGGGAATCAAAATATTGGATGAAGAAAATAATGTAAGGAAAAGGTACACAAAGGAAAGTTTACATATACAACAACACATACACAAAACTCTAAATTACAAAGAAGACACTGATAAAATATATGGTTGCTATAGAGTTGCAATAAATAAGCTGTGACAATTAAATTAAGATGTGGTTATATATTAAATCTGTGTTTTTATGTTACATGTTATATGTAAATTGCAAATTAATGTATGAATTAATGTAAAAAACGTACACTTTGTAAGTCCTTAATGTTTTGGTGATTAAATAATTGTATTAAGGTTGTATTTATATATTTTTATTTTAAATAGACAAACCCTAGAAAAAGTCGAAATAAAATCGACGAAACGTCGGGTAAAAACTGTAGTTAAAATTGCGTTTTAATTACATACAACTGTAGGCCTTATTAGCTTAATGAATCAAACATTTAAAAAAAAAATCGCCTAGCCTATTAATATTATATTTTCATTGGACTGAAGTGTGGGAGAATTGCAAAAGTTTAAGTAAAAATTAAAAACAAGACATTTGTCCTTATATTACCTGATTAAAAGAGTTAATTAATGTTAAAAATGAAATTTTTCATGGAGTCGCTAACTAAATTGAATAAGTACACTGAGAACAATGAATTTAAAAAAAAATTGCGAATAACTATGTTGCACAAATTTATGTACAACTGAAATGTTTTAATAAGTGAAAGAATTATGAAAATATCTTAAAGTTTGTAACTTGTAAGAAAATTATACTTCAGCTCATGTTAGCTTTGCAAATGTTATTTATTGCGATCTTTTGCCGTGTCTCTGTGATTGTGTTTTTACTTTACGTTCCTTTGGTTTGTGTGTCCGAAAGGAAGTGGGCTAGTATCTGGCAATGGCTTTATTTAATGGATGTCCTAATTGAAGATTATTTATATTTATATCTCTAAAAAATAAAGTAGTTGAAAGGGAATTATTAAGAGCCACCACTATGGACTCACTTCAAGAAAAAACAAAAAACAAACAAAAGCACACACAAAAAAACACCTACAAATGCGTTCGTACAAAATTAGTATGGAAATTGTGTCAAGATATAATGATGTATCTATCAGTTGGTCATCGCTTAACAAATAAGAAAATATTCTAACTCAAGCAAATACCCAATATACAATTTTGATGAAAGTTCGAATACTAATTTCTCAATGTTTTGAATTAAGAATATTAAATATACAAAAATGTTACTAATTCTGGAGCCTCCACAATTGTTTTCATATTAAAATCTGTTCCATTCAAAAACCTTAAAAATATCCAATGTTTCTCTCACTTACATATATCAAAACAAGTAAGAAAATTACAGTCGGTCTAGACCGGCTATACGATACCCTATACACCCTATCTCTTACGTTTAACTGCTTTAGAAAATAGGCTTAACCCAAATATGAGCGAAATTTGTATTAATTTTTTAACTTCGGATATGAAAAAGTTCATATCGGATGCCAAATTTGTATGGGGACTAGGTCAAAAATAAACCGATTAAAAACATAAACAAACCAAATTAGAAAAAATCTGTGCAATATTTTTTGTTTTTTGATAGATTTAAGTGGAGGTCGGGCATCAGCTTCATATGGGAGCTATAACTAAGAATTAGCCTATAGGGTTTATTATTGTGATACTGATAAATTTATTTATTTATTTATTTTTTCAGTCTATGGAATCATCCTTACAGACTACTTAAAGTAGACATCTATATATAATTTACATATATAATTAAACATTTAACAAAATTGATATATAACATTTATTTAATTCAGTTAATTTATTGCATTTAAGTGTAATATAATATCTCTTCTCACAATATCCAATCCTTTATTAAAATCAATAAATTGATACAGCATATTAAACTCATCACAAATTCTATGAAGTGGAATAAAATTAGCATAGATCGTGCAATAATATTTGATAGTTAGAAAGTTATAATTTCTTGATGATCGAAAAGGAATATTTATATTTATTTTGTTGATAAGAAATTCAGATTAATGACTATCATTTACAGGTTTTAACAGGAAAGTAACATTTAGCATATGTCTCCGACTTTTCAGTGTAGGAAGCCTAATTAGGGCTAGACGCTTTTCATAAGATGGCAACCTCATATTAGGATCCCAGCCCAAACCACGAAGACAAAATAACAAAAATTGTTTTTGAACTGGTTTAATATTGTTCGAATGTATATGATATTGCGGATCCCAAACTATAGACCCATATCCGAGTATTGGTCTTACCAAGGTAATAAAAAATTGTTTTGTCGTATACGGATCTGAAAACTCTTTAGCCCACCGTTTAATAAAGCCAAGTACATTAGTAGCTTTATTTATTGTTAGCGAAATATGACTTCTAAAGTCTAATTTTTTATCCAGAAGTACGCCAAGGTTGTTGAATGAATCCACTAAATCAAGCAGAGCATTATTCATGATATACCGACCATTAATTGGAATTGATCTTGTAAAAATCATATATTTACATTTTTTGATATTTAGGTCCATTAGATTAATATTACACCAAGTAGTTAAACGATCAATATCATACTGTAAAAGTGATTGCTGCTCAAGATTGTAGAGGGTAAAAATTAACTTTACATCGTTTGCATACATTAATGTAGTTGATTGTTTAATTACAGAAGGATGATCATTTATAAATAGTGTAAATAAAAGAGGTCCCAAGTGACTACCTTAAGGTATACCAGATAATACTTGTATGTTGTTGGAATACAAGTTACGAAACTTAATACATTGTGTTCTGTCTTTTATATATGATCCAAGCCATTTTATCAGCAATATACCAAAGCCCATACGGTCAAGCTTAAGGAAGAATAGATCATGATTTACTTTATCTAATGCCTTGCTAAAATCATTATAAATAAAATCTGTTTCTTTCATGTTAATACAACTATCATTTACCAAAGTTGTACGCTCCAAAAGATTTGTTATTGTAGAGCGTGATTTGCAGAATCCATGTTGCGTTGGAGATATGATAGAGGACACATGACACATCAAATAGTTTTGGAATAGCACTTAATTTAGCAATACATTTATAATTCGAAATACCAGCTTTAGATCCAGACTTAAAAAAGGGAATAATACATGATTCTTTCCAAATGGGAGGAAAATAACCCAATTTAAGGGATATGTTAAACATATAAATCAAAGGAATATCAATGAATGTGCGCAATGCTTTAAAATGCAAATGGGAACACCGTCAGGACCAGCAGCATACGACAATTTCAATTTTGTTAGAGCATTCAGAACTGTATGTTGATTGATGGATGGTATATTAATAATTGAAGATTCCGATATTATGTATGGACACAGATTATTGCTATAAAATACTGTCGAAGAATAAGTTCATGCAAAAAAGTCAGCAAACATATTACTTACGGAGTTATCATCTGAAAATTCTAAATCACCGTAATTCATAACCGAAGGAAAGTCCGCAGTACGTCTTTTAGAATTAGTAAATTTAAAAAATGATTTTGGATTATTTCTTAGATTATTTCTTACTTTAATTAAATAGTTATTATAGGCCAATTGATTAGCAATAATAAATTCCGATCTCGATAACGAATATTTCATATAATCTCTCAATGTTCCATATTTTTTATAATTTTTGTACATTTAGTTTTTCTTATTTTTAAGTTGAGATAGATGTTTTGTATTCTAAAGAGGACCATTCGATTTAGGATGTAACATTTTATGTACAGATGCCGAGAAACATTCAAAAAGGTGATGATAAAATGTATGCAAACACAAGCCCAACTTATTGCATTGAGATAACACATTTATCCAGTCAATTTGAAATAGATGGAGTTGTAAATCTTGGTAATTTGTTTTATTAAAGCAAAAGATTTTATCGCTGTGAGTTAACTTTTTTTATGAAGAGGATAGGAACAAAAACCAGATATCTCAAGTATTGGATGGTATATATCTTCCGGATTAGAAATAGGGCTATGCCGCAATATTGAAAAGTCATTAGGTTCATTAACGAATATAACGTCCAACAGTCCACCAAATGCATTTGTGACGGAGTTGACTTGGAAATAACAATTTGCCAATAAATCATGAATAAATTCAGCTGAAGAGTCAGAAGAATGAGATGGAACTAAATAATTGGTATCAGGATCAGCTTTCCAGGATATAGACGGCATGTTAAAATCTGCAATTAAAATTAATTAATCTTGATATTGGAGTAGGTTTATTAATTAATGCTTGAACGTTGTTGGAATGAGAAATGGCAGGATCAATACTAGTAATATTTTGAAAAAGATTTGGTAAATATAATGCAGATGCAGTAGTAAACATACACTAACCCAATTTGATCGAGATTTATATGATATTATGGCAATTTAAATCGATCTAATAGGGCTTATTTGTATATGTACTAGGTCTGAACATGAACCGATTTTCACCAATTTCAACAGCATTCATGCTACGGCTGATTGAAGCTTAATTACAAGGTTTACATGGACACACAGACACACGGATGGACAGACAAAAAGTGAGTCTGAGTCGATCGGTATAATAAAAAATGGGTATAGGTGAAATATTTTTGGTAGTCCCAAACATTAGCACAAAATCATACCCTGAATACATAGTGGTATAAGGATTCAAATAAAAGCCATTTTGAAAGCAATCTATTCATATTACACAGATATTCGTTTCAAATGAAACCACTCAAAATTAGAATCTCAGTTTTTAATTTAAATTTTTTATTTATACATGTTGGTGCAATATTGTAGCCTCATGTTTTTTTCCCAGTGATTTCCTGCATTTAAATACAAACAAAAAATCTCTATATACCATCCGAAAAAGCATAATCAATAACAAAAGCAACAAAGGATACATGTTTCTTTATAAACCATTATAAAAAATAATTTTTTTTTTTGTTATGCTGGTACATAATTCTAAACGCAGTATTAAAAAAATATATTACTCACCAAGCGGTTCAGTCAGCTATTGTTTATTCCGTTTTTCTTTGTTATTGTAATTAATTACACAAGGGAACAAGGTTTTTGTTGATTAAGAACTGGATGTTGTTTTTAAGGTTATTTGGGACGCTAAATCCAAATCTAAACTTGGTTATTTTTCTATCAGCTCGACTTTTTGCGATATACCGATAGTTTCAGAGATATCTTTGAAGTTTTGAAAAAAAGAGAAAAAATTTTAGAAAAAGTCAAAAATAGTTACGATTAGTACCTGTTGCTTAAAAATGCGAGCTGATGGAGAAAAATTTAGAATAGATTTGAAATCAGCTACACTAAATTGTTAAAAAAAAATTGCAATAAAGTTCCAGTCATTACCAAAAAAGTTGAATCTTGTTCCCTTGTGTTGTTATTCGCTTATTACACATGCTGCTGTTACATGTTCGATATTGGAAAATGAAAAATTACAGCTTTTTGCAAAGTAGGTGTTAGTTTTCGCGAAATTGCTCAGATAATTAACCTGTTTGTAAAGGTAGTCTGAACTTCTTTAAAGTGCCCTTCTAATTGCGGACAAAATAATAAAAAAATTCAGGAAGAAAATCTAAACTTTCAGTACGAAGTAACCGTAAGATTGTCCCAAACACCAGCAACTCAACGAAAACTGCCAAGCAAATAATTCACGAATATTGTCTTATTACAACAGTCTTCAGTAATTCGCCGTCAAAAAATTAAGAATGCGCCACGATTACTTGGTCGGCACAAAAAACACGTTTTCTTTTTGTTTAAAATAATATGAGTATGGACTGGAATAAGGGAAGTCGAGCTCTGCAATCTGTAGTCAACATATTTTGGAAAAAATTTTATTATATATATAATTTTTCCCATGAGCAAAAATTTAACTTAGACGGTCTGGATGGTTACAATTCGTTCCGAAAAGATTTTAGTAAGACGTCATGATATTTTTTCAAAATAAATTTTAGTAGTGGTTTGGGATGCATTCGGTATCGATGGTATGCTAGAGCTGCAGAGTACCAAAATGAATTCATCAGAATACACAACCTTTCTGCAGACAAATATTGAATCTTTTTTTTAACAAAATCGTTAGAAAAAAACCAACCCGTAAAATCCAATTTTTTATTACACTCTCTTTATTTGTAAATTAATTCACCATCATGTAATTAAATAATTGATTGACTGAAAATATCTATGACAAAAGTCAAGAAATTTTTTTTTTTTGCAAAAAATCATTTTTATCGCGAGTGTGCTTACAAGGTTTCAGCTCGATTGGATCACGGGAAAAGGGTTAAAAATCGATTCAAACAGATACTATGGGTTTATATTAAGAAAGTAAAGTTAATATTTCCCAGCAAGTTAATGCCGCTTTTCACACCAGTCACAAAATATGTCTTAATTGCAATTGCCAGCCCATGATAAACATCTGGAGACTTATTATACGTAAAATCTTTGGTAGCAGTAAGCAATACGAATTTAATACTCGCACTTATATATAAATTAATATAAATTAAGCGCGCATTGAAAACAAGAATAGCAGAGCACAAAAAGGACAGAGAAAAAGGAAGAGCAACAACAGCGCTAAGTCAACATTTGATGACGCAACAACATAATGCGGACTTTGAACATGTTAAGATCTTAGACTATGAATGTAACGAAAATAAACGATTAACTTTAGAGAGCTTAAGAATACAACAAAAAATAAAAACATGTATGAATAGTAAGGAGGACAAAGACAATATTAGTTTAGTTTATACTGTGATATTGTAGGCTACGCAACTGTGATATTTTTGTTTTGTGAAGTCCAGTTTTTCTTTTTGATTATTGTTACAATTATTTATTTATTTATTTTAGTGATTGACAAAAAATTAAAAATTTTAATATATATTTTTTAAATTATAAAATTTATAATAATAGCAGCAACTATTTTTGACAAATGCAATAACAACAGAAAAATGTAAATTATAACTTATTTTGTATACGTTATAAAACTAATTAATTAAGAAAAAATTATTTTTTCTAGGTCTTGAAAATGTTCTCAAAGAGGAACGAAACGTTTGGCAAATGATGTTATAAAAGTTGTTTTATTTGCATCACTAGCAAGGACCAGCTCGTAACAAATATAATCATAAATTAATATAATAATAAATTAAATTAAAAAATTTTAATTTTTCCTTGGACTGTATTTTATCAGTGTGAACCCACATATACATAAATCGAAAACAAGTATTCTTCAACAATAAATGTGAAAGTTTGTTAAATCTATTTTGCTCGTTGAGAATTTATGAAATTTAATGCGAACGACAAATACAAATAAAATCGATATTTTTATGTTTGAATAAGTTATGTTTTATAAGTGTGAAGTCACGTCATGACAAATAAAGACGGTTAAAACTTGTTATCTCTTATATAAACGTTGGCTTTTTTCGTTTTTGTAATAAAAACCACGTTGTATTCTTGCCGAGCAAAAACCTGCTGCAAAGCATAATAAGTTTTCTATTAAATGAAATGAATAAAAAAAAAAAACCAAACAAAGAGCAGTAAAAGACATTTAATAAAAAAAGAGTACAAGAGTAAGAAATGTTGGCATAATACGCAGCAATTGTCAAGGAAATGAAAATCAAAAAGGTCATAAAACGATAAATAATATAACGAATTTAAATAAGATAACAAAAAAAAAAAAAAATAAAAATATAAAGGGCATGAAAAAAGGAAAAAGAAGAAAAGAAATTTAAATGTAAACTAGCTGCTTTTACCCGGTCTTGCCCGGGATGAAAAATGGTTCACTATGCTTATCAGGCGCTGAGTACTTAGTCCCCAATGAACAAATTCCCCAATAAAATGAACTTTCTCCCCAAAAATTTGTATGGGCAGTAAATTAGAAGTTTTTTCTAAGATGCTGCAGCAAAAATGCTTCAAAAATAAGCTGCGGAACGGCTTTGAGTTTTTGATGTGTAAACATCTATACACGCAGGGGGGTAAATTTCTATTTCACAATACAATCACAAAAACAGCGCACATGTGAGAGTCACCTCTTACGCGTAAAATGTGACCATTAAAACAAATCGCTATGACTTATGATTGTTTGATGAAAAAATTATTATATGAAATAACCTTTTTGTCGCTGTGGTCGGACTCACATGATTTTTTTTTTAACTTTATTTATAAACATCAGATATTACAGAATCGTTTGCAAATTAAAGGAATCAGAACTTTTAAAAATTGAATTAGTTCATTCAATAATGGATCATCATTGAGCAGAGAAGTCAAATTCAAAGAAGTTTCAAAAATGAAAAACTAATGCGACGTTTAAAATTGTGCCGCAAGGTTGTTTTAAGCAACTATTTATAGTATATGTATAGTTTTTATTGCGCATACACACGTAGATAAAATTTATCATAAGACTTCTCACTGAGCTGTGTTCCGCGAGCGAGTAACTTCCGCATCCGCGCGCTTGGCAGCTACACCCGTGCGGCCGCGCAGTTGTCGTCAACTTGTTTTAATCGCAAAAATATATTTTTCAGATCATTCTGATATTTTAGCTGAGCTGGGTTCCGAGAGCGCGACGCGTGTTTGGCAGCTACACCCGTGCTGCCGCGTAGTTGTCGTCAACTTATTTTAATCGCAAAAATATATTTATCGCATCATAGCGATATTTTAACTGAGCTGTATTCGCGAGCGCGTCGCGTCCGCGCGCCGCACCTCGCATTTGGCGGCTACACCCGTGCTACCGCGCAGTTCTCGTTAACTTGTTTTAATCGCCAAAATATATTGTTCAAATCATTGCGATATTATAGCTGAGCTGTGTTCCGCGATCACTTCGCGTTCGCGTCCACGTCTGCCTCCGCGCACTGAAATGATGCTATTGAAAAGAATACAGATTGTAAATGCGTTTATTGCAGGACAGATATTGAGATCAGTATGCAAATTTTCACTTAAATAAATACTTAACAAAATTCATGAAATAAAAATATGTAAAAATTTAAGAACTGATTTGGGGAGTAAGTTAATTTTTTTATTTCGCTTTAAAAAAAATGGGGAATTTGTTCATTTCTTTTGGGGATGTTTTTTTAAATTTGGGGAATTTGTTCACCTTGAAGTTATTTCCGTGTAAACCAAATTTCAGAGAAATCCGTTGACAAATACAAATTTGTATAGGGGAGAAATATACCACTCAATAAAAAAATGAATTTTTTATTAAAAGTGGGGTAAAAGAAGGCGTGGTCGGTAAAAATCATATGACGAGCTTCCCTGGAATATGTACTAAATTTCGGAGAAAGCCGTTGAAAGATAAAAATTACTATAACGAACAAATATACCAAAAAACAAAAAATTAATTTTATAAAAATGTGGGCGTAAAGGTAAACGTAGCAAGAAAGATGTACAACGCGACCTTCAAACAAAGAAACAAATAAAAGCAAAAAAATAAATTTAATATACATAGAAGTGAGCGCAAAGTAGGCGTGGCCTGTAAGAAGCATATGGTGACCTTCCCTGGAGTGTAGAAATCGTGTGTACCAAATATCGGAGACATCTTTTGAAAAATAAAGATTTCTATAGTGAGCAAATACACCAAAAATCTGAAATCGAATTTTGTATAAAAAGTGGGCTTAAAAGTAGGCGGGGCCGGCAAGAATCATATGGTGACCTCCCTGGAGTACAGAGATCGTGCGTAGCAAATTTCAGAGAAATCCGTTAAAAAAAAATGTTGTAGCGAACAAATGTACCAAAAAACAGAATATGAATTGTATACAAAAAGTGGGCGTTACAGTAGGCATGATCAATATGAAAGATATGGCGACCTTTTCTTGAGTAGAGAGACCGTGCTTGCCAAATTTCAGAGAAATCCGTTGAAAAATAAAAATTTATATAGTGAACAAATATACCACATATACAAAAAGTGGGCGTTAAAGTAGGCATGGCCGGCAAGAATCATATGGTGACATTTCCTGGAGTACAGAGATCGTGTGTACCAAATTTCAGAGAAATCCCTTGAAAAATAAAAATTTATATAGCGGTCAAACAAACAAACAAACAAAGAGAAAATGAATTTTATATAAATATATAGACTAGCACTAACCCGTGTACTTCGCTACACATATCGTAACCGAAATAAATTAACTGGGACTAAATTCTTTAGAAATCATTTTATTTATTTTTGGCTTTGTCGATTTTTTTTTTGGCGATTTTATGTATTGGCGATTTTTGATTTTGGCTATTGGTTTTCGCTATTTTCGGTTTTGGCTATTTCTGATTTGGGCGATTTTTGTTATTCGCGGTATTCGGTTTTGGCTATTTTTGACTTTGGCGAATTTTGTTTTTTGTTGTTATTTTTGACTGCGGCGATTTTTGTTTTTTGCGATTTTTTATTTTGACGATTTTTGATTTTTAACGATTTTTGTGTTTTATCGATGTTTGCCGTTATCGGTTTTTGTTTTCTGTAATTTTTCATTTTGGCAACTTTTTATTCTGGCGATTTTTGTTATTCGCGATCTTCGGTTTTGTTGATTTTCGGTTTTGGCGATTTTTATTTATTGCGATTTTGTTATTGGCGATTTTCGGTTCTGGCAATTTTTGTCTTTGGCGATTATTGTTTGGTTTTATTTCTTTGCGATTTTCGGTTTTGGCGATTTTTGACCTTGACGTTTTTTGTTTTTTGATTTTGGCGTTTTTTGATATTGGTGATTTTTGATTTTGGTGATTCCGCCCATATATTACACGACTACTCACATAGGTAACTAATATACTTGTTAAAAGTTTCAAGACTGTCATTTTCATAGTACCTCATATATTTTTGTATAGGAGGTGCCCCGCCCATTGGACTCACGAGCTCCGACAAAGTTTCAAGGCTTTCATTATTTCAGTACTCCAGATGTATGGGGGCGCCACGCCCATTTGTCCGATCCAGGCCATTTTTTGACAGAATACTCACATTAATAATTTATGAGCTCAGACAAAGTTCCAAGGCTTTTTTTATTATAGTACTCGAGTTATATGATATTAAATATTTACTTAATATTTATAGGGGTGACATGCCCATTCGTCCCATCCCGCCTATTTGTTTATCAGACTACTCACATTAATAACTCATGAACTCAGACATAGTACCATGGCATTCACTCTTACAATACTTCAGATGTATGACATTCAATATTCACTTTGTATTGGGGATGCCACACCCACTGGAACGATCCCTCCCATTTTTAACGCACTACTCATAATAATAACTCGTGACCTCACACTAAGTCCCAAAGCTTTTCAAACAACAGTACTCCAGATATATGACATTAAATGTTTACTTTGTATGATGGGTGCCATGCCCATTGGTCCGATCATGGATGGATGGAGAACTCTTTAGTACTCCAGATATTATATGTTAAAATTAGTGGTTAAAAATTCACTTTGTATGGGAGGTGGACGCCTACTTGAAGAATAAAAAGAATATAGCCTATTTTGCCTTCCGGATAGACATCTAACTACTGTAAAAATTTCAAGATCGGTTCAGTGGTGTAGTCTCCTATAAACCACAAACAACCAAACTTAAAAACGTACAAACATACTAAACTCAATTTCTGTATATAGATAAAATTGGTTGAATGATTTTCATTCACACTAAATTTTTTTATTTGCAAAACAATTTGCATAAAATGTATAAAGTCTCCCTTTACAGAAGGTGTTAAAAACTCCGATTCATGAACTTCAACAAACATTTCATTTAGTGGTTTGTTAGCATTCATACAAAAAGTCGAATAGTATCAAGTCTGGAGGATGTGCAGGGAATTCTGCCGAATCCATCTGTTTGGAAAATTGCACTTTCGAACTTTTTCAGCGTCGTTGTTTGGGGGGTAAGAAATTCTAGATCCGGGGGAAAGTACTAGGTCAGTGTAGTATCCTAACCATTTATATTGTTTCGATATCTTGATGTTTGTTTTCTTAGTTTTTGTTTGCTATATTTCTGGTTTTGTGTTTCAGAAAACTTGTAGCTAAGGATGAAATTAATAATTTTTATGAATATATCAATATAAAATATAGATAAAAAGTACTGCTCGATTTTATGTTAAAAATATCACTCATACGAAAGCATCTCTTCTATGTTACTCAAATACTCATTAAAAAAGGGTGGAAAAATTAAAATTTTTTTTTTGAAGATTTCAATCGATAAAATAATTCCAACTAGATTTGTTGAAGCTATTTGGCTTGATAACTTCAAACCGTTTAGAAGTACTACTACGCTGTTTGAGTATTTTCATCCTGACTTGTAGTTTCTCATCCCCTAAAGGGTCTGTTGAACAGAGTTATCATCAAGATATGCTGATATATCACGATGATAGTTTTGACATGCAGTGTTCTGCTGAAATACAATTCGGCATCTATCGAATCGTAGTAAGAAATATTCTTGGATTAAATTCAAGTTATGAGAACCGTGTGCAACATTTTGTTGGGATTTCCTTTAAGTATGTTACAAAACAGTTAGTCAACATTTTATAGCCCTGTATTGTGTAGTAGTTATTGAAGTCTAGCCCAACGAAGATGGGTTGCCATGGTAAATTCTCAGAAGCTTCAATGTAAATTATTAAATTACCATCTTTCTCTATGACATCTCAGAGTCAGTGGTTTAACATTATTTTTAAATTAGTTTGAGGCGATTAAGAACATTAAATTATATGACACGTAAAATAGAAACTTTTCTAATTAAAAACAAATGAAATTTAAAAAAAGGCAATTGTGAAAGTTTTAAAACATTTAGCTACGCATTAAATAAGAATTTTTTTTTTCCATTTAGCCATACTGTCGAGAAATTTCTCATTAACACATAACTTAAGGCAAATTTTAAAATATCATAAATTGTTTCTTTGAAATTGTAGTTTTTGTTGTGAAAACTATGATTGCCATATATAAGTGGTATCTGCAATGCCATTAAAATAGTTTCAAAACAAGTATGGCATGAGGCACAAATAAAGTCTTAAGTCTTAACAAGCCAAAGTAGTTATTCAAACGTGAGTTATTTTTATTATAAATGTGTACAAATATTGCTCAATTTATTTGAATTTTTTCCTAATTTAAGAATTTATTACAAAAATTCTAAGTAGAAATAGCGAAAAATTGCATGTGAAAATGCTTTTTAGTGGAATAAAGGTTTGTAGTCATGACAGTATTTTTTATTTTTACCAAGTAGTTTTAAGTTTTTTTATAAGTTAATTTTTGTTTAAAAATATAATTGTGTAGCAGTCGGAATTGTTATTATTTTATTAGTATTAAAATAATTCATTATTATTTTATTATTATTAAAGGAATTCATCTCTAATATTAATAGGATAGGCGATTTTTTGTTACCGTTATCAGTTTCACAGTTTTACTCTGATTTTGACAAAAAATTTGTCATTTGAAAGGTATTTCTTTTTACCGGTTACCCAGATTTACAAATTTTCATTGTCTGGAACCGTTTTTTGAAGTTATGATCGTTTAAAATTGCTACTAACACATACATAAAGTTATACAATGCTATGTGTGTGTTTATTAAATTTGTTAATGTGTTTGTGTTAGTTTGTTTTCTTCCTTTGAAATGAATTGAATTGTGAAGCATACCTTTAGGGTTTTTATTAAATCAAAAAAATAAAATTTCCTAGAATTTGCGCTTGAATTTTGGGTGCTGGAATCTGCTAGTTATTTTAATTAGTTTTCATAATAACATTTAATATGTTAAATTATGTTATGCTTAATTATGCTTAAAATACCAAGTAACTATTAATCTTCATATTATTTATTGATTTTGCATCACTTAATTGAAATACAGACAAATGTCATTGTCATTTTGATTTATCTCAAAATTATTAATCTCCTTTTATTTTGTAAAGTAAAACACTTTATTACAATTTCATAATTTTAGATTCTGCTTATAAATATTTCAAAACAAAATGAATTTTTGGTAACACCAATTAACAAATTTATTATTTGTGAATATTTTTTTCACCTAATGGAGATCTAGAGTTTAATTTTTAATAAAGTTACAGCAGTTCTATTGTAACAACATAATTATATTCCAACAATTTTTATTAAATTATAAAAAAAAAGAATTATAAAAGCTTGAAATTGGCGAAAAAAAAAAAACTGCTATTATACTTACTATTATAGCATTTATTTGACAATACAACATTTCAGGCTTAAAATTTTACGAAATAATGTAGACTACACCACAAACGTTGTATTTTTTTTTTTTGAATATTGTTTTATTTTCTTTTAATTCAAAATTAAGCAATAGTTTATTATATTTTATAAAAATAATTTTATCACTATTAATTCGTATAGTGGATAGCTTTCGAATTTAAGGTGTGTGAAGCTACTTTTTAAAACGGCTTCTAGGTAATCGTTTGGCATTGTCTTTATATATATTTTTTTTCATTCTCTAGGGGTTATAGAGTTCAAAGTTTTCTGAATTTTGGTTTTCAAATGGAAAAGAGTACGTTCTGGATAATTTCGCAACTTCCTTCTCATAAGAGCTCACAGGTTTTCAATTAGATTGAGGTCTGACTAGATGACGAAAAAACCAGAACATCAGGATATAATGGTCAGGATATAATGAGTTTGTTCTGAAGTTTGTAACTACCAACAATATTTATTCTGCACCATGCTTATATTATACCGATTGATTCAGAATCACTTTCTGAACCGATTCAGCGATATCCGTCGGTCTGCCCGTCTGTCAGTCTGTTTGCGTGGCCATGTAAACCTTGTAAACGAACTACAGGTCGTATATATATAAACTTTCATCGGCCGTAGGATGACCGCCCGGATTGACTTAGCCCCCATACTAATTGAGATTGGCTTATTTTATCATAAGATTACACTCATTAATCAGTAGACCAAAAGCAGATCCTGTAGGACATTCCTCAGTTATAGCTCGCATATAAAGCTGCTTCCCGATTTTCACTTAATAAGTGACTTTAATAAATGTGGTCATTTCAACTAGTTCCCGTATAAATTTAGCACTCGATATAAACTTTTTCATATCTGCAGACAAATATTTAATAACAATTTGCTCGAAATAATATTTTTCCATAAATGAAGTGAAGCTGCCTGACCAGACACTTTGAGGACATCCATTCCCATACCATTAAGCTATCTGGCAGCAGTCTTTATTATGCCTCCATGCTTTTAGGAATCACCATTTTTCTAGCATCACCGGTGCATACGTCATAGTTCAATTCGTCGCTAAAAAACAAACACGCAACTTATTGAAAACATTGGAACTAAATTAAAAACATATGATGGATCTGTTAATATATATTCATATTATTTTCCTGGCGGAGCTGCTAGAAGAGATAACTAAAAAAAAACTTTGCCTCTGATATCAATAAACCCAAAAAAAAAATACAATAATTAAGTTTTAAGTGGTGATTTCAATTGTAGGTACCAAGGCTGGGGATGCACGAGATTAAATTTTTGCGGTAACATTTTACTCGAAAAGCTCATCACCAGAACTGTATACGTAAAATATCCATCAGATTCAACCTATATTCCATCATCATCAAGGAGCCAATCTTCAAATCTTGATTTTTCTAATTAATTTAAGTTCAGATCATTTTCCTGTGAAAACCTCCATTAACTGGCAAAGATTTTCAAAATATAAACCATTTTGGTTAGACATTTTAATGGTATCGTGACCACAGAGCCCGATGTCATTGACGATGATACTGTTAAAGTAGCCGTTGATATTTGAATGCAGAAACAATTTCCAATTCAAATCAAAAACCTGATCACACTAGAGAGAATTTTGGAAAAAATTGGATACGATACAGGAATATTTCAGATAAGATAGAAATGACATGCCTTAATCAAATTTTACAGGATGAAATATTAAAATTTAGAAATTCTTCCTGTAATACAATTTATACAATCTGGAAAGGGCGCCTCGCCCTTTTGAAATATTACAAAAGTTTTAAGGAAGAATCCAAAATAAATACCAACGCTTGCATATCAAATAGCTACATAGTTATAGACATAATAAGCTGGAAAATTATATGGTAACAGAAACTTATTTAAATGGCTTAATCAAGAAATTGAAAGACAAAAAAATCATGTGAGTCCGATCACAGGGAAGATGTGTAAACATCTAGTAATTAAAGATTTTTTATGTCATTTTTTAAAATGAGCGTCATCTATGTATCACTTATAGCAAAAACTGTTTCAGCTAATTCAACAACCCTTTGCTGTAAAACGTTAAAAATATCCCAATATAAACGTATATAAGTGATACATAGATGAGGATTTTAAAAAAGTGGCATAAAAAACCAATGTTATATATAATTTTTTCACCAATACAATCATAAGTTACACAGCGTTATGTGTCAGCTCTCTCCTATTACGTTTACACTGATTTTGTGATTGTATTGTGAAATAGAAATTTACTCGCTTGATGTTTACACATCAAAAACGCTCCTGGTATTTATAAAATCAATATTCGTCGTATCTTCCCGAAAGTGGTATTAAAGTATTTACTTCAATAATTAATTCATGTTAAGAATCGACTACTTCCCAAGTTTGTGAAAAAGGTAAATTCATACCCATTTCTAAGCCCTGTAAAAGCAACAATTCTCCTTCTTCGTACCGTCTTATAAGTCTTCTACCTTCTATCGGTAAGATATTGGAAAAAATTATCAGAATCAAACTAATCACTTCTATTGATGACAACAACATATTACGTAAGCAACAATTTGGATTATTATCAAATCAAATTTTCAAAATGGAAATTCCACTGAAATGCTACTATTAGATGTCAAAGCTACATTCGACTCAGTTGGGAACGATGCTTTGATTTTTCAAATGAGTAATCTCAATTTTCCAAACCTCTTATAGAAATCATTCTTGAGTTTTGAGTTCATCTAAGAAAATCTTTCTCATATAGAGTTGATGTTACTGCAGATTGCCCACAGGGTTCCTGGTTATCTCCTATTCATTAAGATATATATACATCATAATTTCCAGATCTTCATGACTGTGCGATTTCGATTTTTGCTGATGACACAGCCTTATTGTGCTCTGTCTCTCTAGCAGAAGATATTATAAATAACCTTCAATTGTACGATACTATTTCACCAACTGGAAAATCCCCCTAAACAGCTCGAAAACGCGGGCCATTTACTTTACAAGAAAAAAAAGGAATGTTATACATCTCAGCATTGTCTGCGGCTGGAAACTTCCAACATTCCATGGGATTTTAAAGCCAAATACTTAGGTGTGTTTTTAGACACAAAACTAAATTTGAATGAACAAATTCTGTTATGGCATAGACAAAGTTAATTTAAATAAAACAATACTATCTTCTCTAATTAATAAAAATCATAAATGAGCTCCGAAAATAAAGAAATTATATTAAATGTTATATTTCCTACTTCATGTTCTATGGCGCTTCTGTCTAGGCAAATTTAGCGAAATGTCATTTTAAAAATTTTGTAAATTGATCAGAATGAATGACACTTTTAAACCAGAAGATTACATAATATTAACAATATTGGAATGATTGTTATGGAAATCTATCAGCTTATACAAAATTTTGATCAAAGATATCAATTATCCGAATACCAATAATATAGTGGTATCATCAGTTTTTCATTTTTTTATAACTTAAGCTTTTTATTAAAAATTTTGTATTTCTTTTATTTAAAGAGGTCTTTTAAATTTTCCTAGAGGTTTTCACCGTGAGATGTTACTTATTAATTTTATCTAAAAAAAATTATGTTGTATTTGTGTATTTTTTTTTTTTTTTGTGTGCGTTTATTTGTTTTTCATACTGACACAAAACGGGAACAGTAGAATTGACACGAGTTTTTTTAAGAAAGGTTTGCGATATAACGAGCTTAATTGTTGAATTATACTATATTAATTATATTATATTACATAGGTATTTTTCAAAAACATTAATGGTCGGAACATGAATTATATAGTTTAAATACCTGATAAAATGGGAGAAAAATTTTAATAACAGGTAAATGGTAAAAAAAAACTACTGCGACACACCCTGATTATGGAAATAATGCAAGGAGCTTTTTAATGATCCAGAAGCTGCAGTATCTTAAATATATTTACGTTGAAACCTGACTCACTGACTGGCTGACTGACTGATTCTATAACGCTGAAACAATACACATAGCAATCCCTACAAAGCTATGCGAAATACACAAACAAAATTTAATCTTTCTCATTTTATACAAACCCACACACAATTTTCTCTCTTCTATGTTACCGACCAGTACTGCTAATAAAATGTTCTGATAATCGACAATTTTGGAAACTAAATCGCCAAAATCGTCATTTTTAAAACAAGAAATTGTCAAGAAAATAAAAATAAAACTCGACAAAATATTACAAAAGAAAACAATAAAATTTAATTAAATCATTCATTCATATTACGAATATTATTACAGCATTGGTAATTTCTATATAAAAAAAATGTATTAGTGGTGAAATATCAATGAAAAAACTTTAACATAGCAATCAACTAAATAATTTTATTGACATGTATCTATAGCTGAAACAAATAATATAGGTTTAAAGTATCGCCGTAATTAAAACTTAAATCTTAAATAGAGATGCTATTCAAGGTATTTCCGTTTTGAAACGACTTGACCCAGAATTAAATCTATACATTGTTTATTTTGTAATTTCCATTTACACGTAACAAAAACTATCAATTTTCGATAAACAACCCATTAATTGTTAACCCTTGAAATCGTAATATTTATACTACTGAAAATTTTAAATCTTCAGTCATCATTTTAAGAAATTTAACAAATCATTTTAACAAATTGAAAAATCGTCGAAATTACAACAAGTTGTCAAAATTGGCAACACTACTAACGACAATAGCACTACAAATGCAGATTTCGTGTTACATATGGAATAAGTTGATCGCAAAAAATGCATAAAATAAACTAATATCTATTCAAATTCTTCTTTAAATTCCCGTGGTTGGTCAATGAAAAAATTCTGCAAAAAAAGTAATGAATGAAATTTTAAACATTTTTATTTTTCTCATTTAACGTCGTCCGATATGCAGACATACTTCATTTATCAAACTAAACTTATCCGTTTGTCTGTTTTTGTTTTTCATCTCAAAATTGTTTGTATTGTTAAGAGTGCTTTCTTCAATGTGGATTTTTATAGCTCTGTATAGGAAAAATAATGCAATATTAAGTTTAAAATTTAAATTATTGTAACTTTGCATAATTAAATTCCATTGTAATTTTAGAAGAGAGGTGGGAAAATAAATTTTTTTTCACTCATAATATTAATTGTTGCATAATTTGCTTTTAAAAAAATTTAGACAACCATAAATTATGTAAATAGGTATATTTAAGATTTTCATTTGAATAATTTATTGGAATTATCATGGAAGAATTAAAGGCGATTTTTTTTAAGTAAAACTAATACGCGCTTATTTTTTATTTTTTTTTTTTGCATTTATAGATAACTTTGCAAAAAATGTAGTTCTCTTTTTTCAGTTTACATGTGTGATGATATATGAAATATTTTTTTCTTTTTGTGTAGGTGTATTGGTATTTGCATTTCCTTAAGGGGTGGTAGGTTATAAAACCTTTTTTTGCATTTCTCATCCTGAATGCACAACCGCGAGGACCAGAACGAATAATATATCCATAGATTCCTTATGACGAGACGAACAAAATGATATATGATGCGCCCCACCAATTTTGACTGGACTCCTGCTATAGCTCTGAGAATGGTATCCATATAATTGGATTTTGGAATTTTTTGCCTTTTCTATACTTTTCTATACTTTAAAAACGAATTCGATACCAACCACGAGGGCCAGAACAACGAATAATATATCCATAGATTCCTTATGACGAGACGAACAAAATGCACTACGAATTTTGGCTGGACTCCTGCTATAGCTCTGAGAAGGGTATCCATATAGTTGGATTTTGGAATTTTTTGCCTTTTCTATACTTTTATATACTTTAAAAACGAATTCGGTACCAACCACGAGGACCAGAACAACGAATAATATATCCATAGATACCTTATGACGAGACGAACAAAATGATATACGATGCGTCTCACGAATTTTGACTGGACTCCTGCTATAGCTCTGAGAAGGGTATCCATATAATTGGATTTTGGAATTTTTTGCCTTTTCTATACTTTGCTATATTTTAAAAACGAATTCGATACCAACCACGAGGACCAGAACAACGAGTAATATATCCATAGATTCCTTATGACGAGACGAACAAAATGATATATGATAGGCCCCAAGAATTTTGGCTGGACTCCTGCTAAAGCTCTGAGAAGGGTATCCATATAATTGGATTTTGGAATTTTTTGCCTTTTCTATACTTTTCTATACTTTAAATACGAATTCTATACCAACCACGAGGACCAGAACGAATTATATATCGTTGGATTCCATATGATGAGTCGAACAAAATGGTATATGATACGCCCCACGAATTTTTACTGGAGTCCTGATATAGCTCTGAGATTTGTAAAAAGGCAATCCTTCAGGTTTTAATGCAGGTCGTTAAGATATAATGATAACAAACGTGGTGACATTAGAACTCCTTTTTAATTCCAAAATTCGTATCAAAGAAATCTGATAACACAGTTTCCATACAAAGCGCGCATTTGTTTATAACATCTACAATTTCTGTACATAATTGCAATTGATGAAGTTTATAAACCAGAATCTTCCTTGGGACACGGTCGAATGCGGCTTTGAAGTCTTATAAACTTTATCCTTCTCATGAAATTTAATATACGCATAGCAAATGTATTGGATGTGATACTATTGGTGCTGAAGTTGGTGATACTTTCTGGTACTTACATTTTAACAACACGTACATTATGCGTTAATATCGAGAAGTAAAACAAGATTAAGAGAGTAAAACCGTTTCAAAGACCATCGAATAGCAGCAGTTTGGAATAAACTTTATTGATGTCGTCATTTTCTTCATCAGCAGCGTCGTCGTCATATTAAAAACTGAATTTGTCGTTATTTGCTGTTGGGATCTACATCTGCAAATGATACCACTAGCCATCATAATCGCAATAGCCATCATCAACGCCATCCAAATAATTCAGAAAATGGTAAGCAGAAAACAGATACAATCTAGCAGCAGTACACCAGCACAAAAATAAACATTAATTACACCATCTGTTTCAACATTTTCATTATCAACAGCAACAACAACATCATCAAATAATAATAATTCTTCATTAAGAAGAAGCTGGTGAACAGCAGCATAATACGTAAACATTGTTGTGGTAAGTGTAGTCGTTTATGCTGGCACTTGTTATTTTATTCGAATCTACTCTAGACATTTCTTTAATTCAGTTTAGAACTTATTAGGTGAACTAAATAACATGATGCCTATTGATTTAATTTCAACTATATAAAGGAACTGTTCTTGACTCAATTTCATTTCATTTCGTTTCATTTTATTTAAACATGTGACTGACTGTCTTAGTAGGCTGACAGATGAATTTAAATAGAATATTTCGTTTTTAAATTAAAATCTATTTAACATTACAATGCCAGCTTGAGAGCAAGCAACTTTCTTATTTTGAAATACATATTGTCGGGATTAAATTCACCTTACTGGTACCAAATAGTATGTATATCTTTATTTATTTTTACAATTTCAGAAACGAATTTTTATATGTTAATTTTAAGAAATGTTACAAATTTATTCAAGTGCTTTTGTATACCTTCACACATGACCTTTAAGATTTTTTGTCAATAATAGAAGTAACGGCAATTTATTTTTTTTTAAATCACTATTAAAAAATTAAAAGAATAATTTGAAAAAAAGTCATTGAACATTTTGATTAGTTTTTATTGTTGGTTGCTTAATAGAAAAATTAATTAATTCAAGTAATACGAGATGTATTTAAAGTATAAAGGGCTTTGGTCTAAAGTCACTCATATTTTGGAACAAAAAAATTTTTTTTGTATAAGAATTCAAGATCATCCTAAATAGGAGATACTTTATTATATATTATAAAATTCTTAACCTTGGATGGGCTTCCGCACACAAATATCATTATTAACAATAAAATTAAAAAAAATAGACAAATAGAATAAAAAGTAATAGAAAGAGAACAACTAAAAGTGTTAAATTCGGCTGTGCCGAATCTTTAATACCCTCCACTTCTGTTTGAGTAGTGGTACTAAATGTAAGCAAAATATTGAAAAAGTAAACAATTTATTAAACTTAATACCAAATTATTTCAGGAAATTCTTAGGGTTGATCCGCTTAATGGATAATTATTGTTTATGTCAAGAGTTGGTCTATAAAGCTCTATCACATTATTATTAATGCGCGTTCGTCTCTTCTATTATTTAGGATAAAAGAAAACACGTTTCGGTGTTTGATTTTTGGTCATCGTGGTTGCTGATCGGCATGAATTTAGGTTATATACCTATATGCATGCGTTTTCGGTTATATGACATAACCTCCCGTTTAATTTAGTTTAGATTTTTGCAAAGGTAGTGGTTGTGTAGGGTGGCTTTACGCGTTAAATCGTGCTAATTGGAGATGGCTGTATAGTTTCATTTAACTGGCCAAATAGTTCTTCATTGCGGCCGTATATGTAGGTCAGATGAAGCAACAAAATAATAACCAAAAAAAAGCTCGCTCAATTTTTTTGTTAAAATATTGCCATATTTGGAAAACATAGATATTAAATTTTTTTTTACATATTGAAAGGCAGTTTTCACTATTACATTTTGTGGTAACACAAAATAACATAATACAATACAAAATCAACCCAGTGATGCCAACTTTTGATTTTGAATTAAATTAAGGTATATTTCCATTTATTAACTCCAAATACTACTACCTGGGAATTATTATCGAACTTCAATTTTTTGGTTTTACTTTGCCTTTTTAAATAAAAATATTTGTTATCTTTATTTTCTGAATAACTTCAAATTTTCATCCAAAAAAATTGTGCAAAATAATAAATAACATTCTCGTCAAATTCCCATTAACAATTTTTATGTTCGCAATTCTTAAATATCATTTGAGGATTTCTAAACTTCATTGAATTTAATTTAATGTGTTCTTATCCTGAAATGCTATTATTCTCTGCTGAATGGCAATATTTTTTTTAAATGTAAACATTTTTAAATGTAAACATATTTGGTGTTTTTTGAATTTCAATTTGTGTTTGAAGAATAAAATTTATATTTTAAAAACCCAATTGATGTCTTCTAAATTTCAAATTATTATCCCCTACGTTTTAACATGATTTTCTGAAATTCAATTAATATTTTCTAATTTATAATTGGAAATCTGAAGTCCAGTTTTTAGAATTGATATTTTCTTAAATTTGAATGGAATATTTAAAAGGGTAAATTTTGCTTTTATGTGAATAATAATGCTTTAATGCTCTTTTTAAACATTATATGTAATCGCAATCAGATATTTTGTAGGTAAAGCAGAATAATAATTTTATATAACTACGTACAACTGTTTTGAAAGCAAAAAACTCATTGATGAACTCGTAACTCTTATGTTCATATTTGTAGAAGAATAATGAAAAAACATATGAAATAAAAGACCAGCCCGTGTATACTCTTAACATTGTTCTGTATGATATCTAGTTGAAAATATTGACATTCATGTTAAAATAGAAATAACTATTGCAAAGCTAATTAGAACAAAAATTGTGGCGCCATCTACTGCGGCATAGTCACGCTGAGCAAAATGAAGTGACACTCTGCTAATTAACAGTACAACGCATGATTTCGGGACTCAATTTTGATAATTTTGTGTGAAAGTAGCCTAAAAAATAAGAACTTCTGTATCATTCGTTTGGTCATGTTACATCAACAAATAATTTTAATATTTTTTTGTAGTAAGTATCGTATAGGGGAATTTGTCACGTTTTAGGCTTTTTTGTTTGGCATAACTCGAGAACCACTACTCGGATTTCGCTGGAACAATTTTTGAAAAATCAAGAATTACAATTACTTTCATCTGTTTATATAACGTTTCGCTACATAAGCAACAGTTTCGCAGTTATAAATAAATGTATGAAGAAAAAAAAAATATTTTTTAATTCATAAAAAATCCAAAACGGTCAAAAGTGCCAAGTCCTATTACTTTTACGTAAAGTCACATAACCTATGAACAAAATGAGACATAAATCATGAAAATCGATGGACGCGTTTCGCTTTTATTCACAATTAAGTGAAGGTATGAATTTCAAAAAATTGCTCGAGATATGCACAAAATTCTTCGGAAAAAACATTGATGACTTTTTTTTATGATTTTCAGACTTAAAAAAAAAAATGTAATAAACAAAAGGTTATTTGATTTTTATGATTGCGGTAGCAAAGTAATAAACGCTAATAAATGTGCGTGGACATAAATGAAAAAAGGAAAGTGCACTTTTTAAATTAATTGGGGTTTTCCGTTAGTTACCTGAATAATTTTTTTACGGAAATTACGGAAATTTGCGCCCATTCATAAGTACCTGTCAGTAAAAATATTGAAATATACGTAGTATTTATAGGTGTTCATTGATCGGTTTTTGTCATTCAACAATTGCCGACGAACACGAACAAATAACAAGCTATTTTTTCCCGGTTTTTTAAAAGTGAATAACAACAAAACATATAATATATTTCAATATTCAAAATAACAATTGCCCAAAATGTGCAAATTTTACGCCGAACACAGTGTGCAAAAATTGTTATAATACCCTTATAATGTGGATACATGGAAAAGGTGGAGAGTTTTCTTTTATGAAGCCAGTAATTTGGGTGGAAGACCTAGGTGGACATAATAAATCCAGGTGCTACGCATGCATAAATTCTAGTCATGGATTAAACAGAAAACAATTGAAAACAAAAGTATACATTGCTGCTTTTACTGCCACACTTCCAGTTAAACGCGCTGCTGATATCGATACACCTAAACTCTCAATGGACCGGATATACGAAAGTTAATGAAAAGCGAATCTTTCACAAATATGCTTTCGAACCATTATAACCACCTATGTGCATGGGACGCATTGAAACAAGTCCTCGAAGGCGTTTTAGGAAAGAACCGTGTACAGCGAGATGACATACAGACACGAATGGACAACTTGCTGATTTATTTTGAGAAAATCAATGCATCCATGACGTTAAAATTACATTTCATGCATTTCCACCTTGATAAATTTTTGGCACAATTACCTCAGGAATCGGACGAACAAGGAGAGAGGTTCCACCAGGTGACCATGCCAATGGAAAAGCGATTCAAAGGCAAAAAATTGGATGCATTGCTTGCGGAGGTTTGTTGGTGGAGTTCTAAAATTATGCAGTTTGAAGATGAAAGCACCGAAGATGAAGATGACACTGAAATAGGTGGACACACTGAACAAAACATGCCCTTGAATATTATGTCTAACTCGGATGATGATGCAGACTCAGAACACGAATATGAACAACCTACGAAGAAACCAAGGTCATCAGAACCACAAGCGTCAACTTCAACGAGGATGGATAGTGACAATAATTGAAAGTGTTCTAAATTTTGTTTCCATGCACATATAACATATAAAAATCACATATTTTCTGTGTAAGAATAGCTGTAATATGGATCGGAATGTTTTTTTCATGCAAAATAAAGTTTACAAAAAAAAAAAAAAAAAAAAAATTTTTAGGCAAAAAATATTTTTTTTCTTCATACATTTATTTATAACTGCGAAACTGTTGCTTATGTAGCGAAACGTTATATAAACAGATGAAAGTAATTGTAATTCTTGATTTTTCAAAAATTGTTTCAGCGAAATCCGAGTAGTGGTTCTCGAGTTATGCCAAACAAAAGAGCCTAAAACGTGACAAATTCCCCTATACGATACTTACTAACTTCAAAAAAATATTAAAATTATTTGTTGATGTAACATGACCAAACGAATGATACAGAAGTTCTTATTTTTTAGGCTAATTTCACATAAAATTATCAAAATTGAGTCCCGAATCAATAATATGCAAAAGAAATGTATTTTCCCCACAACAAAATATTGCAGAATTTTATGTAAATAAAATAATATACCGATTTCTTTCTAACATGCAGTTAATATGGATATACATATATAGAATATATGTATATTATTTGTATTGTTTAATATGTGTATGTATGTATTTGTAAATATTACACAAAAAAAATAGAACATCAAAAGTTATTGTTGTGCTTTCTTTAAATAAATTAATTCATAAATTTTTTTTTTGGTAAATTTACATTGTATTTTTTCAATTAACAACAGGTAATTTAGCATTATTTGCTTTAGATGTTGGTGAATTTTTACTCCCTTTATATTAACTCGTAGTGTCTGCTTCTAGTCAAAAATTTGGATCGATTTTTAACCCTTTACCGTGCCCCAATCGATCTGAAACTTTGCTGGCGTGCTCGTGGCGACGACAATAATGATCTAACAAATTTTGTTTGTTATTTTAAATTTTTTTTAAATTTTTCCACCAGAGTTGAAAAAAATGTACAAAGGGTTAGTTTGTATTATATTATTATCACAACGACTACAGAAACAACAAGTCAAGCTATGACAACAATATAACATTTAGAATAACAATAAGAACAATACAGAAACATATATTTTTTTTCAGTTTTTTTAATTCTTCAGTGATTTCTCGGGACTTGTTAAACCGATTTTCATGATTTTTCAAACAGAAACCTTCTCATGATGTTGTTTAATCACTCCTACTAAAAAAGAGTGCCCCAGTAAGCCTATTGAGAGCGTGATCGTGACAAGAGCAGCGTAGACAAATCATATTTTTTCAAGACTTTTTTTAATTCTTCATTTAATTCTCGGGACCTCATCAACCAATTTGGACGGTTTTAAACAGCAAACTTCTCAGGATGTTAGCAAATCATTTTTTATGCAAATGAGCACCCTAGCTCTACGTTTGATTTCGTGATCGTGATTTCCACAGACGGACAGACGGACATCGCTATATCAACCCCGCTTGTTATAAGGATCACAAATATATATGTAAAATGATTATTTTCAGACTGACTTTTATTCTAGATTTCTTTCGCAGTTGAATACAATATTAAATATGAATACTAGATTTAAATATAAAATACATTAACAAGATAATTAATTCTAAGAACTAAATGAGTAACATAGAAATTTAAATAATATGCCTGTCCAACTATGACTGCGTCCGTCTGTTTCAATTTAACTTCGTCAGTCTGCTACTCTGCATTTATCTCACTTTAACCCTTAGCGATCTTCTTAACCCTTCTTTGTACAATCCCACATATATGTATATTTTATGTGGTCCAAAATAATTTTTTTTATATTTATTGCAAACGGAATGACAAACTTATATATACCCTCTGCACACTGGGGTGGAGGGTATAAAAAGAAGAACATAAACAAAATGAGATTATATTAGACGGAAAAAGTTTTTTATTTCACTTTTTAAAATGGTTGATATAGTCGGTTGTGACAAATGGTGAAATACCATCAGGGATGTAAATGTAATTAATTTCAGTGTTGTTCCGAAGAATTCATTCGTTATTTTTAGCCATGTCACCCCCAAAGAAGATTGATTGTGAGACCATGATTGCAACCAAATGATGCTTAGTGAAAAAGCTGCCAATAAAATCGACTGCTGCATCGTACTCTATGCCGCGAAATCTTCAATACTACCTGAAGTAGATTAAATCAACGTTCGTGAACATCGAAGCCATAGATGAAGCCATAGATGATGATTTACCTGATTCGTGCCATCGAATCAGGTAAATCATAGTTGTTCACATAATACCTCGAGGGGCCGACTGATTTTCGTAATTTTCACATACATGACACGAATGTTAACAAAACAAACTGCAAGAGCATAAGAAATAATAATTTCATTCAGTTGTATGCCGAGTTTTCAACAAGCAGGTTGCGGCCGCTATATTTGTTAAAAAATAAAAACAAAACACACGCTTGAAATTGGAAATAAAAAAAAAAAACAGCCCAACTGAGTGGTTTTATAATTCTCTTTTTCAGCATTTTTAGTACACTGCGAATAATTTTGTTGGTGTGTAAAATTTTTTATTATTAATTTGAAATGTGGAAAATAGAATGGGAAAAAATTTTTTATTTACATTAAATATATTTAAACTGATGAGTGCATACAGTTTTAAACGGCATTATGAATGCTGTCACTTAGAATTGTGTAGCTTGTCAGGTGAGGACAGAGATAGACTTTTTATAAAATTAAAAAAGGACTTAGAATTGAAAAATTGTAGAGAAAAAAAAAGTACTTGAATTCATATTTTTATTTACGCTTTTTATTTATTTTATTTACTTTTTTATTTATTTATTATTATTTTATTTATTTTATTTTTATTTACGGCACGTAACTAGGGAACTATGGGCGACCGACAACAAATACAAGAAATACAAGAAATTCTGTTGAAAAATAAAGTGCGAAAAACAAAACAAAAAAAGAATTTTTTCATTTCATTTCATTTTTCATTTAAAGTGATTTTGTTCAGTGCATAGTACCAATACATCGCCTTTTTTTTGTAACATAACTAATACATTCTCATTTCTCTTTGTGGCCATCACTAAGGAAAATTGATGGTGAGGAGAAAGACTGGGTCACGTGCATCATGAAATGTTGCGATCACTGCTAGGCCCTCAGTATTAATGAGTTGCGTAAGTTGGCATATCAGTTTGGAAATTTGAGGGAGAAGGCGGAGACAAAAAAGGCTTCACGTGAGGCGAAGCAAGCCAAGTCAATGGCAAATGCTCCGCCCAAAACAAAAAAAAAAAAAAGCGTGACATACAGCCAAAATATGACATCCCAACCAAACTAGCCAAGGCAACAATTCAAAATCTTCAGGCGACTCGTGTGTGATTTGCCTGAAGCTTCTGCTGAAAAAATTGACCACCGTAAACTCTATCAATTATATTGAATGCGATCGGGCAGAGCATTTGAAGTGCGCTAATTGCATTTTCGCATGTAAACATTGTGATTCTGATAACGATTAATATAAAAAGTGCCATTTATAATCATTAAAATAAATAAATTTCATTGTTTCTTTGAATACTGGTGGTCTTCATTAATATTCTTCCATTTTCAGTGGATTTTCTTAGGGTTCCGACAACCGGCCACATTTTTATACCCTATACCACTATGTGGTTTGGGTATAATGACTTTGTGCTGCTGTTTGTAAAATAATTTGAGACTTCATTCTGCTCCACGTTGGATATATCATCCACAAAACGATCTTTATTTTCTGCGTGACTCATATTGATTGGTAAGAGAGATAAGAGTTTTTGTTTTTCCAAAAGATTTGAGCTTTCAGATAATGGATCAGCTCCAAGTGAATCTGCTATATTTTCCAAAATTTGCACTGATTTTCTATTTTTGTATGCATCTCGTTTGATTTATTTCTTTTTAAGAGGCGTCATTTGCTTTGGTAGATGAGGAATAATGTGAACATTTATATTTTCAATGAGCTCGTTGCTTTCGATGTTTGCATTACGGCTGGTACAAGTTGGAAGTTCATTCAATTCTTCGCTAATTTCGTCGCTGGGCGTTATTGGTAAATAATTTGAGACTTCATTCTGCTCCACGTTGGATTCATTACGACTGCGCGCTTTTCTCAGTGTATTCCGGCAAGTTTCGCAAATACGGCTACAATGAATGTTGGCGACAGCTGGAAAATACTCAATTATATTTGCAGCCTCGTTCTCACTTATTCTACGAAGCGAAGCGCAACACTTATTAGATATTTTTATGCATCTGTACTTATTGCTTGAATTCATATTCACTCAAATTTTTAAAATATATGCGTAAAAATTGTAATGGGATATCTTGGCTTCTCGAAACTGTTTATAATTATGAATTTCGGTACGTTGCACTTTTAAAATATGGACTTGTAATTTTCGCGTTCGTCGACACTTGTTGAATGAGTAAAATCGATCAATGCACACCTATTTATACTGTGTATTGTTCACTAGTTTACTGACAGGTACTTATAAATGGGTCCATATTTTTTTACGGTGGCTATATACCTGTTTCACCATGTGTGAGTTTTAAATTTTCCGAATAATGACCACCCTTAAATGTGGGTTGAATTTCTGTAAAAAAGTCATACAGGTAGCCAACTGAAAAACCCATATAATTAAAAATTACTTTGCTTACGCAATCATAAAAATTAAATAACCTTTTGTTTTTTCCGTTTTGTTAATTCTGAGAATCATAAAAAATATGATCGAGGGTTTTTCCGAAGAATGTTGTGCATATGTAGAGCAAATTTTTGAAATTCATACCTTTACAATTGCGAATAAAAGCGAATTGAGTTGGCAAATCATGTGTTGTACTGTGTTATTTTACCTGTAAATATAAAATATAAGGGCAATTACTAGAAGTGACACTACTTAAAAAATTATATAAATAAAACTAAAAAAGAACCCATTTTACTTTTTGGATATGGTATAGGTGAACTATAAACCTTTCTAAAAAAATAATACTCTGTAAAAAAAAACCTTGATCTTTTCGGTTTTTTCGTTATTTAAAATTTTCTTTTTGTTATAAAATTTTTTACAGTGTATTTTTTTTTCAAACGTGTCAGAAAGCCTGTTAAAATATATTTTTAATGATACCAAGATCATGGAAATCGGTTCAGCCGATTCTGAGTTATTGCATTTTAAATGGAGCACTGGTCGAACATTTTCGCGTTTTTTCGAAAACTTTCCCACTGTGCCACGCCCAAAAAATCGCAAAACAGTCATTTCTAAAAATGAGGGTTTGTTTGTATTGATCAAATTTAGCTATGAACAAAATTTCATCGATATCTGAGGTGGTCGGGTTCAAAATTTCAGTTTTATCTTGATTTTTAAATGAAATTCATCATATGTAGGATAAATTTCACCAATACAAACAATTCAAAACCTGACTCTTAGCCGAGCAATTGGCTCATCTTTTTAATTGAAATGCTAGCAAAAAAATTAAGTGGTTTGCCTTTGGCATTTTCATAGTTCCGGCATATTTATTAAAAGAGCCAGTGGCCAAATTATAACCGGCCAAATTTTAACCACTTATTGAAACTTTATAGTAAAAATCATCAATATAAAATGCTATTAAAAGTAACTAAGAGCAAGAAAAAATGTATTTGCAGCTTTCAGTCAATTTTTTTTCACAATAACAACTTAGATATTTTTTTTAATAATGTTAATTTTCAGTCCCGATAGACCATTCTGTGGAAATTCCCATGTGTGAATTTGGCAACTTAATACATACGAGTATATCCTTCTATAAGTAGAAGCACATAAAAAAAATGTATATTTTGAGAAGTAAAACAACACAAATAAAGACATGCTTGTGTATTTCAGATGTGCCATTAAATATATGTTCAAAACCTCTTGTATATTCATATGTTCAAACAACAAAACTTACCTTGCTTACCGGATATAGAAATTCTCTACATTTTTACTAATATGGAAAAGAAACAACTGACCAGAAAAAAATAATAGAATATTTTTTAAAACATATGTCAAGTATTTCAAAGAAGCTTTTCTCCAATTCACTTAACGCAAACATTAAGATTATGCTCTGTTTTTTATGTATCCTTTGATGCACGTTATTCTTTGAGGTAAAATTATTATGTTAATATAACTAATATCTTGTTTTCCCTTTAGTTTGTGGTGGGATGCTTTCTGACGTTTTCTGTTGACGTAAATCTGGTGATGTTGATGAAGATACTGAAAAATTGCCTAAAGAAATTTCACTAGAAATATTTGCCTTAAAATATATATTTTTCCCATATGAGTGAAAATTTACGCAAGATAACATTTTAAATAAAATCTCCTCAAGATATATTTTTCTTTCAACTGGATAACCTTCTTCTTATGTGTAAACATCTATACTCGCAGGGGGATAAATTTCAAAAACAGCGTAACATATAAGCGTAACATGTGAGTCGTAAGACAAAATGTGATTGTATTGGTGAAAAAATTATGATATTATTGATAACCTGTCTGAAAATTAAAAATGAAAAATATAAAATGAAAAAAAAAAATTAAAAATAAAAAATGAAAGATGAAAAATGAAAAAAAAAATATGGTAAATTAAAAATGAAAAACGAAAAATTAAAAATTAAAAATAAAAAATGAAAAATGAAAAATGAGAAATGAAAAATAAAAATGAAAAATGAAAAACAAAACATGGAAAATGAAAAATAAAAAATTAAAAATGAAAAACAAAAAATTAAAAATTAAAAATTAAAAATTAAAAATTAAAAATTAAAAATTAAAAATTAAAAATTAAAAATGAAAAACGAAAAATTAAAAATGAAAAATGAAATATGAAAAATAAAAAATGAAAAATGAAAAATAAAAAATAAAAAATTAAAAAACGAAAAATGAAACATGAAAAATAAAAAATGAAAAATGAAAAATAAATTAAAAATGAAAAATTAAAAATAAAAATGAAAAATAAAAAATTAAAAATGAAAAACGAAAAATGAAAAATGAAAAATAAAAAATTAAAAATAAAAAATGAAAAATAAAAAATTAAAAATTAAAAATGAAAAATAAAAAAAAAAAATTAAGAATAAAAATGAAAACTGTAATAAAAAGGAAAAATGAAAAAATAAAAAATTAATAATAAAACGTTAAAACTAAAAAATGAAAAATAAAAAATGAAACATGAAAAATAAGAAATAAAAATTGAAAAACTAAAATTAAAAATAAAAAATTAAATATAAAAAATGAATAAAAAAAATCAAAATTGAAAAATAAAAAATAAAAAATTAAAAATTAAAAATTAAAAATTAAAAATTAAAAATTAAAAATTAAAAATTAAAAATGAAAAATGAAAAAAGAAAAATAAAAATTGGAAAATGAAAAATGAAGAAAAAAAAAAATGAAAAATGAAAAATAAAAAATAAAAAATTAAAAATTAAAATTAAAAAATGAAAAATTAAAAATAAAAAATGAAAAATTAAAAACTGAAAAAAAAAAAATTAAAAATGAGAAATAAAAACGCAAAATGAAAAACGAAAAATAAAAAATAAAAAGCGAAAAATTAAAAATTAAAAATTAACCGGTTAAAATAATAAGTAATAATAAATATTTTTATATTAGCAGTGCTCCTGTAGTTGATTGCTATAAGTGATACGCTTTCTGTTTGATTTTAAGAAAGTGCTATAAAAAAACTATAATTACTAGATGTTTACACATCTCCCCTGCGATCGGACTCACATGTTTTTTTTTTCTATAAAAGAAAGATGTTAGTAAAATCAAGTAATATTTTCTATTATATAGCAACGGTTTTTTGGAAAAAAATAAAAATACTAAATTAACCTCTAACCTCTAACTGTGAGCAGATAGAGCTCAATTTAATGTCAAATTTATTATGCTTACTTTGGAGAAATATGAAAACTATAAAAATTAGCTTGAGTCAGGTTTCAAAGAATTCAGTAATTTTTCACCAAAAGGTCTCCCTTTTAAGAAAAAAAAAAATGCTTATATACAGTTGCGAGCAAAAAAAAAAATCCAATGCTGGGTTATGTGATCTTTAACAGGGTCTCTTTGATAAGCTAATGGAATCCAACTCATCTCGTTTAGGTTACACATATGTATAAATAAGTTTAATTAATAATTGTTTGGTATTTAATAAAATAAATAGAAAAAAAATGCATCTTAAATGCATAGTGTCAATAGTGTTAAGAGATATTTTCTTACTTGTTATTTTTTGATTTGTTTCTTTAATTAATATGAAAGATAAAATTACAAACTCCAAATAAACGAAAAGAATAAATATATCTTATTTAGTATACAAAGTATTTTAACGAGTTCTCAAGTATAGTGTTTTTTTAATATTAAAATTATTTTTTCTATTATTGCTTTGGTATTGGCTCGGTCATAATTTGGTCAACTAGCAGTATACTCGCTAAGTTGTTAGCGTTATTATTATATTACTTATATAAACCAAAATAATATAAAAAAAAAAGAAATACAGTGTAAGTGACAATACGATGAAAACTTTTAACAAGATATATTATAAATATTTGATTAGACCGTCCAAGTCGTCGCACAATGGCGCCATTTGAGTTTTTTCGTTGCAAAAAACATAACTTTTAAACCAAATAAGATAATAAAAAAATTTATATGATAGATAATTGATCAATCTAAGAAATGAGCGTTTGAAATGGCTTCTACGCCTTTTAGGTGCCTACTTATGGGTAAGCAAACTTAAAATTTGTGGAAAAATCAATGTTATGGGAAGTCAAGTAAAATATTTTTTAAAATTTTAGATTTTTTTATGTTTCTTTTATGATTTAAAATTATTCCAGAAAGATAAAAAAAATTTTTTTTTTAATTTATTTGTCAATTTTTTGTAAAATATTGCTCACAATCCGTAAAAGAAGGTACATCTAAAAGGCTAATAATTTCTGAACTATAATTATCTTCTAACTTTTTCGGAAAATGCTGCTAACGTGTTGAAGAGGTCCTCATTTTGTCTCACCCTTGATGATTTGAAAGTGTTCTGCAATCTATATTTTTTATAACATTTGTTTAGAGAGTCCTGTGCTTCTTCAGAAAGCTCTTCAATTGGCAAAGTCTGATATTTAATTATATCTTGGCCATGCGACAATATTTTATGAGCTGTCGGGGTCAACTTTTTCGGATTGTAGCCAAAAATATTGAAAGCAATTTTAAAGAGAGGAAAATAGCTTAACGTCATCAGTGTATAAGACAATTTTAGAGTGTTGAATAATAGAAGGGAGATCATTTATAAATAAAGTAAAAAGTACTGAAGTGTGAAAACACTTCGATTTTTTTAGAGACAGCGTTTCTAAATTTAACCCGCTAAAATCTGTACGTTAAATAACATTTTAACCGGAAAACTAAAGAATTACTGAAGCCCATAGAATTCAGCTTGTATAATAATAAATAATGATTCACCTTATCAAAGGCTTTACCAAAGTCGGTGTAAATTACATCAGTTTGCATACGATCTCTAAATCCATTATTTATAATTGTAGTGAGTTCCAGAACGTTGATATGCAGAAAGTATGGATGAAACTTGAAGAGATAACGAGTCTGTTATAATTTTTGTTCAAAGTTTGGGGATTGCACTCAATTATGCGATGCCTTTGTAGTTAGACACATTGACCTTATTGCCTGATTTATATAAAGGGATGATAGTTATAAGATTCCTTCCATAGAGATGGTAAATATTCTGTACGCAAGGACTGTTTAGGAAGTATTGTTAGTGGATAGGCCAGGGAGTCAGCACAGTGCTTAAGAATATTATTTGGTATTCCATTAGGTCCAGGATCAAAAGAATTTTTCAGTGTTTTCATGTTACTCAAAACAGTGATGTTGTTAAGAAAATTAACATTTATTACCGAAGAAGCTTTGGAAATTTCAAAAGGATATTGTACAAACTGATCAAAATTTTTTATTGAATATGTTGTAGCAAAAAAATCAGCAAAAACATTACTGATTAATAAATCATCATCGGCTGAAATTGATCCAAATTTCAAAGAATTAGGACATCCACGTGATCGACGTTTAGAGTTAATAAAATTCTAAAATGATTTTGGATTCCTCTTTAAATTGTGTTTCATACGAGTTAAGTAGTTATTGTAAGCCCTTTTTTTTCAATATTGTATTCTGATCTAGCAATTAAATACTTGGTAGAATCAGAGGGGAATTTAGCCAAATAATTGTTATACCATGGTGGACCCATCTTCATGTGTAGAAGTATACAACAACATTAAATGTTATTGAAGGGAAGTTGAGAAATAGCTTTTCTTTATTCAATTCTTACAACATCACAACTCCGGATATTATTAATGTCTTTTTGTTCGTCAAAAAAAAAAATCCCACAACAAACATAAATATTTATTTGTATTTTTTTTTAACATACATATATATTTATACCCTATACCACTATGTGGTTAGGGTATAATGACTTTGTGCTACTGTTTGTAACTGCCAAAAATATTTGACCTCTTTTATTATACCGCATCACTTTCTGAGTCGATTTAGCGATGTCCGTCCGTCCGTCCGTCCGACTGTGTGTCCATGTAAACTTTGTAATCAAACTACAGGTCGCAAATATGAACATATTATGATGAAATGTAGTATATAAGCTTCTATTGGGCATGGGATAAACCCTATTGAAATTGGTGAAATTGGGTCCATTTTCAGACCTAGTCCCCATACAAATGACCCCTATGAAATCGACATAAATTGCCACAAGATCCAAATTATCGTATAGATCTTAGTCAAATTGGGTTTGTGTATGTTTGTTATATACGTTAATCACCAGTCCAAAAATAATCCCTACAAGACAATTCTTAATAATAGGCCCCATATAGAACTGCTTCCCGATCTTTACTTAAAACTATCAAAAAACAAAAATATTGCACAGAATTTTTCCAAATTTTGGTTTGTATATATTCTTTCAAAATATAAGCGACTTTACCAAGTATGGTCAGGATCGGTCCATTTGTCGACCTAGTCCCCATATAAATATAGCATCCGATATGAACTTTTTCATATCTGCAGCCAAAAAAAATTATAACAATGCACTCAAATTTGGTATATGCTTATTTTCTATATCCAATTAGTTGGACCGAAGAGATAGGAGGTCTAAACCATGGTATAGGGTATCGTATAGTCGGTCTAAACCGACTATAAATATAGTATTTTTTTTTATTAAAATGTTACTTCACAATCATTTTGTGTATAGATGTATACGTATAATAAATTCTATATTTATAACTATATATCATCCCTTTGTTGTTAAAGTCCTTGGAGGAAGAATAAAAATAAAAACAGTTTTGGTTTACCAAACTAAAACTTAACTTACATAAGTTAACTTACAAAGAAAAAATTTGTTATATATGCATTGCTGGATTGTTTACAAAGTTTAGTGTTTGTTTACCCTTCAGATGTCACTGTCTATTTCGTAACACCCACCATTAAGTATTTAGGCCCTATCAGAGCATTTAATCATCATCACATCCTTCCATTCATACGCACGTCAACCACACAATTTTCAACTTTGTCATTAAAAGATAATATGATAATTTGGAATATAACGATAACAATAAAATCTATCGTGAATGATAAAATTATTAGTAACATATTTATAGTAACATGAAATTGAGCTTAAAAAGCGCCACAAATGTAAACATCTAACTATTTGGTAACAACACTGTATTACTTATTGTTATATTTTGATATTTATATTTTATACAACAAGGACGACATTATTTTTTGACAGGTCAGGTTGTTCCGGAACCGCCCTCATATAATATAACTTTAATGTTTAATTTCCTCATATGAAATGTGTTTAGTTTATATTTAGATAACTAAATAATGACTATTATAAATAATAATAATAAAATTATATTTAAACCAGAATATTTGAAAAAGACTTATTATTTAATTGTATTTAAAAGCTTAAAAAAATATTATTATTATTATTATTATCATTATTATTATTATTATTATTATTATTATTATTATTATTATTATTATTATTATTATTATTATTATTATCATTATTATTATTATTATTATTATCATTATTATTATTATTATTATTATTATTATTATTATTATTATTATTATTATTATTATTATTATTATTATTATTATTATTATTATTATTATTATTATTATTATTATTATTATTATTATTATTATTATTATTATTATTATTATTATTATTATTATATTATTATTATTATATTGTTTTATTGAATTGCTATCACAACAAGAATAAATCTTATAAATTACAGTGATAGCAAGTAACATTTGTAATATTAATATTGACTATTGACTATAAATGCAAAAGGCAAGTTATTCCTTGAGTTATGCCAAGACTTCGGTTTGCGTATATTAAATGGGTGTACAAAGGATAATGAACTTGGTAATTACACTTTTATAAGCGGTGTTGGTGAATCAGTCAATGATATTTGTGCTTCAGCCTATGATAATCTGAATAGTATTCAAAGTTTTAAGATAGAAAATAAGAGATGGTCTGATCATATGCCAATAACTGTGAAGATGAATACAAATGGGAGAAATTTAGAACATCCAATGAATTTGCTACCAAATCTGAAATGGGATGAAGAGGGAAAATTAAAGTTACAAAAGAAGACTCAACCAACAGCTTACTTTATATAAGCAACAGGAAAATATACTGAACTTGCACGATCTAAAAATTGCAGTGAAGGCCTATTTACAAAAGAAAATAAATGGTTTAAAAGATAACAAGGAAAAATATGTAATGATCAACAAACAATACAAGGATGTATGCGAAAAAAGCAAAGCAGAACATTATAGAAGAATAAAAATGAAAATCAATCTGGTAAAAAATAAAGATTGGTGGAATATAATGAAAGATATTAAAAACGACCTTGAGCTCGATTAAATAATTTTTTAGTTAACCAACGACAGGTCAAATAATATATTACATCTTTTAAAAGACAAAGAAATATAGTCGAACCCATGAATTTCAGCATATGATTTAAAACAATACTTTTTTGGGTTACTAAATACACTCCAAACTTCAAACGATATTATGTATGCAGCAGCTATAAAACATGATTATTATTTAGATAGGCCTATAACACCAACAGAAATTAAAAATGAAGTAGCAAAAACTAAGTATAACAAGACTCCAGGAGAAGATCGTGTTAGTTACGAATTCTTTAAGAACGCAACGGAAATGTTTTTCAATGAGCTGGCAAAATCATACAACATCATATTTGAATCCGCCAAATTAAACGATAAATTCACGACAGGCATAATTTTCCCAATTTATAAAAAAGGTGACAAAGAACTTGTAAATAATTATCGTGGTATATCTTTTAAGAATACAGGCAAAAATCTTCATGGGCATACCAAATAAAAGACTAAGTTTTTGGCTGAACAAACATAACATCCTTACAGAGTACCAAGCAGGATTCAGAGAACGTTATTCAACTGTCGGTAATTTTTGCACATTAGCAGCAATAGCACATCTAAAGTTTAAAGAAAAAAAAAAACTATATGCTTTTTTTGTAGACTTCAGAGCGGCTTTTGATAAAGTATCAAGAAAATCTCTGATCTATAAACTTTATAGTACTGGATTATCAACTAAATTTATAAAAATGATTGAAACTATATGTAGTCATACTATGTTTAAGGTCTGGAATGGTGAAGAAATATCTGACGAGTTTAATGCAGGATCTGGATTAAAACAAGGATGTTTGCTTTCCCCAACTTTTTCTCTATTAATGTTTTAATGTTTTTAAAATTTCTTAAAAAAAAGAAACGAAAAACAGTTGTAAAAATACAAAGCAAAAGCTTCGATTTTCAAATGGAGTTTTGTAAAAGGTCCAGTAGCCAACCTTTGCTTTATACTTGCTGCTTCTATACATAAGGAGTTTTTAATATTATATGATTTTAAAAAAATATTTTATTTTGATAGAAACTCGGAAATTTTAGTCTTATTAAGACAAACTATTAATATTTATCTTTTTAATAATTTAGTTTAATAATTTAATAATTTAATTAATGTATTATAACTTTTTAAAATGCATCAAAATAAATAAACTTATTCAACCAAAAAAAAGTTTTTAAATCTTTTAAACAAAATAAAAAAAATACTACGGTTATAACGAACTTAGTCTATAACGAACTAATTTGGCCGGTCCCGCCGAGTTCGTTATAACCGAACTCCATTTTAGTGTAGAAAAAATAGAATAGCATAGGAAAAAAAAAACGTTTTAGATCAAGGTTCCTAAAAGTTTCTTAAGTGGGGTAAGGTTTTAATAGTTAATAAAAGTCGTATTTTGCATAATTCTTTTTTTAAAGACATGAATACACGTTATAGCATAACATTTGGAGAATCTTTGAAAAAATTTTCAACTAAAAATTTTAATAAATGATTCCGTGAAATAAAAAAAATCTAAATGCGTTTAAAAGGTGACATGATTTTTTTTTTTTGCAGAATTTTGAAGTGAAAAACGATTTTTGTTATACAATTTCGGGAATTTGTTGTTAAAAAATGGGGAAGCAAATGGAATTAAAGAAAACCTTCTTGGTTACCTCATGATTTATGTGTAGATAAAGTGTCTTAAATTTCAAAAGAATCGGTCAAGAAGATTTTGAGTTATGATGTTCACGGACTTCGAACATTTATTTGCGAGAAAATCGGTTTAAAGTTTTTGAAAACGGATTTATATACTATATACCGTATGAGGTAAGTCGCTGGAAACGCTGTATCTTCCTAAGTTTTGCTCTGATTTACTTAAAATTTTGACACAACACTCTCGACGTGTTGTGCATTCAGGAAGAGAAATGCAAAAAAAGGTTTTAAAACCTACCACCCCTTAAGGAAATGCAAACACCAATACACCTACACAAAAAAGAAAAAAATATTTCATATTTCATCATACATGTAAACTGAAAAAAGAGAACTACATTTTTTGCAAAGTTATCTATAAATCCAAAAAAAAAAAAAATAAAAATTAAGCGCATATTAGTTTTACTTTAAAAAAATCGCCTTTAATTCTTCCATGATAATTTCAATAAATTATTCAAATTAAAATCTTAAATATACCTATTTACGTAATTTAAGTTTGTCAAAATTTTTTTAAAAGCAAATTATGCAAAAATTAATATTATGAGTGAAAAAAAATTATTTTCCCACCTCTCTCTAAAATTACAATGTAATTTAATTACGCAAAGTTACAATAATTTAAATTTTAAACTCAATATTGCACTCTTTTTTCAAGGGCTTTTCAATACAGAGCTATAAACGAAATCATACATTAATTTAAATTTTAAACTTAATATTGCACTATTTTTTCAAGGACAACAAAAAAAATCCACTTTGGAGATCTGTTTTTTTCTCAAATATTTATCAAAAAAAGCATACTCTTTGGTAAGTGCTGGCCATCAGAGAATCTGAGCGAAAGCACTCTTAACAATATAAAACAATTTTGAGATGAAAAACAAAACAGATAAACGAATAAGTTTAGTTTGCTAAAAGAAGTGTGTATGCATATCGGATGACGTTAAATGAGAAAAATAAAAATGTTTAAAATTTAATTCATTACTTTTTTGCTGAATTTTTTCATTGACCAACAATGGGAATTTAAAGAAGAATTTGAATAGATATTAGTTTTTTGATGCATTTTTTGTGCTCAACTTATTCCATATGTAACACGAAATCTGCATATGTACTGCTATTGTCGTTAGCAGTGTTGCCAATTTTGACAACTTATTGTAATTTCGACGATTTTTCAATTTGTTAAAATGATGATTGAAGATTTAATATTTTCAGTACTATAAAAATTACGATTTCAAGGGTTAACAATTAATGGGTTGTTTATCGAAAATTTATAGTTTTTGTTCAGTGTAAATGGAAATTACAAAATATGTATAGATTTAATTCTGGGTCAATTCGTTTCAAAACGGAAATACCTTGAATAACATCTCCATTTAAGATTTAAGTTTTAATTAAAGCGATACTTTAAACCTATATTATATTTTTCAGCTATATATACTTGTCAATAAAATTATTTAGTTGATTGCTGTGTTAAATTTTTTTCATTGAAATTTCACCACTATACATTTTTATATATAGAAATTACCAATGCTGTAATAATATTCGTGATATGAATTATATAAATAAATTTTATTGTTTTCTTTTGTAATATTTTGTTGAGTTTTATTTTTATTTTCTTGACAATTTCTTATTTTAAAAATGATGATTTTGGCGATTCAGTTTCCAAAATTGTCGTTTTTCAGAAGATTTTATTAGGTAACATAGAAGAGAGAAAATTGTGTGTGGGTTTGTATAAAATGATAAAGATTAAATTTTGTTTGTGTATTTCGCATAGCTTTGTAGGGAGTGCTATGTGTATTATTTTAGCGTTACAGAATCAGTCAGTCAGTGAGTCAGGGATCAGCGTAAATATATTTAAGATGGTGGTGTAAAAGTCAGTTCAATACACATTCGATTATTAATGTAAGCGGATGATATTATGATCTTAGCTGATGATGTGGAAACAATGCAGAATATGATCAATAAGCTTGAGAGAAATGCTGATTTTTCGAAGTGGAGGTAGGACGCTTGCATGTGAGCAATGGATATTTAATGGTGAGCATATAAGAATCACAATTGATTATACATATTTGGGCGTTACACTCTCATCCAAATTGTCTTTTTAAAAACATTAGAAAAAAGAAACTTGTCTGCAAAAAATTGCATTAATGCAACGTGGAAAGACTTAAAAAAAAAAAAAAAATATAGGCCTGAATGCAAAATGGAATTTATTTAAATCGGTATGCCGTGCAATACAATCGTATAGAGCACAAATATGGGGATTTACCCTATTTGAAGACGTAGATAAACTACAACGATATTTTCTTAAAAAAATTCCGAAATTACCACCAATTACACCCACATATGCATTGATGCTGGAAACTGGTACGGAAAATAATTATACATACTGCAGATTCCAGAGCTCGAAATTCGAGTGCAATTTCTAGGCAACTTCATTTTTCAACTTATCCAATTCACAAACCAACACTTTTCTGGTTTATTATTTTTGTGAATGAAGATAACAAACTCATTAACAAACATATTAAATAATTTAATAAACATACACTAGCATATGTGTCATTATATATATATATATATATATATATATATATATATGTTAGTAGCAACTTTAAATGCAATTTACTCAAAATAAAGAACAAAATTTTAAAAACTGTAAATCTGGAAAACAGCGAAAAAAAATCCCTGTCAAATAATATACGCTTGGTCAAAATCGGAATAAAATGGTAGAACAAAACACTGGTCATAAGAAATCGCCTAGCCTATTAATATTATAGATACATTTGATTTGCATCTACGATACATTATTAAAACTCTGTACGAATACAATGACAGCCGACTACCAAAGCAGCTTACAAAACTGATAATTCAACAAAAAGCATATTGAATCGTTATCTCTAGATTTTAATTCAAGTCGAATTTCAGAATGCTCAACAAGGCAGAGCTGGGAACTTTTACGAATAAATATTATAACTGGATTAAAAATCAAAGAAAGAGAGTTATACCTACGGAGAGCAGCTAATATAGACCGTTTTTATGCAAAACTAAATTACGGAGAGCCGCAACTCTATTTTGAAAACAGTAATATAATAGCAATAAGTTATATATGGGGGATTTCATGTCAAGTGCACCAACTTTTGAAACCGATGTCTTCCGATCGGAATGAAATTTGCACCAAGGTTAGTCCTATTGGACAGTAGTTTAGACACAATTTTTCAATAAGATCGGTCCAGATCTCTCTGAGTTAGAGGGGATCAAATTTGACATTTTGGCCAAACAGGTGTTTTTTCTCAACCATGTAACTTATTACCTATTGTTCTTAGAAAATTTTCTCCTAAATAGTTTAGATAGCTATTTATTCAATATTTCGGAAAAAAATACTTAAAAAAATATTTCGGAAAAAAAAATTTGTAGACTTTTTTTTTGCTAAATTAAAGCATTTTTTGCCTTTTTTTTCAAAAAGGGCATTTTTTTTTTTTTTTTTTTTTTGTTCATAAGAAAGCTTAGGATTTTTCCTTTAAGAGCTTTTTGGTCGCTTAGTGGGATGGTAGTGGGATATCTATCAAAATAAATGTTTTTTAACTCAAGACAACGGTTTTTCAATTTTTCACAAATGCACTATTTTGAATTTTTTCCTATTTGTGTGTAAAACCTTACAAATAAAACTTATACTGAGAAACTAGACAAATTAACCTTTCCGAAGGTATATAACATACCTAACTAAAATTTTATACCCTCGATATTGTAATACCCAGAATATGATAACCTCAGGAAAAAAATCGCTTTTTTTCTATAGAAATGTTGAAAAATTATTATTTTTTATTTATTTTTAATAATAATTAAATTAATGTATAATAATAATAATATTAAAAATAAAAAGATAAATAATTTATTAAAATTTAATCTTAATTGCATTAGATCCATTTATATCATAACTATTTTTATACTTAATTTATTGTAGCTGATGAAGTATTTAAGTCTTGTAAATTTTTAAATACCCCGTCCTTCATCCAGCTTTTTTGTCGCCTTTATTTACTGCGTTTTTTTGTCAATCCTTTCTTGGCGTTACTAGGTTCAGCTGTTGATTTCGCTGCTGGTTTATTTGTTGTCTTTGGAAAGAAATCGCATTGAATAGAGGCAGAAAACTTTTTCAACTTGAGTCTTCCATCGACAAGCGGTATAAAAGCATGGTATTCAGCGGTGCCATCGATTGTTACCGCAGCATCGAATCTGCTCTTCAGTGTTTTCAATGTTTCCTGATGATCCTCTTTGCTACTAAAAACTATTTTAGTTTCTTTACAATAACTTTTTGCCTAATGGAATAAATCAGTCGCATCTAAGATGCGATCTTGATGAGAGCACTGGAGGCTATACTTCGCTGCATTTCTTTTAAGGTTTGCTCCAATACTATCACATGCTCCTTTACCATGAGCAGTAGGATGAAAATGCCACTCAGCTGGCATTCCAAAATCTTTTTCATGGGCCATAAGATTTGCCAAGCTACTTTTGTTTTTAAAATGTTGACGAGCTCCGTCCGAAACGTAATATACCTTCTTTACTGTAAATTTAGATTTTAGAAATTTTAGTATTCTCTTCTGGTACTCATAAACTGCAATGGTATCATGTTTTAAATCGTCGGATATGATTGCCAAACTTTTGTGTTCCAGTTTTTCATCTTTCATGTTGTAAATAACTACTGTGAATGTAGCTTGGTCGTTATTGAAGTGGAATGCTTGTATGGCATCCTGAAGAACATATTTATAGTTTTCTGCGAAATCATATGAAATAATGAATTCACCAGACTTCAAATGTATCTTCAAATCCTTGAAGAATGACCATTGCTCTTTGACTAAAAAGTCATGGTTTCTGAAGTTTAGCAATCCTGTACACATTTCTTCCACAAAATCATCCACATTTAAAATGATTGTTTTCAATGTGCATCTGTCAGTCTGAATCCAAGAATCAAATTTGACCTCCTCTATATATTCTCGATCTAAAGAGTTGACTAAATTTTCTTTGATGAATGTGGTTTTCGGGCAACTGGTACATTCACCTAAGTGGCAAGAAGTTGTTGCATTAGGACACATAGTCAATTTAAGGCAATCGCGGTAATCGTGTAAATCTTCTTCCGAATCATCTGTTAAATACTTTAAGTTGATTTCCTTCAACATCAGTTTAACATTTTCATGGTAAATGCAAACGCATACTGTGTGAGTTCCGCTGCTTTCTGCCAAAATGCAATGTTTTGGCCTCATTTCGGTTAATTTCGTGAAGCCAATTCTAACATCCTCGTGTTCAGATTGAAATGTGCAAATAACTCTATCAGGTTACAGATAACCATTCTCTTCTGTTGTGTTATGAAGGTATGTTACATACCTTCGGAAAGGTTAATTTGTCTAGTTTCTCAGTATAAGTTTTATTTGTAAGGTTTTACACACAAATAGGAAAAAATTCAAAATAGTGCATTTGTGAAAATTTGAAAAACCTTTGTCTTGAGTTACAAAACATTTATTTTGATAGATATCCCACTCCCATCCCACTAAGCGACCAAAAAGCTCTTAAAGGAAAAATCCTAAGCTTTCTTATGAAAAAAAAAAAAAAAAAAAAAAAAAAATGCCCTTTTTGAAAAAAAAGCAAAAAATGCTTTAATTTAGCAAAATAAAAGTCAAAAAAAATTTTTTTTTTTTTAAGTATTTTTTTCCGAAATATTGAATAAATAGCTATCTAAACTCTTTAGGAGAAAATTTTCTAAGAACAATAGGTAATAAGTTACATGGATGAGAAGAAACACCTGTTTGGCCAAAATGTCAAATTTTGATCCCCTCTAACTCAGAGAGATCTGGACCGATCTTATTGAAAAATTGTGTCTAAACTACTATCCAATAGGACTAACCTTGGTGCAAATTTCATCCCGATCGGAAGACATCGGTTTCAAAAGTTGGTGCACTTGACATGAAACCCCCATATTCAAAACTAGATGTGACTTAATTGAGCTGAATGGTACAAGGTTCCAACAGAATAGACCCCGTATATGCTCGTTATGTAATTTAAATGTAATAGAAAATATCCTCCATTTTATAGACAAAACTTTATAAAACCTACCTTAACAGAAAATGAGTTGATTGATATTTTAAATGCTAAAGAGAATTTTCAAGATTTATCACGATATATTATAAATGCGATAGGTTACAGGAAGACGTTAGTAAATGAATTTAATTATTAAATTAAATGCCCCATAAAACACAATTTGCTATACACTATGTATTTTCCGACTGACGACATTATGTCGTATGTTCTAAAATTTATATTTTATAACGTTGTAATACAGAAAACAAAAATTTATTTGAAATAAAGAACATTTAGCTAACTAACTAATTAAATAAGTTATTATGTTAGAAATACTATTCTCCTTACTTTTTTTGGCTGGAATGTTATAATTTCTGGCTTTAAAAACATTCTAACTAAAATCATAAAACAAATCGAAAATTTCAGATATCTACGAAGAAAATATTTTTAGCATTTAGCTGTCATGTTTTCAGCCATAACACAGAAATAAGTATTGACATTTCATTTAACTTTAACTAGTTGTGGCTTTATTTCCATGAATAATTAATGTAACAACAACAACTTCATCCAAGATCAAAGGCACTTTTAATACGACCTCCAAGGCTACTTATATCTCTGTAACAGGTGAATAGCAACAATTTGTTGATTGAAAAGAATTTACGTAATATTAAGCATGAGGTAAAGTTGGTCTTTAGTTTATCCATTTTAATATCAATTTAATGGTGGTTGACTTTCATTTCATGAAAACACAAAATTTCTTATCAAGGTATTAAAATATATTTTGTAGAAATAATTCCACTGGCTACAAACTTTTTTTTTTTTATATATGAAAAGCCATAGGAAAAAGAAAACTTTTTTTCCATTATACCTAAATATTAGACACAATTTTAAGTATGACATCTACCTAGCAACAAGATTAGATAATAAGACTAGAATATAAATTCATTTAAATTTCAATGAACTTTGTAAAATTGCTTTCGCGTTTTAATATTGGCAACATAATTAAAACTGTGTCATTTTGTTAACACAGGTTATTAGTACATAAGTATAAACACCATAAAATATAATAAAGTTTTTAAATTGTAATATAATTAAGCGTAAAATTCAATTTGCTACAAAAAAGACGCGCATATGACACGAACTTTTCACATGAATCCAACTATTTTTTAATAAAAAAAAAAAAAAAAATATTAAAAACACATTTTTGTTTAAAAAAAAAATATCTTAATTCAATAATATGTAAATAAAATTAAAACAAGAAAAAAGTTAACTTTTGGGTGAACAATTTGTTCGCTGCTTTTGCAGTTTAAATATTAAAATTTCTCCTCAAATGGTGCAGCGGTCGTTATAGTCGACACTTAAGAGAAGGACATGGCTTGGAATCTTTAAACAAATTTTTCTATGCAAATCGGTAACAATATGCCAATATTTCAGAATGAAATTTTTTTATATACTTAGTTCATCAAATCCAGTCGCAACGTTAATTTTAGTAAACAAAAACCAGCGTAAAGTACCAAGTCATTCGAATTTGCGGGAGTGATTTTTATATGAAAACTGGTAAAATTTTCTTCAATATAAATGCAAAATATATAGATTTTTATTTATATTTCTATTTTAGTTATACTGTCAAATACAACCTGCAGCTGTATTTAACATTCCTTGACACTGTGATCGGCAAAAAGATAATTATAACAAGAATTTGCGACTTTTACTATATGAATTCGGTCATTAACATTTTTTCTATAAATGTGACTCTTTACAATGTTGACATGCGGTGACTTTATATTAAAAACTATTATTTGGCTTGGAGGCAAAATTAATTTTGGGTCGGTTTTCAGATTGTGGCAAATTTGTTTGAAATAGCGGTTACGATTTTCTTTGGGAGCAAATTTAAAATTATCGGGTTTGGGCTGACTTAATTTATCCTTTGAAGATTTCCAAATGAATCTTAAGTTTTGAATGTTGAATCTAAAGTTAAGAATTTCTCAAATTCATTCCATTTTGGAACTACTGCACAATCTTCTTGGGAATTTTTAAACTCTTGCACGAGTGATTTGGGAAGCTTTTGTGAACAAATGAATATTAGAAATGATTCCCACGTTGTTGGGTCAATGCCTAATGTGTCTAGGGACTGCCGGAAATCAGTAATTGTCCTTTGTAATTTTTTAATTGAAGCACCAGAGTCCATAGAGACATGTGATAAATCCAAAATAATTTTGTATTGTTAATTTACTTGCATCCATTTATTTTCTTAGCGGTTCACCAAATTTTTCCAGTCCAGAATAAAACCATCAAAATGGGATGTGAAAAATTATATCCCTAGCTTCGCCTCCTATTTTCTGTTTTAAATGGAACAATTTTTCGACATTACTATTCTTTAAATTGTTGAATTGGCCCGAAAACCGTGCCATAATTAATAATCCCCAAAAATGGTGTCTGTGTCGCAGGGCGGTAACCTTATAAATGAGGCTTTTTTTCTTAGGGTTGAACTCGATTGGCGTTCTGGTGCGTGCTGTGTAGGCCAGAATTTCCGCATTTATTGAGGAAAGACAATTTTTATATATCGTTCCCGTAATTTTGTTTTATCAATAGGTTTATCTTTTTCAGCCTCTGAACCCTTACACTCCTCATATGATCGCATGACTTGTATCCAAAGTGATTCCAATTCAACACAAAGAATTTCCAACGCGTGGTAATTATTTTCTATTTGCGCATCAGCTTGTGCGCTTTCAAAATCAAATAAATTCAATGCGAATTTATTTAGGGACATTTTGCAAAAAAAAATTATTTAATATTTGTTAATTATTATTTGTTAACATTAACAAATTTAATAAACACACACATATCATATGTATAATTTTATGTATATGCTAGTTGCAACTTTAAAAGCAATTTACTCGAAATAAAGGGCACAATTTAAAAATCTCTAATTCTGTGAAAACAGTTTAAAAGAAATACCTTTCAAATAATATACATTTGGTCAAAATCGGGATAAAATGGTAGAACAAAACATCGGTCACAAGAAATTGCTTAGCCTATTAATATTATAGATTAATTACTTAAGCCTTAGCTACAAGAATGAGATGAGAAATGGTTCTTGAGTTATAAATGAAAAACTAAGCGAACAAACATCAAGATAATTAACAAAAATATAAAAGATCATAAAAATAATAACATAGTTTTTTCACCCTGACTGGGAATTTTTCACCCGCCCGGAATGGCTGTTGCACTGTGTATATGTATGTCACAAACTAAATTTTTTTTTCAATACCAAAAAAAGTAAGTAAGATAATTAGAAAAAAGTGTCTTAGGTCCAACGAATTGGATATAGACTATAAGCATAAACCAAATATTAATGGCATGGTTTAAAATTTTTTTCTGCAGATAAAAAAGTTCATATCGGCTGCTATATTTATATGGGGACAAGGTCGAAAAATATTTGGGAAGTCACTTAAAACATTAAAACTTGTTGTAGTTTATTCATATCCATAATAAATTTCTTGGAACATTGGCAGCACCCACATTGCAAAAATGTAACAAAATAATAAACAAGTGTCATGTTTTAATAGTTTAAGTAATCGAAATCCGGATGCATATTATTCACTCTTAAAAAACAAACAAGTAAGAAAATTATAGTCGGTCTATACCGACTATACGATACCCTATACCATGCGTTTAGAAACCCTATCTCTTAGGCCCAACTAACTGGACATTGAAAATAAGCAAAAACCAAATTTGAGTGGGATTTTTATAAATTTTTTTGGCTGCAGATATGAAAAAGTTCATATCGGATGCTATATCTATAAAGGGACTAGGTCCAAAAATGGACCGATCCTGATCATGTTTGGTAAAGTCTCTTGTATTTTGCAAAAATATATACAAACAAAATTTGAGAAGAATCAGTGCAATATTTTTGTTTTTTAATAGATTTAAGTGAAGATCGGGAAGCAGGTCTATATGGGGTCAAATGGATCATTTTTGGATTTCTCATTAGTGGATGTAATGAACGCATACAAACGCAATTTGAGTAAGATCTATATGACAATTTGGATCTTATGGAAATTTATGTCGATTTCATACGGGTAATTTGTATGGGGGCTAGGTCTGAACATGGACCGATTCTCACCAATTTCAACAGCATTCATCCCATGGCCGATAAAAGCTTACATACCAAATTTCATCAAAATATATTCATATTTGCGACCTGCAGTTTGATTACAAGCTTTACATGGACACACAGACGGACGGACGGACGGACGGACGGACATTGTTAAATCAACTCAGAAAGTGATTCTGATTCGATCGGTATAATTAAAGATGGGTCTAGGTCAAATATTTTTGGTTGTTACAAACAGCAGCTCAAAGTCATTATACCCAAACCACATAGTGGTATATGGTATAATTAAACAAAATTAGTGCACTCTACTGTAATTGTACATTCATAGGCGGAAGTCATATGCGCCGATAATATAAACTCTTTTGGGTAATTGCATACAAAGTTCAACCTTACCTTCAATTTTAAAATGTTTATTTAAATAAATTTTATTGATGCCATTCGAAATATATGACAATAGATTGTTAAATGCATTTTTGAATATTTGTATAGCACATATTTGTCCACTAAGAAGGAAAAGTGTAATAAAGTCACATTACAAAATACTTCCTTTTACTATATATATACCCTATACCACTATGTGGTCAGGGTATAATCAGGCCAATTACGAATATTCTCAAAGAATTTCTTCCCCACGGAATATACTTTTCTCCAGAAAAAAATTCTCCTATTATATATTCGTCGTAAACAAAAAAAAACGAATAAGAGGCATCATCGAATTTCGAAACCAGTTGTTTTGCTTATTGACAATTAATTTTAAATTTTTTGTTTTGTGTTTGCAAACGACAATAAATTTATTTTAAAGAAAAATTAAATAAAAAAAAAAAATGATACGAATACTTGTAGAGGAAATTGGTGTAGAATAGCAACAACGAAATAGCTAAAGGATTGCTAGAAGTCAATTGCGGGCTGAGTCTATGGAAGACGCAATAAATGCCCGAATTGACTTTCATTAAAGTTAACAAAAGTTGAAGTTGGGCTTTATTTGTGGTCTTCAACCTCAAGAACAATAAAATATTAATTTCTTTTATTTAAAGTAATTCGGCTCAGAATCACTTTCTGGGTCGATTTAGCGAAGTCTGTCCGTCCTTCTGTCCACCTGCGTGTCCATTTAAACCTTGTAGTCAAACTACAGGTCACATATGTTTATGATGTTTGGTGTGTAAGCTTCTGTCAGCCATAGCATTAACGCTGTTGAAATTGGCGAAAATCGGTGCGTGTTCAGACATAGTCCCCATACAAATGACACCTATGAAATCGACTTAAATTGCCATATGATCCAAATTATCCTATATATCTCGGTCAAAATGGGTTTGTGTGTGTTTATTACACCCATTAATAAGTAGTCCAAAAGTAAGCACTATACGATAATTTGTAGTCATAGCCCCCATATAAAGCAACTTCCCCATCTTCAATTAAATCTATCAAAAAACAAAAATATTACACAGATTTTTTTCAAATTTGGTTTGCATATATTTTTTCAGAATTTAAGTGACCTTGCCAAATGTGTTCAGGATCGGTCCATTTTTCGATCTAGTCCCCATTAAATATAACATCCGATATAAGCAGGCCTTCGGAGATAAAAAAAAGTAATTAATATTTGAACTCTAATATGTTTTTTATTGAACGTTGTTTTAAAAAATTAGACATTAATTTTATGAAAAAAAAAAAACGATTTTAAAAACGTCTACATTTTGCGTGGATTTAAAAAAAAAACTCGTAATAAGTGGTCGATGTTAATAAAACACACTTTTTGCGATGATGCTGTTCTATAACTAAAGGTTGATTTTTTAGCTATGATCATTTTGGCAGCACTGGTTTAAACAGCTGACGCACGTTTCGTGTTTTGTTTCATTGTCAAACATCTTCAGTTTGGTCTATAATTTAACCATGAATCGTCTTACAAACGAACAACGCTTGCAAGTTATTGAATTTTATTATCAAAATGCGAGCTCTGTTAAGAAAGTTCATCGCGCGCTTCTTCCATTTTATGGTCAGTTTAATCGACCCACTGAAGCGGCTATTCGGGCTATTGTGACTAAATTTCGCACCAAATTTACATTGTTGGACATTAAACCACCAACACACTTACGTAGAAGTCTCTTGAGTTTTACGTGCGTTCCTGTCATGTTGACTTAACCACACGGTGTGCTTAGCACTGGGTGAGATACAAGGCGTCCACCGGCGCCCCTTCCTTAGATGGTAGCAAACTAGGAGAATTGATTTGGCATAAACTCCTCCCTTTGCTATTGGGTTGGCCCGATCTAAAAGGCTATGGGTCGTAGACCCGGTTGGTTGAAATGCAACTCCACATCGAACTGTGTTCTTCCCGCGATTTTGGGCTACCACAGGCACCACGAAACTCCCCGAAGGGCCGTTCCCAAAAAAGCTATTTAAGGGTAAAACACATTGTCCTCGGTCATCGGCAGCACTTGCAAAAACACATACTTCCAATAACCGTCCATTTGTCTATTACGCTCGTTCTTACTAGCTGTTATTATCAGGTGGCCCTGATATGTACAACGTTCATTACCAACATTTCAACCGATTTCCGTTTCGTCCGCGAAACACTGTATTGTCGAATGACTCAAGCGTTCTTGGACTCATCTTCCATCCGACCCTCTTGCCTACTTATTCTACTGCAATGGCCATCTTTGCTAGGACTGGTACTAGCTCATCCATTCACAGCTTCGAACTTTTCGACTCATGCCTACCTCCGTCTACTACGCTCCGAACTTACTAATCGGCGCCATCATGCTAGATGATGCTTACGTCAACTTTCGGTATATCGCTTTTCAACTGGTCTCCGACTTGTCTTGGACGTGTTGGCGTTATATCCTCACAACTAACTCCCTACACCTGATAAAAAAAAATCAAATAATTAATAAAACAAGGAACGATTTTTGGTCCGAAGACCGGCTGCGCCATTAATGTTATGCTCCTAAAGGAGCTGAAACTAAACAAACAAAAAAAAAAAAAACCCGGCTTTGCCTATTCTGTTTTAGCGCTGGCAAGCGCTGTCAATCGACGCCCAAACGGCGTCAATGTAGCTGTGGAAAAATAAAAAAAATAAACAAAACCAGATTCCGTACCAAACAGTGCGGCCTCTAGTTTTCATCTGCTGCCGTTATGCACTGTTTATACTTTATTTATACAAAATTCTTAAGATTAACTTATGAAAATAAAATTAATTGAAAAAAATAAACAAACTTACAAACAAACAAGGAAATAAAATATCAGCAATAATATAATATAAAAAAAACAAACATTGACCATAACGCAATGCAGTTCATGGCCTACTTAAACTAACTTAACCAATAACAAAAAAAAATACAAATAATAAATAAAAATAACATAAACATACCAGCGGCTTTTCAAGGCCACTACCTATATTAAATCATTTCGCTTGCAAGTGCTTGACAACGCACCCGGAACTTACTAAAAGAAAAAAAGAAGTAATCAAAACTAAGTCAATGAATGCATTGTAATAACAACAACAAAAAAACAGAACGCTAAAAACAAAAACACAATTGAGTTACTCTAATTACACAAGCGTTCATAAAAGCCAAAAAACAAAAACGACTTAGCATATACAAATTAAATTAACAAAAACAAAACTAAAATCGTTACCCTCCACAACATTTAGTTAGGGCAAATATATGAAACCATGGTACATTGTCAAACACTTGAACATTATAGATTATATTATACTATTCATATTATGAATATTATGTTATATTATATTCTAATATTATTATTATTATTATTACTACTATTATTGTTATTATTATTATTATTATTATTATTATTATTATTATTATTATTACTATAATTATTATTTTTATACACGTTGTTATATTCTCTATATTAAATTTAAACGGATCTTATACTATTCTTGTACAATTGTAATCTACACCCTATACGTGTGAAACCATGTTTCACAACATTCCTCCCCCTTTCCACGGAAACGATTCCCAATCGTTTACCAGCGACACTGAACTGGCACGCTGCTTCTGCTGCCGCTATTGTTGATTCTGCTGCTGCTGATGATGATGATAATGTTGATGCTGAAGATGATGTTGGTGAGAAATGTTGTTGCTGATGATAATGATAATGTTGATGCTGAAGATGATGTTGGTGTTGATGATAATGTTGTTGCTGATGATAATGTTGGTGTTAAGGCTGCTGATAATAACCAAACTGATAAGAACGAATCCGGAACCAATGCTGATGATGAAGATACTACTAATGCATATAACCATTCCTGCGATTCGATTCCAATACTACACCATGACAACCGTTGGCCTGTTGCTCTATAAAACGAATTCTTAGCCACCTTCTTTGTAAAAAAAAAAATTACTTTGGCTGGCCGCTTCGTAAAACAAATTTTGGCCTGTCACTTGGATGACGGTATTGGGGACAGTACTTTCAGCAACGGATTGTTAATTTCCCGTTAGTCAATTGGTGCTTACTGTGGTATTCAACATAAGATCTGAGCACTCCCCTGATCACCTTCAATGATGAAACTTGTCGCAAACGGTGATCCAAGGCGAAAACCGAACATTTTCAAATGATTCGCAATGATGCAAATGATTACGTCATCGCCACAGGAATCGGCTTGCTGCTTTGCCAAACGGATATAGTTCAGCTTAGCTTTCCTCTTTACGACATCCCTGACAAACTAAACAGGAATGTTGTTTCGCTGGAACCAAACCAATAGCCAATCCATCGCATATAGAATTCTCGATGGATTCGTTCGCAATTCGCCCTTGCATCTGGGGTTGGATCATCAGCTCCGTACAGGCATTCACCCCTATGTCCATCATGTGGCCACCCATCAGACCTGTCAGCCTACTGCTCTCTGCTGCCTCTACCGTTTTCTGGATGACTGTTGCTCCACCTCGTTCACCGTGGACTTGGGTCGGAATTTCCTAACTCTACTAATATATAAAAAAATTGAGTATTTCCTATACTATTTACAACTGACTAAACTGTAGATATATTTTCTACTCATATTTTAATACAATAATTCCGTTTCTTTTTTTTTTTTTTTTTTTGAACAATAGCTATTTAAGGATTAATTCTTTCCTCTCTTTTTCCAAATTCTTTCTTCTACTAATATAATATGTACATATTTTTTTTTTTTTTTTTTTTTTTTTTAAATATATTTCTCTCAATATGTGTATGCTAATAGTATATCTTAATATATCTTCTTTTTTTTTTTTAAATATATTATTTTTTTTTTTCTAAAAATGTATTTATATTCTCCTTTTTTTTTATGTATGTTAATATATATATATATTTTTTAAATATGTAGTTTTTTTATATTTTTTTAAATATGTAAGTTTAATGTCTATATATTCTTTTTCCTTTAACAAGTATATATGCTACCATTTTTTTTTTCTTTAAAATATGTCTTTTTAAATAGATATGTATGTTTCTTACTTTTTATCTTTATCTTCTTACTTTTTTTTTTTTAAACAAATATGTATGCTACTATCTATACATATTCGCTGTTTTGTTTTGTTTTTTTTTTTTTAAATATGTATGTATGGGGAGACCTCCAATTTTTTTTTTTTTTTATTTCTCTTTTCTTTTTTACGGAGGGGGCCTCCCATCTTTTCTTATTGTTTTTTTTTTATACTTATATATATATATTTTTTTTTTTTTCAACCATTGTTTTTTTTTTTTTTTTTTTTTTTTTATGTGGGGGAGTCTTCTCTTTTAATTTTTTTTTTAGGTGAGGAGAACTCCCATCTTTTCTCGTTATTATTATATATATATTTTTTTTTCTCTTTTTTTTTCAATCGTTTTTAGTTTTAAAACGTGAGGAATCTCCCATCTTTTCTTGTTATTAATATTTATTTTTTTTTACATGGGGAGATTTCCCATCTTTTCTTATTATTTTTTTTTTCTGTTCTTTTTAATATCTTTTCTTATATATATATATTTTTTTTTAAAATATATTTTCTCCTCCATCAGAGTGTCCGCTGCATTCGAAAAGTATCTCGTGGGCCTCGTCGGCCCAACCGTAGGAGTGCGGCGACCATCCAGACGACTCCAAATTCCAGTTATCTCCAACCTATGCTAAAAGAAAAATGTCATAGGGAAAAAAAAATTCTCAGCTAATACTATACCAATTCGCATTTACACCTTTGACAGAAAAACAACTCAAATCACTGTATTTTACTGAATGGTTACTTTTGCTCTAATAAATAAAATAAATAAAGCATTTTTCCCTAACAGCAGTACTCTTCCTATTTCTACGGCAATAAGGCCCCAGCAAGCCGATCCATCGGTGGTCCGACCGAAATCATATCTAAGCACCCTTGTATACACATGTCCAACCTAAAACTTCCAAAACACTTCAAAATAAATAACAACAAATTACGGCACGTGTCCCTTCTAGACACTGCCACCCATATAAGGCATGCCCGCTACACATGGCGTTGAACCATTCTCAACTACTGAGGTATGCCCGCTACACATGGCGTCATCCTCATCGTCATCGTCATAAAAAAAAACTGAGGCTTCCTGGTGGGAGCCACTTGTCGGCGGGTTACGCATAACCCCCAACCTTCCCCTCACCACCTCAAATACACAATTACTAAAATAAACAACAAAACAAAACCTTCATCTTGGACATGTATATTAAACGGAATGATTTCAGACCAAATAATGCGATCACTGGTGGAACGCCCGTAAATGGTTATTATGCCACTTACGATTCTTCCCCTTTATGCGCACCGTGGACGTTACCGGACTGTTTACCCCAACTATCTCATAGGGTCCAGTCCAAATGGGTGAAAACTTATTTTTCCTGGTGTTGTTCCTAACAAGCACCCTATCACCTACTGCAAAGGACACAGTATTTACCTTCCTGTCATAAGCCTTTTTCGACAAACCCTGACTAATTGGACCGAACTACGGGCGTACGGCTGCCGTAAAGATGGCTATGCTAGGTAGCCATCACCACCGATTGCATTACACGGAATACAAGCACACTTTGCACAGAGTACGGCATCATTTAGATGGCTATACTGGAGAGCCATCGACACCGGTACCCCCTCACGTGATACAATTATACTCTGCAAAGAAATATACCTACATTCTACCCTAACAAGAACCACTACACATAAAGGTCTTCCTAATGACAAGCTACCGGCGGCCTGTCTGAAACTATAATATGTCCAATCATCCATACTCCTAATGAAAACCAATTAAGGCACGTGTCCTACCTAAACACTGCCACCCATATAAGGCATGACCGCACACAGCGCGTCATCCTTCTCCGGAGTAGGACAGGTTCCTGCTGCATTTCGCATACCGGAACCGGGCCACTGTGAGGCTATTCTCGGCAAAAACCCTCCCCACAGTGTCAGCCGCGAATTTTGCGAGACTCGCTCCTGACTCCCCTACCAGGTTCATTCCGTCGAACCATTTACAACTGCTGAGGTATGCCCGCTACACATGGCGTCATCCTCCATATATATAAAAAAAAACTGAGGCTTCCAGGTGGGAGACACTTGTCGGCCTTCCCCTCACCACCTCAAATACACAACATAAAATAATAAAAAAAAATTCATTACGGACGTATGTATACAACTAAATGATGGACATATGCTTTCAGTTCAGGATACCCATTAACAACTAGGGAGAATATACGTGAATGGCCCTTTCGCCATTCACGAAGAAAACCCCGTGCGTACTCCTTCTGCCTAGCCCCGAAACCAACTAATTTCAGATCCGATAGCGTGTTTAACGACCTGCAAAGCGTTCATATATGGTTATTATATCATTTACGAGTTTTCCCGTATGCGTATCGTAGTCGTCCCATTTCGGTCCGCACACTGTGATCTACCGTCACATTTATATATAAAAAGGAAATGCAAAAACAACCTACCCCTTTATTCATTCCTTTCTTCAAAATAAAACAAAAACATTAAACTATTAATACCCTACTACTATACATAATTAACTAACTAACTACTACCTAACTAAACCTATCACTCCCACCAGATTGCTCCCATCCCCCTATAGAGCCGAGGATGGGAGCAATTTGGTTTCCAATATTTACCAAACTGCTACTAAAAACTAATCTACCCCACTCCTAAATAAGAAACCCATATTCCCAAAAAATAACCAAAACAATCAATGAAAATTAAACGCACATTTCGACAAACTAAATGTTCAATAGAAATAAAACTGTAATCGACACAATAAAATAATTATTCTACAATTGATCCCATTATTCTAAAAATTAACTACCTCGAAAGCAAAAAAAACTAAAACAATTAACTACCTAACCCTGGTAAAAAAAAAAAAAATAATTAATTAAAAAAAACTAACAATTCGGCGTAATGCCGGAACGATTTTTGGTCCGAAGACCGGCTGCGCCATTAATGTTGGCGTTATATCCTCACAACTAACTCCCTACACCTGATAAAAAAAAATCAAATAATTAATAAAACAAGGAACGATTTTTGGTCCGAAGACCGGCTGCGCCATTAATGTTATGCTCCTAAAGGAGCTGAAACTAAACAAACAAAAAAAAAAAAACCCGGCTTTGCCTATTCTGTTTTAGCGCTGGCAAGCGCTGTCAATCGACGCCCAAACGGCGTCAATGTAGCTGTGGAAAAATAAAAAAAATAAACAAAACCAGATTCCGTACCAAACAGTGCGGCCTCTAGTTTTCATCTGCTGCCGTTATGCACTGTTTATACTTTATTTATACAAAATTCTTAAGATTAACTTATGAAAATAAAATTAATTGAAAAAAATAAACAAACTTACAAACAAACAAGGAAATAAAATATCAGCAATAATATAATATAAAAAAAACAAACATTGACCATAACGCAATGCAGTTCATGGCCTACTTAAACTAACTTAACCAATAACAAAAAAAAATACAAATAATAAATAAAAATAACATAAACATACCAGCGGCTTTTCAAGGCCACTACCTATATTAAATCATTTCGCTTGCAAGTGCTTGACAACGCACCCGGAACTTACTAAAAGAAAAAAAGAAGTAATCAAAACTAAGTCAATGAATGCATTGTAATAACAACAACAAAAAAACAGAACGCTAAAAACAAAAACACAATTGAGTTACTCTAATTACACAAGCGTTCATAAAAGCCAAAAAACAAAAACGACTTAGCATATACAAATTAAATTAACAAAAACAAAACTAAAATCGTTACCCTCCACAACATTTAGTTAGGGCAAATATATGAAACCATGGTACATTGTCAAACACTTGAACATTATAGATTATATTATACTATTCATATTATGAATATTATGTTATATTATATTCTAATATTATTATTATTATTATTATTACTACTATTATTGTTATTATTATTATTATTATTATTATTATTATTATTATTACTATAATTATTATTTTTATACACGTTGTTATATTCTCTATATTAAATTTAAACGGATCTTATACTATTCTTGTACAATTGTAATCTACACCCTATACGTGTGAAACCATGTTTCACAACAGACGCTGTATTGACATGCGCGGCTGTCTCAAACGCCTTCGACTTGTCTGCGACCCACACTCTGGCTCCATTCCTCCGTCATGGTATCTTGTCAGGACAACTGACGCACCCACACCCGGTCTCCTTTCGCCCATGTACCGTCTTATCATCTTACCTACATTACTTCATTACACCTTGGGACACCTACACAATTATGGGATGTGACAACCATTTCATCTGGTAGGTTTTGACACCTCCAATTTTGTGTTTTTGCTTATGCTGTCTTTGACAATGAAGACTCCGTGAGGTAACCTTGGGCCTGATAGCTTACCCGTGGTACCTATTTATAGCCTCAGGTAAGGCTTCGTAGCCAGCCTGGCCACATACTAGCCACTACCAAGTTATTCCCCAAATGGAATAATACTTCGTGGACCTGACCTTAACCTTTAGCCGCTAAGAATAATCACCAGAATTAACTGGCTTTGCCTAGCGTTGCCCGGGAGCACCACGTGGAGGTAGGTTATAGGCATGGGCGAAGTATCAACCGTCACTGGCGGACCATTAACTTTATGATACAACTTTGCTCCCACACTTACGTAGAGTGCGAACTGAAGAAAATATCGCAGCTGTATCGGCCAGTGTTATTGGCTGGTGGCATCATTGGACCGTACTTCTTCAAAGATGATGCGAATCGTAACGTAACTGTGAATGGTGAGCGCTACCGAGAGATGATGTCCAACTTTTTTTTGCCCAAAATGCAAGAGCTTGACTTGCATAACATGTGGTTTCAACAAGACGGTGCCACATGCCACACAGCACGCGCCGCAATGGACTTATTGACAGGCGAGTTCGGTGAACATTTTATTTCACGTCCGGGACCGGTCAATTGGACACCTAGATCGTGCGATTTAACGCCTTTAGACTATTTTTTGTGGGGCTATGTTAAAGCTCATGTCTATGCAGACAATCTCGCTTCAATTGACGCATTGGAAGACAACATTGGAGCATTTATTCGTGAGATACCGGCCGAAATGTTGGAAAGAGTATGCCAAAATTGGACTAAGCGGATGGACCATTTGAGGCGCGGTCACGGTCAACATTTGCATGAAATAATTTTCAAACATTAAATTATATGGACCGTACTATCGACTCAAATAAAGATTTCATGCATTTTTCTGAATTTTATGTGTTTTTTTGGAAAATTTTCCTATAGCTCTTAAAAAATCACCCTTTATAATAAAAACTTTTTATTTACACAATCTATTTTCCATTAGAATTTTACCAATTATAACATAGATTCTTTATGCACTAATTATTGCAAATAAAGGAATTAAAAAAAATTTTTTCATCAAATCACATATTTTTATTTTTTTTCATATGTTCGAAACAGTAATGATGCCAGTCAAATCCAATTTATTTGAATATCGAATTTTTTTTTGGTGATGCCTAACTTTTAAAAAATAGAAAAGTTAAAAATAACTTTTTGAAATTGACGAACAAAAACAATTAAATGAACAAATAAGTTGTTATTTTAAAAGAAAATATTTTTCTTTATACTTTTTCTATAAACTTAAGGAAAAACATGCACAAAATACTTAAAAGTTTTTTGTGAAACTGAATAAAGAACCATATGGCACCTCGGTTTCTAGTTAACATATGTTCCTTACTCAAACATATGGTTCTTAACTCAAACATATGTTTCCATTAAATAAATAAAAAAAGTTGTTTCAAGAAACCCAAAATTTCAATTTCATGTGATTTTAAATTCACTCCTATTCAAATATCAACGTTACAAGAACAGGGCTGAACGTCTTTGTGCTGATGTTTGTAACTACCAAAAATATTTGACCTAGACCCATCTTTTATTATACCGATTGAATCAGAATCACTAACTGATTCGATTTAACGATGTCCGTCCGTCCGTCTGTGTGTCCATGTAAACATTCTAATCAAACTGCTGGTCGCAAGTAAGAATATATTTTGATGAAATTTGGTACATAAGCTTTCATCGGCTATGGGAAGAACGCTGTTGAAATTGGTGAGAATCTGTCCATGTTCAGACCTAGCCCTCACACAAATGACTCCTATGAAATCGACATAAATTGCCATAAGATCCAAATTGTCATATAGATCTTACTCAAATTGGGTCTGTATGCGTTAAATATATCCATTAATGAGTAGTCTAAATATGATCCCTATGGGACAACTCTTAGTCATAAGCCCCATATAGAGCTGCTTCCCGATCTTCACTTAAATCTATTAAAAAACAAAAATATTGCACTGATTCTTCTCAAATTTTGTTTGTATATATTTTTGCAAAATACAAGAGACTTTACAAAACATAGTCAGGATCGGTCAATTTTTGGGCCTAGTCCGCATATAGATATAGCATCCGATATGATTTTTTTCATATCTGCAGCCAAAAAAATTAATAAAAATCGCACTCAAATTTGGTTTATGTTTATTTTCTATGTCCAGTTAGTTGGGTCTATGTGATAGGGTCTCTAAACACATGGTATAGGTTATCATATAGTCGGTCTAGATCGACTATAATTTTCTTACTTGTTTTTATATGCTTTATTAACAAACTAGCTCTCATATTAACTATAAACAACTGTGTCTTATTTGTCATACAAATAACTTCAGAGCTTTTCTGTGTTTCATAAACATTCTCTAAAACGATGTCTGTTTGTTGTCATGTCTGTCACGACTGCCTTTGGCCCCCAATTATTAACAACAATAATACTTTCTCACTTTTTCTAATGGTAAATATGTTGCTCAGGTCCGTCTGCATAGTTTTGTTTATTTTTATGAACAACGAAAACCTTTTACTGTATAATATTGGATTGGAAAGATCACTGAATGTCATGTCTGTCACTATGGAAATATACTTTTATGACCATTTTATCATTAATAATAGTTTAATCATTAATATTATAATGATTCAATAATAAATAATAAGAAAACCTAACAAAACAAATACTATTCTTTTGATAGAATATGACTGTTCCTCTCAGCATGTGCCTTGGGCAGTCGTAAGACATTAATAAGGCAGCTTAAAAATAACATTCCAACTTACATCACCTTTCCGTTAACAAATTTCTTAATTATTACAATACAAACTAAATTTGCAAAAAAATCTGTGTAATATTTTCTTTGTTAATAGACTTAAGCGAAGATCGGGAAGCAGCTTTATACGGGAACTATGACTAAGAATTTGCATACAGGGTTAATTTTTGGACTAATGATTTATGTGCGTAATATCCACACATAAACCGTATTTAACCAATATTTATTTGATAATTTGTATATTATGACATATTAAGTCGATCTCATATGAGTCATTTGTATGGGGAATAGGTCTGCAATTGCGAAATTTTCACCTTTTTCAATAAAGTTTGTGCTATGGCCGATAAGAGCTTATGTACCAAGTTTCAAAAAAATATTCATATTTGCGACCTGATTACAATGTTAACATGGACGAACAGACAGACGGACAGACGGACGGACAGACGGACAGATGGACGCACGGACGGACATCAAATTTTAAGGTAAATATTAAAATTACAAAATTGTTAAAATCCTTTTTAAATTTGATTTAAAGTTGAAATTTTCTTTGTGTACTTTGATTTTCGTTTGATATTTAATTTTAAATAAAAAATAAAATGAAAATTACAGAAAGTGTAAGCAAAATATGAGGAAAAACTTCTAACTTTTTTTTTTACTAAGTCACCTGAAAAGAAAAATAATAATAATATTATTTATTAACTGTTAAAATAAATTTACCTTTAAGATTTTTAACTCAAATTTCGAACCGAAGTTTCAAGAAATTTTTTCAATATTAGAGCACCAGTGACATGCAACAAAACAAAAGTTTAACGAGATCTATAAAAGAAAACATCCAGGTCTGTTAGACTTAAAGACTGCAAAATAATTTACAACTCTATTGATTTACAACTTTTAGACTACAAGATGATTCAGCAATTAGAGGGGAACTATGTAGAATTGAAAGAGGGACAATTTGTTCACAATTATTTTTTAACCACAGAAGATTTCTAGTATTTTTTTTAAATTTAAAATTTGTGAGTTTTTTTTCAACGATCGTCAATTAATCTGTAGAACGTTATCGAGGTCACTGCAGCGATGAGAAATTTCAAGTCACGGTGGAAGCACTAGGACAATATTGTAAAACCTCTAAATTCAATTAAGGCAAAAAATGGAAGAGTGCAGCTTGTAAGCGGTTTTACTTCATAAGACCAATCAAAAAACTTCGATTCCAAACACGTAGGGTACAGGAACAAAGAAACATATTATGTAATAGGAAATATTTTAAAAACGGCTAAGCATTTTTGCTACTTTTTTCTCCTTTAAAAATGCTGCAAAAACAGTTCGCTAAATAAAAATTCTCAAGTTTTGCGATTTAATTCCAGTATATTTCAAAGGTCAATTTTATATACTGCATACATAAGTATTAACCACCATCTACTTATTACTCGTTTGGTCCGTTGATTTCAATTTCTTTATGGCTGCATTGCGTTATCTGTTCGCTTCGCAGCTACTCTCACTATTAAAACCAAATAAAACAAAATTTATGACAAAACTTTTAGTGAAACATTGTTTGAGTGCGAAACAGAAATGATACATAAAACAATTTTCTATGAGCTCTATCGTAGAGTCTTTAATGGATTAAAAATAATAAATTGCATTTTATAATATTTTTGTATAAAGCCAAAAAAAAAAAAAAAACTTTTGAAACCGATGTCTTCCGATCGGGATGAAATTTGCACCAAGGTTAGTCCTATTGGATAGTAGTTTAGACACAATTTTTCAATAACATCGGTCCAGATCTCTTTAAGTTAGAGGGGATCAAAATTTGACATTTTGGCCAAACAGGTGTTTCTTCTCATCCATGTAACTTATTACCTATTGTTCTTAGAAAATTTTCTCCTAAAGAGTTTAGATAGCTATTTATTCAATATTTCGGAAAAAAATGCTTAAAAAAAAAAAAATTTGTAGACTTTTTTCTTTGCTAAATTAAAGCATTTTTTGCCTTTTTTCAAAAAGGGCATTTTTTTTTTTCATTTTAAGAGCTTTTTGGTCGCTTAGTGGGATGGGAGTGGGATATATATCAAAATAAATGTTTTGTAACTCAGGACAACGGTTTTTCAAATTTTCACAAATGCACTATTTTGAGTTTTTTCCTATTTGTGTGTAAAACCTTACAAATAAAACTTATACTGAGAAACTAGACAAATTAACCTTTCCGAAGGTATGTAACATACCTTCATAACATAACAGAAGAGAATGGTTATCTGTAACCTGATGTTAGAATTGGCTTCACGAAATTAACCGAAATGAGGCCAAAACATTGCGTTTTGGCAGAAAGCAGTGGAACTCATACAGTATGCGTTTGCATTTACCATGAAAATCTTAAACTGATGTTGAACGAAATCTACTTAAAGTATTTAATAGATGATTCGGCAGAAGATTTACACGATTACCGCGATTGCCTTAAATTGACTATGTGTCCTAATGAAACAACTTCTTGCCACGTAGGTGAATGTACCAATTGCCCGAAAACCACATTCATAAAAGAAAATTTAATCAACTCTTTAGATCGAGAATATATAGAGGAGGTCAAATTTGATTCTTGGATTCAGACTGACAGATGCACATTGAAAACAATCATTTTAAATGTGGATGATTTTGTGGAAGAAATGTGTACAGGATTGCTAAACTTGAGAAACCATGACTTTTTAGTCAAAGAGCAATGGTCATTCTTCAAGGATTTGAAGATACATTTGAAGTCTGTTGAATTCTATAAATATGAAAACTATAAATATGTTTTTCAGGATGCCATACAAGCATTCCACTTCAATAACAACCAAGCAACTATATTCACAGTAGTTATTTACTACATGAAAAATGAAAAACTGGAACACAAAAGTATGGCAATCATATCCGACGATTTAAAACATGATGCCGTTGCAGTTTATGAGTACCAGAAGAGAATACTAAAATTTCTAAAATCTAAATTTACAGTAAAGAAGGTATACTACGTTTCGGACGGAGCTCGTCAACATTTTAAAAACAAAAGTAGCTTGGCAAATCTTATGGCCCATGAAAAAGATTTTGGAATACCAGCTGAGTGGCATTTTTATCCTACTGCTCATGGTAAAGGAGCATGTGATAGTATTGGAGCAAACCTTAAAAGAAATGCAGCGAAGTATAGCCTCCAGTGCTCTCATCAAGATCGCATCATAGATGCGACTGCTTTATTCCATTAGGCAAAAATTTATTGTAAAGAAACTAAAATAGTTTTTAGTAGCAAAGAGGATCATCAGGAAACATTGAAAACACTGAAGAGCAGATTCGATGCTGCGGTAACAATTTATGGCACCGCTGAATACCATGCTTTTATACTTGTCGATGGAAGACCCCAAGTTGAAAAAGTTTTCTGCGTCTATTCAATGCGATTTCTTTCCAAAGCCAACAAATAAACCAGCAGCGAAATCAAGAGCTGAACCTAGTAATGCCAAGAAAGGATTGACAAAAACGCAGTAAATAAAGGCGACAAAAAAGCTGGATGAAAGTCTGGGTATTTAAAAATTTACAAGACTTAAATACTTCATCAGCTACAATAAATTAAGTAAAAAATAGTTATGATATAAATGGATCTAACGCAATTAAGATTAAGTTTTAATAAATTATTTATCTTTTTATTTTTAATATTATTATTATTGTACATTAATTTAATTATTATTAAAAATAAATAAAAAATAATAATTTTTCAACATTTCTATAGAAAAAAAGCGATTTTTTTCCTGAGGTTAACATATTTTGGGTGTTACAGTATCGAGGGTAAGAAATTTTAGTTAGGTATGTTATATATAGCTTCGGAAAGGTTAATTTGTCTAGTTTCTCAGTATAAGTTTTATTTGTAAGGTTTTACACACAAATAGGAAATAATTCAAAATAGTGCATTTGTGAAAAATTTAAAAACCTTTGTCTTGAGTTACAAAACATTTATTTTTATAGATATCCCACTCCCATCCCACTAAGTGACCAAAAAGCTCTTAAAGGAAAAATCCTAAGCTTTCTTATGAAAAAAAAAAATGCCCTTTTTGAAAAAAAAGGCAAAAAATGCTTTAATTTAGCAAAAAAAAAGTCTACAAATTTTTTTTTTTTTTAAGTTTTTTTTCCGAAATATTGAATAAATAGCTATCTAAACTCTTTAGGAGAAAATTTTCTAAGAACAATAGGTAATAAGTTACATGGATGAGAAGAAACACCTGTTTGGCCAAAATTTCAAATTTTGATTCCCTCTAACTCAGAGAGATATGGACCGATCTTGTTGAAAAATTGTGTCTAAGCTACTATCCAATAAGACTAACCTTGGTGCAAATTTCATCCCGATCGGAAGACATCGGTTTCAAAAGTTGGTGCACTTGACATGAAATCCCCCATATGTATATAATTACGTTACAACAAGAAATTCTAACATTTTTATACCATGTACCATTACGTGGTCAGGTTTTAGCACAGTGTTGATGTTTGTAACTACAAAAATTTCTGACCTACCGATTGACTCAGAAATACGTGCGTCCGTCTGTCCGTGGGTCCATGTAAGCGCGACTGAAAATTTCAAATGTGTTTAAGTGGGAAAAATATGAATTTTTTTTCAGATATTACGAAACTTTCGTTCTGTAGTCTAATTTCGATATAATTACTAAATTATAATTATATGAAATAAAAACTCGCCACGAAATGACAAACGTTACAGACCACTTTTGTGACAAAAATTTTTTCAACATTAAGAAATTGTTTAAAACCGTTTAAAACCGTAATTTTTTTCATTCTCTATACCTATAAGTACCCAGATATGAAGCACTGGCTTATTACCTCCTTACTAACCTATTGCGATATGAGTCCAAAGATGGAAAATTTTTTTGATAAAATTTTGAATAAAAATTTTCTTAAACAAAATTTCAAACAGAAAGCATCATCTATGTATCACTTATAGCAAACAACTGCAAACTTATTTGAACTGGTTAATTTTTAATTTTTCGTTTTTCATTTTTAATTTTTAATTTGTTTTTTCATTTTTTATTTTTCATTTCTCAATTTTCATTTCCCATATTTATTTTTTATTCTAAATTTGTTATTTTTAATTTTTTATTTTTAATTTTTCATTTTTCGTTTTTCATTCCTCATTTTTATTTTTCATTATTAATTTTTCATTTTTCATTTTTAATTTTTCATTTTTCATTTTTCATTTCTCATTTTTATTTTTAATTTTTAATTTCTCATTTTTCATTTCTCATTTTTCATATTTCAATTCTCAGTTTTCATTTTTCATTGTTCATTTTTCCTTTTTCATTTTTCATTTCTCATATATCAGTTTTCAAATTTCATTTTTAATTTTTCATTTTTCATTTCTCATTTTTCATTTCTAAATTTTAAAATTAAAATTTTTTTTTTTTTTTATTTTTCATTTTTCATTTTTCATCTCCCATTTTTCATTTTTCATTCTAATTTCTCATTTTTCATTTCTCATTTTACATTTTTCATTTCTCATTTTTCATTTTTTATCTCTCATTTTTTATTTTTCATTTCTAATTTTTAATCTTTAGTTTTTCATTTTTCATTTCTAATTTTTCATTTTTAATTTTTCATTTTTCATTTTTCATTTTTCATTTTTCATTTTTCATTTTTAATATTTAATTTTTCATATTTCATTTTTCATTTTTCATTTTCCATTTTTCATTTTTCATTTTTCATTTTTCATTTTTCATTTTTCATTTTTCATTTTTTATTTTTCATTTCTCATTTTTAATTTTTCATTTTTCATCTCTCATTTTTCATTTTTCATTTCTAAATTTTAATTTTTACTTTTCATATTTTATTTTTAATTTTTCATTTTTCATTTCTCATTTCTCATTTCTCATTTTTCATTTTTCATTTTTTATTTTTCATTTTTCATTTTTTATACTCTATACCACTATGTGGTTTGGGTATAATGACTTTGTGCTGCTGTTTGTAACAACCAAAAAGGTTTGACATACACCCATCTTTAATTATACCGATCGAATCAGAATCACTATCTGATTCGATTTAACGATGTCCGTCCGTCCGTCTGTGTGTCCATGTAAAGCTTGTAATCAAACTGCAGGTCGCAAATATGAATATACTTTGACGAAATTTGGTATTTGATCTTTTATGGGCCATGGGATGAACGGTATTGAAATTGGTGAGAATCGGTCCATGTTAAGACCTAGCCCCGATACAAATGACCCCTATGAAATCGACATAAATTGCCCTAAGATCCAAATTGTCATATAGATCTTACTCAAATTGGGTTTGTATGCATTTATTATATCCATTAATGAGTAGTCTAAAAATGATTCCTGGGAGAACTCTTAGTCATAGGCCCCATATAGAGCTGCTTCCCGATCTTCACTTAAATCTATCAAAAAAACAAAAATATTGCACTGATTCTTCTCAAATTTTGTTTGTATATATTTTTGCAAAATACAAGAGATTTTACCACACATAGTCAGGATCGTTCCATTTTTAGTCCTAGTCCCCATATAGATATTGCATCGGATATGAACTTTTTCATATCTGCAGCCAAAAAAATTTATAAAAATCCCACTCAAATTTGGTTTATGCTTATTTTCTATATCCAGTTAGTTGGGCTTAAGAGATAGGGTCTCTAAATGCATGGTATAGGGTATCATATGGTCGGTCTCGACCGACTATAATTTTCTTACTTGTTTTTCATTTCTCGTTTTTCGTTTTTAATTTTTCATTTCTCATTTTTCAAAACGATTTTATAACGCTATTCGTTTCCTCATTTTATCTCTAAACACTTCCTAATGGAATCGTGCCTTCATTTTACCTCCAAACACTTTCTATTCTTTTTGTCTTATTCTGTTTTGGTGATCGTATTGTAAGATAGATTTTTACCCCCCTGAGCGTAAATATATTAAAGATATTCGCGTTACCAATGACGATCGGCTGCATAAACTAGCAACCCCCTCCACATACCTAAGTAACAGGTTATTAAAAAGTTTGTCATTAAAGTTGTAGCTCATCGAATTCGCATTTTTAAACCCCAAGTGTAGTTTTTGCCTTAAATTTGTATTCATAATTTTGTTTCCCTCCAAAGCTAAAAATGTGCACAGAATGGCAAAATCCCAAATTGATTATGCAACACAGCAGCCCCAGTGGAATACATTACATAAAGTTTTTCATCACGTGCACTTGAAAAAACAATTTTCCAAAAAATTTTGTGAGCAAACGCCTGAGATTAAAATTAACAAACTTTTAACAACAAAATTATGAATTGTTTTAGGAAATAAACATACACACGAACATGCATAAATTCATTTTAAGTGTTGTCTGTTGCTTTAGACCAAACAACAACTGTATATTCGTAAGAACTTCAGCCCAATAAAATAGGCAAAAGACAAACAACACCAGCAAAGTTTTAAAGTTTCCACCGTAACAGAAATCATGGATGCATGAAGTCGGCTTAAGTCTATCAGATCCTGGAATTTTGGCAAGCTTTTGTTTATAAAATCCTAACTTTTAATGTTTTCTATCGAAAATTGTTCTTTGAGTTCTTTGTGCTACAGAGGGTGAATTATGATAATACAAGTTTAAAACAGAAAAAGCTTTTATTATTATTTAAAAATACTTTCAAAAACTTTTTATTTGATTTTAATAATATTTGCTGTTCTTCGCTTGAATGTTATCCATATGCCATCCCTGGAAGCTGTAAGAAAAGTTGATATTGCCAGTTTAAATGGCTTGTGTTTAGCCACATCAGCCAACTGTACGGAGAACAGGGAAAGCAATGATAATAAATCAGCTTTTGTTTGTGCCAAACCAAAACGACCCCACCTAGAAAACAAAAACAATACTAAAATATATTAAAAGAATAGCATTGCTTGGTACTAATAGCAAGACACATTCTAGGATCTTAGCAAACCCCAGGAATGAACAACTCGGTCCATAAGAAAATGTTGTTGTTTAAAAAGCAAAGAATCAGAATAAATATCTAGATCACTTGAAGTTAATCGAATTGCAGGTAAGTAAGTAAGATTAACTCCATATTTGCTATGTATGTTAAGAATGTACTACAAAATCTTCTAAGGTAGTCTTAATACCTTTAAAGTATTAAAAACTTACTAATGGACTGCCTGCACGGGTATTACTATTAACATCCCCTGTGGTATTTATAAAGTTTTTCCATTTTAAATTTGTGACAATAATTTATTTACATTATTGTGAAGTTTCTAAGCGCAAACAGAAAAAAATTTATGTCAAATAAATAAACTTTTTCAAAAAAAAAAAAAAAAAAAAAAAACAACCATATAAGAATATAATAATGCTTTAAAGTATGCCATTTCCTGAAGGGAAATGTTTTAAAACTTCATCGTTTTCGAGTAAAACTTTATGTTGTTCTAATGGATTTATGGCATACTGGAAACAAAATGGAAAAAAAAAAATAAAATTATATAACAAAAACATAAGCTATTTCAGAAACATGATTATTAAAGATCGTACTTAAAATAGTACACATACAAAACGGATTCGTTGTGGCAACTTAATTTGGTTTGTAGGCATGTAAATACAATTTGTGGTACTTACTTCTGTTTTATTTAATAATTTAGAATCAGTTCTAAATTTATGATGATTTTTTAATATCTTAAGATCCATAATTTCAAAAAGTTTATTATAAGAAAAATATAAGAATTCATTCTTTATTAATATATGCCACGAAAATTCTCAAAAAATTTTAAACCGTATTTTGAGTACATCTCTTCTAACGCAAGACAATACAAACATCAAGCCACAACCCACAAACCACAAATCACAAACATACTTCATATAAAACAAATGCCATGAGGGATGATGAAGTTTCGAAACCTTCTTATGAAAATATAAAATAGTGTCCTTATTGATCTCTACATTTAGCTTTTGTTTACTTTCTATTAATCACTGAAGAAAATCTGTGAGCTCTTTTGTTGGCTTTTTATCATTATTCAAGCATAAAGTCAACACATTTGTTATATCAGCTTTAAGAAAATATTGAGAAGTGTAAATATGTCTGGCGACATAAAGCTATCAACGAGTTATACGCAAAAAAAAATGATAGGAAGTACTTATGTGTATTTCATTAGATGTCCCAAAGCTGGTGAAAGAAGAAATGATGTTGTTTGAAGTAGATTTAGTGGGTTGGGTAGAAACAGATTTTCTATCAGTTGCGTAAAATCCGAATTTGTATAAGCAGCGGAGACCACAACATCCAAGGTGTTTTTGGAAAATAATTTAAGTAAAAATATCGATCGTGTTAAATTGTTTTTCTTTTTTTAATAGAATAAAGGGGTTTTTTTTTAAATACATAAAGTGCATAAGTTTACAACAAGATCAACGAAGTTATTAGTTTTAACCCCTCAATATTGCAATACTTTAACCTTGACGGTAGTCTTAAAAAAGAGTTTACCTACGAGTTCAATGTAAAGGTTTTTGAATTTTATTAAGATCTCCACTAATATAAGATTGATTATCTATGCCAAATGTGACCGTCATTATCATATGATTTTTAGATTGTGAAGATATATATATATCAAACATTTAAAAAAGTTGCTACTAATTGTCTTCTCTAAACCGTTTGATTACTGATTCCTGAGTTTTAAAATAACAATGCAAAGAACAAGTGCAAAATTTATTTTAAAACTTTTATTTGTGGTTTTATTTTTTTTAATTTAAAATCTTAGGTTAAGTTTATAATTTTTGATGTGTAAACATCTATACGCGCAGGGGGGTAAATTTCTATTTCACAATACAATCACAAAAACAGCGTAACTCATATCGGTGTGAGCTGAAGCAGATAACGCTGTGTGACTTATGATTGTATTGGTGAAAAAATTATGATATAACATTGTTTTTTAATGCCACTTTTTTAAAAGCGTCATCTATGTATCACTTATATACGTTTATATTGGGATATTTTTAACGTTTTACAGCAAAGGGTTGTTGAATTAGCTGAAACAGTTTTTGCTATAAGTGATAAATAGATGACGCTTTCTGTTTGATTTTAAAAAATGCCATAAAAAAATTTTTTAATTGCTAGATGTTTACACATCTTCCCTGTGATCGGACTCACATGATTTTTTTTTTTACCCTGTATCATTATGTGGTCACTGTATAATGAGTTTATTCTAATGTTTGTTCCTACCCAAAATATTTTACATTAACCCACCTTTTATTATTGCGATCAACTTAAATCACTGTCTGAGTTGGTTTAGTTATGCCCGTTCATCCGTCTGTCCATCTAATTAGTATACTAGTTTCTGTTGGCTATAAGACAAAGTTGAAAGTGGTGAAAATCGGAAAAATATTTTGTTTGAATGACAATTTGGCTTTAAAAAGGGTTCTGGTACGGAGGAAGCCGTGGTCACATTGTTGAGTATATATGTAGTGAGCTCGATGCTGGTTACAGTGGCGTGGCTGGAGTATTTTACGATTACTCTAAAGCTTTTGATTTAGTAAATCAAAATATTTTAATGAAGAAACTGGAAGTTATTGGCTTGGATAATAAAACGTTTCGAGTTTTTCAGCAGTACCTAGAAAATATATTGGAATTCGTACAAGTCGGAGAATATAAAAGCACCTTGTTATCGGTTAAATGTGGGGTTTCTCAAGGCAGTGTCCTGGGTCCACTATTGTTTAAAATATTTATAAACGATGTTAAAAATATTGAATTTAACGGAAAATTATACATGTATGCGGATGATATTTGTTTGATTTATCGACTTAAACACAAAAAGGTTTTACAGACGCAAATCGAGTATGATTCTGCTATACTTTCATAGTTCTCGAGACTAAATAAATTGGCTCTTAATTCAGAAAAAAAATAAATTTGTAATATTTAAACCATATCGTTTTAGAAATGACGATAGCATGATTGTTCACATCGATGGATCTCAGATAACTGAATCAGATATGGTTAATTACTTAAGTGTACACTTAAATCACAACCTTCTATGGGATACCCACCTTAATCTGTTAAAATCAAAAATTTCATCGGCTATTGGCATTCTTTATAAGTTTAAAAAAAACTTAGTTGTGTAGTTAAGATGCTGATTCATAAATCACTTATACATTCACATTTAAAATATCTTCCAATTATATATGGCTGTAAAGACAGTACTTCGTTAAAATCCCTCTGCTCAAAACAAAGCTTTAAAGCTAGTGCTCAATCTGCCGATTCGATATAGTACAGTTGATCTATTCAAAATTCATACTAAAGATATTCTACCGGTTCGAGGCCTATATAAGCATAAATTGTTGATATATATTTTTAAAACAATTAGAGGAAATGGTCATCAGTCTATACAATTTTTCCAAAATATTTCACGTACGCAAAGAAATACTTGACAATCAGAAAACTTATCTCCTCGAGATGTCGTTTGGAATTAACGAAGCACCGCATTACATTTACTGAACCACATGAATTTAATAGTTTGCCTGACGAATTACGAAATATTCCAGTTCTTCCAATATTTAAGCATCGTGTTTAGAATTACTTATTGGAGAATATAAAAACACTTCTTATGTAAAAGTCATTATGCTATGCTAGCAATAACTTGTAAACAATATATATTTATATAATAATTTAATGGTAAATTTTTTTATTATCTTCTTAATATGTAAAATAATGTTGCCATATAGCCTATCTAAAGCCCTTAAGGCGCTGAGGCGATAAATAAATTAAAATGTATACAATTTTGAATTAATAATAAAAAATAAAAAAAAAAAAAAGTTTTTTTTTTTGTAGTCATCTGAGTAAACGATAAAGTCAATTTTCTTATGTAGGGATAGTATCTGCGAAAGTTTGTTGGAGGCTATTAAAAATATAACTATAATAGAGTGGCTATCCCTGGGGCTGCCATCATAGAGATGTAGGTCAGGTGGTTGTTGATAAGCCTGTTTGTTGTAAGAAACAAAGTATGTTTGATTTTGTCCAAAACTTTGAAACAACACGGACTTAGTGCTATTGGACGATAAGATGAAACTAAAGTTTTGTCTGAATTAAGTATGGAGATAAGTATGGAGATAGTCAATTTGATTTTATACATTTGAGATACATATGTACATATATCGCGCCTGTACCTCTAAAGTGAGTCAACTCAAAATTTACAAATTTTCAGTATTTACTCTAAAATTTAAAAACAGTTGTTTAATTGTAGAGAATTGCGAGTAATGAGTATACAACACTATTTGTTTTTGCGATTTTTTCAGTGATCAGCAAAAATAACAATTCTTTTGGGTGCAACTCAAAATATGTCTTTTTTGTGGATTCTAAAGAAGCTACTCTTATAACACAATGAGGGTTATAACTGTATTTTTTTTTGCGAAAGACTAGAAAAATCGATGTAAGATTTTTACAGGTGATAGATATACCAAAGTGAAAATTGAAAAATTTTGAGTTGACTCACTTTAGAGGTACACGTGCGATATGTATGAAACATATTGTTGTATAAATGTACCGATATATTATGTACCTCAGTTTACAAATTCTGATTGCGATATTTGATATTTTGATATCCGGCCTAATCGAGGTATTTCGCAAAGAAAAGCTCTAGCATGTTTATCTTTTCTTCTATTGCCGGATAATTTATTTTTTTTTGATTTGATGTGTACTTAAAATTACTGAGTGCTTGGAGTGTGTGAAAAACTTACATTTTGAGATACTTTGGAACAGTAGTCGCTGAACATTTTTAACATTTTTGTAAGTTTTACTTTTTTAAGAAAAGTCAACTTTTCAAAAAAGTACTAATTTAAGAAAACTACTTTTTTGAAAAATAACTTATTTAAGAAAGGGTACTTTTTAAGTGAGATTTTATACCCTCCACTCCAGTGTGCAGTGGACCCCATAAAATATATATATTTGTGATCCTTCTAACAACCGAAGTTGATATAGCGATGTCCATCTGTCCGTCTGTGGAAATCACGATGACGGCATCAGTCGGGCAGCTAGGGTGCTCGCTGAAATAACAAATGATTCAACTAACATCCTGAAAAGTTTGTTATTTAAAATTATCCAAATCGATCGATTAGGGCCCGAGATTTGAATGAAGAACTAAAAAAAGTCTTGAAAAAATATAATTTTCTATGTTGTTCTTGTCACGATCAAGCCCTCAATAGGACAGCTAGTGTGATCATTTTTAGTGAGAATGATTCACCAAATTCATGGGAAGATTCCTTTTTCAAAAATCATTAAAAATTGGTGGAACAGGTCCAGGGAAATCTCTGAAAAATTAAAAAAAAAAATTAAAAACATGATGTTTCTATATTGTTGTTATTGTTATTCAAAATGTTGCATTGTTGTCGTAGCTGGACTTGCTGTTTTTGTGGTCGTTGTGGTAATAATATAATAAACACAAACCCTTTGTACATTTTTTATCAACTCTGGTAGAAAAATTTAAAAGTTTCCATTGTTTTGGCATCACTAAAAAATTTTGTTAGATCATTTCTGTCACGAGCCTGCGTGCAAAATTTCAGATCGATTGGGTCACCGGAAAGTGGTTAAAATCGATCCAAAATTTGTCCGACAAGCAGACACTATGCGTTTAAAAAAAAGGGAGTAAAAATTCACCAACATCTAAGGCAAATAATGCTGAAATACTTAGTTGTTAATAAAAAAAAAACAGTGTAAATTTAGCAAAAAAAAATTTATGTATTAATTTATTTAAAGAGAAAAACACAAAAATAACGTTTGATGTTGTATTTTTTGTGTGTAATATTTATATATACAAACATACACATTTTAAATAATACAAATAATATACATATATTTTACATATATATGTATGTATATCCGTAGTAACTGCATGTTAGAAATAAATCGGTATATTATTTTATTTACATAAAATTCTGCAATATTTTGTCGTGGGGAAAATACATTTCATTTGCATTAACAGAGTGTCACTTCATTTTGCTCAGCGTGACTATGCCGCAGTAGATGGCGCCACAATTTTTGTTCTAATTAGCTTTGCAATAGTTATTTCTATTTTAACGTGAATGTCAATATTTTCAACCAGATATCATACAGAACAATGTTAAGAGTATACACGGTCTGGTCTTTTATTTCATACGTTTTTTCATTATTCTGTTACAAATATGAACATAAGTTTGGCATATTAACTTTTTGTTGTCTTTATAAAATAGAGTTACCGAGTTCATCAATGAGTTTTTTGCTTTCAAAACAGTTCTACATAGTTATATAAAACTATTATTCTGCTTTACCTACAAAATATCTGATTGCGATTACATCTAATTTTTAAAAATTGTTTATAATTACTAAAGCATTATTATTCACATAAATTAAAAATTGCACATTTTAAATTTTCCATTCAAATTTAAGAAAATATCAATTCTAAAAACTGGAATTAAAATTTCCAAATATAAATTAGAAAGTATTAATTGAATTTCAGAAAATCATATCAAAACGTCGGAAATAATAATTTTAAATTTAGAAGAAATTGCATGAAATTTCAAAAAATAAAAACACCAAATATGTTTACAACAAAAAAATGTTTACATTTAAAAAAAATATTGGCATTCAGGAGAAATTAATAGGTTTTCAGTAACTTCTTTTAACGATAGTCGAATCGTTAAAGAAAGAAAAGCAAAATTATCAGTAAAATTTTTAAACGATATTCGCTATTATGAAAATCAGCTAAATGACAACCATTTTTGTCTTGTTTATTCAATCGATAAAAACTTAAATTTTTAGGTTGAAATGTCGTCATGCATAAATAAAAATCATAAAATAGTGAATATATTTTGCTTTTATTACAAAACTTTTTTATATAAATAAAAAAATTAAATAGCATATTCAATTCATTATTTGATTTTCAAATAAATAAACAGAAATATTAGTAAAAAAAAATAAAAATATTAAACATAAACATAAAAGCATACTGTCAAACATGAAGTAATTTGTTTTTTTCTATTCTTCTTTGTGTTTTTCGCTTATTTTGACAGAGATGCCACTCGTTTACAGTTTAAATAAATAGAAAAATAGATTTGTCGACTGTGGTTAAGACGTATGTACTTAGTGAATCACTTAATCCTTAGTGCAAACAACAATAGCTGTCGATATATTTTGCGATTGTCGAATCGTTGAAATTTATAGAATCGCACTACAGAAAACATTAATTTAAATTCAATGAATTTTAGAAAACGTCAAATGATATTTAAGAATTGCGAACATAAAAATTGTTACATAAATAAACGCAATTTGATGAGAATGTTATTTATATATAAATTTTCACAATTTGTTTTGGATGAATGTTTGAAGTTTTTCAGAAAATAAAGATAATAAATTATTTTATTTAAAATGTTTGGGACATTTGGTTTTTTGCGTTTGGCATCCCTAATTTGGTTATTTATTATTATAAATTTATTCTCTATGTTTTCCAAATATGGCAATATTTTAATAAAAAAGTTGAGAGAGCTTTTTTTTGGTTATTATTTTGTTACTCCATCCGACCTATATGGCCGCAATGAAGAAATATTTGGCCTGTTAAAAGAAACTATACAGCCATCTCCAATTAGCACGATTTAATGCATATAGCCACCCTACACAACCATTACCTTTGCAATGGAGGTTAGGGCGAGCTATTTAATTAGCAAAAACTAAATTAAACGAGATGTTATGTCATATAACCGGAACCGCATGCATATCGGAAACGCATGCATATTTTTCCAATATTTTGTTTACATTTATTATCAATACTCAAACCGAGGTGGAGGGTATCAAAGATTCGGCACAGCCGAATTTAACACTCTCACTTATTTTTTACTTAAATGCACTTTTTTAAGAATAGGTACTTGTTTAAGAAGACTTACTTTTTTGAGAAAAGGTTCTTTCTAAAAAAGTTTATATGTGATGAAAAAGTACTTTTATAAGAAATGAAGTTTTCACGAAAATTAACTTTTATGAGAAAAGTTACTTTATAAGCAAAATGTACCTTTTTAAGAAATGGTACCTATTTGTGAAAAGGTAATTCCTAAGAAAATTTAAAGTTTTAAGAAATGGTATTTTTTTTTAACTTACTTATTTAAGAAAATGTACTTTTTTTTGACAAAGGGTACTTTTTTAGAAAAGTATTTATTTAAGAAAAAAAAGTACTTTTTCAGTAAAATTATGTTACAAGAAAAGACAATTTCCTCGAAAGGTTAACTTTAACGAAAACTTACTTTTTTTAAGAAAAGAGACTAATTTAAGAAAAGGTACTTTTTTAAGTAATGGTAATTTTGAAAAAAAAAACTTGTTTTAGAAATGGTACTTTTTTAACAATTACTTAGTTAAGAGCGTTTTTTTTTCGAAAAAGGACTTTTTTAAGAAATGGTAATTTTTTTTTTAAAGTCCACTTTTTTAAGAAAATTTACTTTTTGAGAAAAGGCAGTTTTTAAGAAAAGGTGCTTCAATAAAAAATGTACTTTTTTAAGAAATGATACTTTTTAAGTAAAATTTAGATACTTACGTAGAAAATTTTTAAAAAGATGGTACTTTCTTAAGAATATATATATATATTTATTTTTTTTTTTTGAAATCAAATTTATTAAATTAATTTTTAGGTACTTTTTTGAGAAACGTAATGAATCTTTTAGTGACATTAGTAATAAATTTAATAAATTAAGTATTAATCATACAGTGGTACGAAGTCAGTGATGAGAGTAGCTGTATATTAATATAAAATAATCTTCGAAAATATAAAATAGAATTTCCATAGAGATTTTCCAACTGATGTCACTTGTTTATTTCAAAACAAATAGGAACTCACTGAATAAATTTAGCACAATAATGGATGAGACAATCAAAAAAAAAAAATTTTTTTTACAATTAAAATTAAGCTATATGTCATTTTAAAGGATGTTATAGATATCAGGATTGCGACCACGAATGATTTGTTCACTGTTGTAGGGGACATATTTCACAAAATATTAAAACCAGAGAAAAAAAATGTTTAATTGAAAAATATCAATCATTTCTTTTTTGCTTCAATAATTATTTTTCTCAAATTCTCTGTCAGTCCTTTCGGATGTGCATTCTTAAAAATTACAATGATTTGGTATACATTTTTATACCCTATACCACTATGTGGTTTGGGTATAATGACTTTGTGCTGCTTTTTGTAACTACCAAAAGTATTTGAATCAGAATCACTTTCTGAGTCGATTTAACGATGTCCGTCCGTCCGTCCGTCTGTGTGTCCATGTAAACTTTTAATCAAACTGCAGGTCGCAAATATGAATACATTTTGATGAAATTTGGTATATAAGTTTTTGTCGGCCATGGGATGAAATTGGTAAAAATCGGTCCATGTTCAGACCTAGCCCCCATACAAATGACTCCTATGAAATCGACATAAATGCCATAAGATCCAAATTGTCGTATAGATCTTAGTCAAATTGGGTTTGCATATATTTATTACATCCATTATTGAGCAGTCCAAACACGATCCCTATGGGACAACTCTAAGTCATAGGCCCCACATCTCCCCGATCTTCACTCAAATCTATGAAAAAAACAAAAATATTGCACTGATTCATCTCAAATTTTGTTTGTGTATATTTTTGCAAAATACAAGAGACTTTACCAACCATGGTCAGGATCGGTCCATTTTTTGACCTAGTCCACATATATATATAGCACCCGATATGAACTTTTTCTTATCTGCAGCCAAAAAAATTAATCAAAATGCCACTTAAATATGGTTTAGCTTATTTTCTATATCCAATTAGTTGGACCGAAGAGATAGGGTGTCTAAACCATCGTATAGGTATTGTATAGTCGGTCTAGACTGACTATAATTTTCTTACTTGTTTTATTATGATAACTTGTTTTTCATGAATCTAAATCATTTTTATATTTGTTTCTTTTTTATCGCACTCAATTATTTATAATATTAACTTACTTCTTTGCCTTCAAAACAATCTACATTCATGAGGAAATGAAGACTTAATCTAAAACAAGAAAACACATTTGTTAAAATTAGAACTATCAAACACAAACCAGTATTATCAAATATGCCTACTCACTTCGTTGGGTTTAAATAGTTGAACAATTTCATTTCTCATATTGCTCCATTTTACACCTTTGGCAATAAAGGGATTACAAAGCATCAAGTCATCACGTTTGGGATCAAACCATAAAACATTGTCTTAAAAATGACGAAAACTACAAATCATCATCTCATTCAACATTTCTGGATTACGCAGCAAAATACGCGGTTCATTGAAGCACCGTAATTTATTTAAGTTTTCTTCTTTTTAAATATTGTTGTACCCGTGTAAAACACATTGTTACATACTTGTAAATTTTATGATACAAATCACTATAGCGCTGTTAGGCTGTGATATATTTAAGCATATTACCTACAAGGGGCCATCACTGGGGTCCTTTAACATCATGTCTTTGCCAACATTAACATATTCACAAAATATAGCAAATGACAGCGATTACAGCTGAGCTTAATATTATTGCTATTAGTTTATGATGTTCCTTGGGATATCTTTACTAAACCATTTATCAATTGCTATGAATTGAGAGCAGAGATTTACATAACTAGTAATCTTATTTAAATAACGAACATGTATTAATATTGATTTGACGACATCATCAACTCGCAAGTTAAATTGATCAATAACTAAGATATGTTTTCTAATGCTTAGAAAAATGTTGCGTGCTGAATCATATAAAATGAAAATTTATGCATTGAAATATATAAGCGCTAAGTTACTAGTACAAAATAGTATTGTTTATTATGAGAGTTCAAAATAAATGTAAAGTAAATATTTTGTAGATTATTAAAATATAAAACTTAATTTTCTATGAACTGTTGTTCATTTGTGCATTGTGTGCTGATTTTTTTACTAACCCAAATTTTTGGTTGCTTAAGATTACAGTCGGGTTGTTGCAGTCGAAAATAAGTAAAAATTGTAAAAATTTAAAAAATATGTGTTATATTTAATCCGTTAGTATTCACAATACTGTTGTACTGATGTATATTGTCAGTTAAGTGGATATATCTGTGGTTTTGAGTTTTGAGTTAACGATGCCAAATATATTAATTTTTAACGCTCTTTACATGTGTTACATTTTTTAAAAAAAATATTGACCATTTCTTAGTTTTTTCTTTAAATAACGACGTATGTCAACATACGTTTGATCGCTGTCAAATTATTTTCTCAGAAAATGACACATAGCGACATACGTTGTAATTAATGAAAAAAAATGCCAAATAATTTTGGATTATTTTTCAGTTTATAACCACTTATAAAAACTTGTGTGTATATTTCTGTTATTTTTTGTCACTATTATTCTTGATACGTTGTTATATTCTCATACTAAGTCCCGTTAACTTTTTGTTGACGAACAAAAAAAATCCATTTTTCAAGCAATAACAACTTATGTCGACATGGGTGGTTGCGTTGGTAGTTTTCTTTTTCAAAGAAAACTACTTTTGTCGACATAAGTTGTTTTATCTGCACACACTTTAAGTGTTATTTACATATTGTTTTTTCGTCCTTCTCTAGGATCTATTCATATGAAGATTTTTGACTAAAAATTTTATATAAAGTATTTATTGCCCATATCTAAAGGACAGTTGAACAAAAAGCTCTAAAAACTTTATATCGAGCCCATAATTTCAAATATAACATTTTTTGGCTCCCCTGAACATTTTGATTTTATGACATAGAAAACCACAGATATATGAGACCAATTCATACATAATCTTAAACTTATGTATAAGTCTTAACAATGACATACTTTCAAACAATTCCTTCGTGAGTATAAAGGCTTCCCTTACAACATTTAATTCATTCGAATGAATTGAATGGAAACTTTGAATTTAAATCGACGCATAATATAAGCTCACTGAAATGGTCTGGAATAATCTCGTTAATTTATAATTCTAATCTGGCCCAAATTTAATTCAGGCATCTTTTGTGGTCAGGGTATACAAAAACTTGACACAGACCCGAATTTTATTATTCCGAGCGGCCTCAAATCTGTCTGTCTGTCTAAGTTTTCATGTAAACTTGTAATGTAGCCTTAAGTCGCGAATCTAATTATAATTTTATACCCTATACCACTATGTGGTCCGGGAATAATGACTTTTTGCTGATGTTTGTAACCATCAAAAATATTTGACCTAGACCAATATTTTATTATACCGATCGACCCAGAATCACTTACTGAGTCGATTTAACAATGTCCGTCCATCCGTCCGTCTGTCTGTGTGTCCATGTAAATCAAATCAAACTACAGGTAGCAAATATGAATATATTTTGGTACGCTGTAGAAACTGGTGAAAATAGGTGAATGTCCAGACCTAGTCCTCATACAAATGCCCCTACAATATCGACTTAAATTGTCTTTAAATTCAAATTATCTTGTAGATCTCGGTCAAATTGACTTTGTGTATGTTTATTACTCCCATTAATCAAAGTAAACCAAAATTAAAACCTATAGAACAATTCTTAGTCATAGCCACCATATGGAGTTGATATTTGCAAAAAATATGGGACCGTAACATATATGGTCAGGATCCGTTCATTTCTCGACCAAGTAGGTGAGTAGGTTGCGTGGTCGCCTATCATGCGGGGGTCGATTCCCACCAGAGGTTTTGGTCTGTCGCAGCAAAAAAAAAAAAAAAAACTAGCCAAAATTAGAATCTGCAGACAAGCCATTCGGCTTCGCGGAACTAAGCTTAAAAAAAAAAAAAAAAAATACCCCATATAAATATAGCATCCAATATGAACTTTTTCATATTCAAAGAGGGAAAAAATTAATAACAATACCAATCAAATTTTAACAGATAGGGCCTCCATGGTACAGGGTATCGAATAGTCTTTCTGCACCGATCACAATCGGCTCATACCTTCCGTTAATACAAAGCTCAAATTTTCAAATATTTCGAGTGAAGTTATTTTTTTATTTTCCAAACTAAAATACTAAGTCGGTTTTCTTATTCTCTTTAACTTTTGTTTTCAATATTGAGTATGCCCCTCTAAGACCTAATAATAAGAAGCTGAAATCTTATTTAAACTAGTTCTAATTTCTAACAACCGAAAACTTTTATAACAATTGTTTTCTTAAAACTATAAACTTTCTGCATCTGAAACTGATTTCTACAGAGGACGACCTCATTTCTATTGTATGCATTCTGCATATCCGAGTGTTGCAGCAGCACTTTTAGATACCCAGCAAACATAAGCACCATCAAAAATAATTTGGTGGCAAAAAATGTACCGCCTTCCTCCGCAGCAGCAATATCCTCATTAGGGTGGCCCTTAATAAAAAAAAGTGTTCAAACTCTCGGTCGCACCCCCTAGAAATATGCGAATAGCAAAAAATTGAGAAATACAAAGTTTTGGACGAATTAAAAATCATTTAGAGGTGGCTCAACGCGATTGAAAATTTCAAGTGTGTTTATATGGGGAAATTATGACTTTTTTCAGATTTTACGAAAATTTCGTTCTTTGCTTTAATTTTTCCGACAAATTGTTATATAATTCGCGATCAGTATTAAATTATCTTTCCAAAGCGCTATAAAGCTTCAAAATCGAATAATACCTCGCCAATAAATAGCAAATGCCCTAGACCACTTTTGTATCAAAAAAAAACTAGGTCATGACATTTGATGGCATTTTTTTTAACTTTAAGAAATTAACTAAAGCCAACATTTTGCTTAAGTCTCTATACCTGTAGGTACTTAAATAAGAAGTATTGTTTTATTACCACCTTGTAAACTTATTCATCGAGTTTAATAGAAAAACTCGCTTTCGGTAATTTTTATTTAAAAATATCTTAAAATCCAAAGCTGGCCTTGGCAAATAATGGATTAACGTGTTCTCGTTTTTATATAAAAATTAAGGGACGGAAGTTCTACGCATTTAGTTATTACATTTTAAGAGTCGCATCTAAAAATTCGATAGCACTTACAAAATATTTGAGTTTTTCGAATAAATTGTTTTTTATTAGCATGTGGTCATATGTGACCCCAATTCCAAAATGTTAATGGAGTAATAATATTTTTTTCTGAAACCCTAATGTACTAAGATAAAATATAACATTTAAAAGTAGAAAAATGATGAATTCTTGATACAAAATATTTAGAAATAGTACATTTACAGAATATTTTACAAAAATCCCATTTTTCTCAAAATCCGAAAAATTTAAATCCTTGTCAAAGAAATTCTGGCACAGGGCTTTACCTACACATTCACACAGTTAATCTATAATATGCATTTGACAAGACCTTAAAGAGCCAGATCAATTTTTTTTAAATTTTGTTTAAGAAAATTTTTCAAAACTTGGAAAAGGAGTTTTCAAAACGTTATAAAAAAATTTTCCATTTTCAGTCACAATACATAACAGGTTCACAAGGTGGTACTAAAACAATACTTCATATCTGAGTACTTAGAGGTATGGAGACTAAAACAAAATATTGGCTTTAATTTATTTCTTAAAGCTAAAAAAAATACCATCAAATTTCATGACATAGTTTTTTTTGGCACAAAAGTGGTGTGGGGCATTTGCTATTTCTTAGCGAGTTTTCATTCGATTTTAAAGTTTTATAGCTGCTTGGAAAGGTAATTTAATGGTGATCCCGAATTATATAACAATTTGTCGGAAGCATTAAACTATAGAACTAAATGTTCTGAAAAAAGTCAAATTTTCCCCATATAAACACACTTGAAATTTTCAATTGCGTTGAGCCACCTCTAAATTTTTTTTGGGATGCCAATAGGAAATCCACTTTCTCCAACTGTTGCTGACATTATCCTCAACAAATTATTGGATGAAACGATTATAGAACTAAGCAACAACAATATTAAAATGACACTATTAGTCAAATATGTTGACGATATATTTGCAATTGTGAAGAAAAAGGACATAGATTCCATTTTAACAATTTTCAACAAATACCACAACAAACTACAATTCACAATTGAAACTGCAACAAACAATAGCCTTCCATATCTTGACATGAAAATAATTCGCAAAGAAAACAAAATAATTACAGATTGGTATTCAAAACAAACTACATCCGGAAGAATGATTAATTATTTTTCATCACAACCGAAAAACCAAAAAATAAACACAGTCACCAATTTCATAAATAGAGTTCTAGACATCAGTAACAAACAATTTCACAATCAAAATATACAAAAAATTAGACATATACTCAAAAGGAACAACTATCCAAACAATCTTATAAACACCTTATTACAGAAAAAACAATGCACCATAGAAAAATCAAATACTAAAACCATAGACAGCAATGAATCTTTAAAATATTGCAGTATACGATATATTCCAGGCCCAACAAACAAACACAATTTACAACAAATAATAAACAACAACAATATAATCCCAGCGTACAAACCAAATCAAACACTTAACAAAATATTCACAAACACAAAATCAACAATAAACAAATTTCAGCAAAACAACGTAGTTTATGAAATTAAATGTTTGGGAAACAAAGAACAAGAATGTGGGAGAGTATACATAGGCACAACAAAACGAAACTTACAAACAAGAATCAAAGAATATGAAACAGACATCAAAAAAGGGAGAGAAACAACTGGACTCTAACAACATATAAGAGAATCCAATCATACAGCTGATCTAACCGAAGTTATAATATTAGAGAAGGCAAAAAATAGCAACACAAGATATACAATAGAAAGCCTGAGAATACAGCAAAAAATAGACAAGACAATAAACAACAAGGAAGACATAGACAACATAAACTTCATATATTCATTTGCACTGTGATACTAAAGTTAAATTCTGTGATATAAATGTTTTAGTTTTTCAATAGTTTACTTATTTGTTTATTTATATATACTGTGTTTTAAAACCAATCAATTTGTGATGTCAAAATACACCAATAATTTTTTATTAATGTTATAAGTTAAAAATTCATGTAAAGGAAAATTATTTTTAATGTTTTATGTCTTTATATTGATTGTTTTTTCTTCTTTGTGTTAGATTCAAAATAAAATGCCCCTGAAGATGTTGACAAAAACTCACCGAAACGTCGGGAAATAATGAAATAAAGAATTTTTATTTTACATTTAATAAAATTGACCAAAAAAGCCCTACGTACACTCTATAATACATAAAACAAATAAGTTTGGTCTAAAATCAATATTCCCAAAACTTTGTATTTTTCACTTTTTTGCTATTTGCGTATTTCTAGGCGGTGCGACTGATCCTCATATACAATGGTGTATCGGTAAGCAAAACAACAGTAACAAAAATATACACGCAGTTGTTATAAGCAGCAAATTATGGCACAATTCAAAACGATGATAAACTGAATCCCAACTAAGAAGGTATGTTGAATTTCTTCTAAGTTTAAAAATGTTTAGGTATATAAAATGCACCTGCAAAAGTAATGATGTGTTTATGTTTTTAGTAGCCATTAGTTGTTTAAGTTTTAAAATCTCATCGTTGGATTTTCTTACATAAAATTTTGTAAAAAGACTTCCTTTTTACTGTAATGATTTTCTATATTTTTTATAAATTAGAAGCATGTTCTGTAAAGCATTTGCATATTATTATCCATACACACTCTCAATTAAATTGATAAATTGAATATTTTATTTTGTTTCTACAATATGTGAAATTTTTCTACTTTGTGGCCATACTTGACAAACATACGTGAGTGTTATTGGAAGTAGTCAGTAAATCAATGTTTTAATTGAATAAATTAATTAACAAAAACGTGTTTGATTCTACAACCGGTAATGTAGAATATAGATAAATGTATTCAATTATTTGTGCAAATGTTTTTACAAAAATATTTTGCTCTAATAAATTAAGAGAAAAAAGATTAAATTTCACTTTATAATGGCTAGATTTTTTCAATGAAGAATAAAAATTCATAAGGTAAATAACAAAATATTTGGTATTTTCGCGCTTTTTTTATGGAAAGCAATCAGCAGTTATTAAATTATACAATTACATTTTTGTTTGTTTATTCTCTAACTCCATCAATAAATGTTCGAACCAGCAAACAAACATGTCTGCATTGCTGATACATGTCTGCAGGGTGGACCATATAAATTTTGCATTTTGATTTTCCTATAGATAAAAATTTGTATTTTTTTCACTCGGGTTTTTTATTCGAAACTTCAATACTTGCGGAGCCCATACGATTAGTCCAATTTTTCGATGACAGCATTAATTTCTGGCTCCCCAAAAATCCCTAAAAATCAAAAATGCCATATGATATTCTAAATTCAAGGCCAATAGTTAAGTGTTGCTGGATTTAATTTTGAAAATCCATATTTTTCTCATGGGCAGCTATATCTATCTGACTCTATAGTAGGAATGCCGAAAAATTTTATAATTTTTAATCGAATGAAAATTGTATATCAGAAAGTATTAAAAAAAAACTAACTAAATTAATTAAAATACTATAATTGCACAATACAAACTTCGAAGAAAAAATTTAAATAAAACATGCGAAGCGCGACAGGGCATACTAGTAAATTATATTTTTATACCCTATACCACTATGTGGTTTGGGTATAATGACTTTGTGCTGCTGTTTGTAACAACCAAAAATATTTGACGTAGACCCATCTTTAATTATACCGATCGAATCAGAATAACTTTCTGAGTTGATTTAACAATGTCCGTCCGTCCGTCCGTCCGTCCGTCCGTCTGTGTGCCCATGTAAAGCTTGTAATCAAACTGCAGGTCGCAAATATGAATATATTTTGATGAATATGCCATGGGATGAACGCTATTGAAATTGGTGAGAATCGGTCCATGTTCAGACCTAGCCCCCATACAAATTACCCATATGAAATCGACATAAATTGCCATAAGATCCAAATTGTCATATAGATCTTACTCAAATTGGGTTTGTATGCGTTCATTACATCCACTAATGAGTAGTCCAAAAATGATCCTTTGACCCCATATAGAGCTGCTTCCCGATCTTCACTTAAATCTATTAAAAAACAAAAATATTGCACTGATTCTTCTCAAATTTTGTTTGTACATATTTTTGCAAAATACAAGAGACTTTACCAAACATGATCAGGCTCGGTCCATTTTTGGACCTAGTCCCTTTATAGATATAGCATCCGATATGAACTTTTTCATATCTGCAGCCAAAATAATTAATAAAAATACCACTCAAATTTGGTTTTTGCTTATTTTCAATGTCCAGTTAGTTGGGCCTAAGAGATAGGGTTTCTAAACGCATGGTATAGGGTATCGTATAGTCGGTCTAGACCGACTATAATTTTCTTACTTGTTAATATATAAATTAATAAATTATATTTTTTTTATAGTAAGTGAAAACAGTAGCATATTGAAATTCCCTCAACACACTTGTGAGTTGAAATTGAAATTCATTTATTTATTTTTAAACTCTTTCTTTTAACTCATACTCTCTGTCTGTCTGTCTGTCTGTCTGTCTGCCATGGGTGGACCCCATTCCCTCTTATCCAATTGATCTAAAACTTGGCCCAAATTCTTTTCGTGACTACAGATAATTTCGGGGTAGTCACGCACAGTCATGCGTAGTCACGCACAGTCACGGAGTGATCTAAATGTCATTCCCCTCATCCGATCGATCTCTAACTTCGTCCATACACTTGCTGTGAAAAAAAGATTAGCTTTGACTTAGTCACGCACAGTCACGCATGGTCACGCACGGTTACGGAGTGATATAAATGTCATTTACCCTCATCCGATCGATCGATCCGATCGATCACGCACAGTTACGGAGTGATATAAATGTCATTTACCCTCATCCGATCGATATGAAACTTGGTCGATATACTTGCTGTAAAGAAAGATCAACTTCGACGTAGTCACGCGCAGCCACTCATAGGAACGCACAGTCACGGAGTGATTTAAAACCCATTTTCCCTTATCCAATCGATCTCAAACTTGGTCGATAGACTTGCTTTGAAACAAGGTTAACTTTGACATAGCCACGCACAGTCACATAGAGATTGAAACCTTACTTCCCCTCATGCGATGGATCTGAGACTTTGTCCATAGACTTGTTGCGGCCAAAAATTAATTTTAAGATATCCACACATAGTCACGCACATTCGCGGAGATATTCAAAACTCATATGCATAAGGAAAGAAAGAGTTTTAATAGAAACTTTGTGTTTATGGGTTAGATTATTTGATTTATCAATTTATGAAGTGCTTTGTTTGTGCTATATATACATATATACTCGTAGATACAATTTGGCACATTAAGAATATATACACATACGAATTGTTTTATAAATTGGTCTTATTTTTTCGTTAAGTTTCGCAAAATAAAAATACACATACGACTTATATAAATGAGATAATGTTCTTTCCTTAGCGGGAATGTGGTTAACTTACAAAACTACACATAGAAAACGATTCGTTGTCGCAACCAAATTTGTTGCCAACCGAATTTTTCTAGTCCCATGTACTATCACAATATTCTTTTGTGATAATTGAATTATATAATCTATATAAACGTAGAATGCGAAGGGCAATTGTATATAAATATAAATTCGATTGTTAGAACTGTGGTATATAGTTGGTACAATGAATGGATTTATTAATTTTATTTACCATTTATCTATGTTTTTACTGTTATAAAATATTTAAAACACTTTTTAAATAACTTTTATTAATAATTTTTATTAATAATTTATTTTTATTTAAGCGATATAAGACAATAGCTTGCAATAAAATAGTAATCATTAATCTTTAGGTAGTCCATACATACTTTATAGATTTTTACAATATTGAGAAAAACATTTTTCTGTTCCACTTATTAAAAATCATAACATATCGGCATATTGTCCGCAAAATTTCCTGAAATAATAAGTTGGTATTAATTGGGAAAAATTTTTTTTTAAAGAAACTCAACTTGACCACAGAGTAAAATAAACGCAACGAACACAAATTATGATCACATATATGTAACTTGATCTTAAGTCAATTCGTCGACACTCTGTTACAGAAAAGAATTTATTGGATGAAACACATTGTGTTCCAATACATCGCGATATATTTTTAGTCTTTGGTGAAATCACAAATCATCCAACACGAAACATTTCACATTGTTCGTGTGTATAGACATGCGGTTTGTCATTTCTAGATAAGGTCTGATAAGATGACCACATCGTGACGACCAGCTTCCTGGTTACGTACGTCCTTAGAAATATTTTTTCCGTCAACACAGGCGTGGAAACGAACTATCATATTTGAGTTGACAAGTCAGGAGTTGTTGCTGAAATCAAATCCTGGACGTATTGATTTATTCTAATATGATAATAAATAACTTTTACACGTATTCCACAGAGTTCAGACCATATCTCTCTATCTTTGACACGGCTATTGGTAGAGCGCAGTTGAATGGCAGATTGTTTTTCTAAACCATAAGCATAAATGTCACACAAAAGCTTCTTCCCAGACGCGCTGAAATAAACTTTCAGGTTTCGTATTTAATTTACATACTTCTATGAACCATTTTTTGTATATGTATATAAATTACATTGAAGTTTTTGTAAACGTTGTGATATTGATTTGAAAATTTAAATGTTCATATAATATTCAAAAGTTGTTTTTTACATTTTTTTTTTAAACTGACAATTTAATTCGAAAATTCAGTATGACTAAACATATTTTTATATTTATTCGGTATTTACAACAGAATTTGATTCATGCAAATTTCTGTTGGTTAGAAATACCAAAATAGTTTAATAGTTTTGGTTTCTTTTGTTATAACCGAAAAATAATTCTTAATACAAATTTTATTTGTAAGAATGTAACCAATAATTTGTTACAATATCTGTTAAAATATTTTTGGTTTAAAATATGTTGTTATAACCGAATAAGAGATTGCAGTTGTCAATATTTGGGAATGAAGTAGGTAATTCTTGGATTTATAAGGTTGCCTCAATTAAATTAGTTGAATATTTTTGATAAAGAATAGTAAATGGAACTATTTTTGTTGTTGCAGATGCTTTTATTTCAGAAGAATTGTGTTTATACAGTAGTTATTAAAGTAAATATATTGTATTATTAAATATTGAAGAATTATAATAAAAATTCTTATTACCTTAATAAATTTTTCTAGTCTTAACCGAATTCCAACCAATCTTTTTTCTGTGTGTACATGGGATGTTATGGAAAACAGATACAAAGCAGAACATAAAATTTTATTTAAAACGAAAATAAATAAATAAATAAAATGTTGTGGCTAAAAATTAAGGCTATTAAAAAAATGTTTAAATTTAAACAGGCCGACTATTTTTTAGGTCTCTGGGGCGCTAATCAAAATTTGAATTCAAAATTTCTCATGTATATCAACAGAATTATTTGATGCATCCGGTGGTAATAGTTTTCCCCTTCAACACAATTTTTGGATTATTTAAATACATCTTAATCCATCTCCTTAAAAGAGTCCATACAAATTACTTAGTGTGACATGTTTCTTCTCATTTTTGAAAAAAAAAAAATAACCGATAACAGTCCTGTAACCAAATTAAGCATTCTCATATCCATATATACTCTCAAAATTATTTCATTGGCGCACCAAGGACATGTAAAAATTATTTTTTGCTACCTGGGTCTGGAGTATTTTAAATTTAAAAAAAAAAAATTATAATGATATTAATTTTTTTTATTTCAGTAAATATATTATTTTTATTGCATTCTTGTTTTGGTCTACATTTACATGCAATTAAATTTGCAATTTGTCTTGAATTTCGAGTTATAAGGTCAAATCCGTTACCAGTGAATTTGTCCATAAATCATTATCATTTTTGCTTTCGGCAAAACTAATAACTAATAGCTAACAGCGCACATTGAAAATATACGAGAAATGATTATTAGTAGCATCGTTATTTAAAAAATAAATCATCGATAAATTGCTTTTAAATATAACTTTATACGTATGTTAGAATATGTTAGAAATTGAATAAATATCGTTGAAACATATGCAAAAAAATTATTAATTATTAACTTTGTAATATTGTTTTTGATTTTTTTATCTTTTATGTTTCATTGAAAACGTTTAGATAAAACTAACTTTTTGCATATAAATTGCTCATTAAATATTTTGTTTCCATATAGAAACGAAAACCTATGAGGACCTTTTTTCAAATGCTTTTAATAAGAATTGATTCAGTTAAAAAGCGTTTTATTCAAGGAATGTAAAATACGTGATTTAGGTAATTTCAGTTTTTTGTCTTTTTTTTTTTTTTTTGTCGACCTTTTTTATTGTATTTTTTTGATATATTTAGAAATTCTTCTAATTGTCTTTTAAGGTCATAATCAATGTAAATAAAAGATTATTTATTTCATTATTTTATCCCTTCTTCAGGGATATTATAATTTATTAGACCTGGTAACGACATAGATATACAAAGGGATAATATTTAGTAAATACGTGAAGCGTCAGTTACCTAAATATCTTATATAATATACATTGCTTTCATTTTGGAGATCTAAACTTTGTCTAAGTTCAGTAAACAAAATATTTAAATTTTCTCCTAACATTTATTGAGCGGCGTTAAAAAAACGATTAGCTACAAAATTTTTTCTCTTCACTGATATCAAGACCCCACAATTCTCCATCAAGTGGAACTGAGCTTGTTTTCTTATAACCTTGCTTTGTGGAAGTAAATTTTTTAGTGGGAACTTTTTTCACTGGTCCCATTATCTTAAATTTGTCCTCCTGATTTAAAAATGGTCATTATCTCTGGCAAGTAAAAGCGTCATTTCTAAATGACAAATACTACGTGGCGAGGCAGACACAGGTGGAGCCACCACCATTACAAATGATTTTATTTTTGTTCATTTAAATAAACATAAGCTCATATTACTGCTATTTTCTAGGCCACACTCAGGCTAAAATTTTGATTTCATTGGCCAAAAGTCTAATTTTAATTTGTCACCGGCTTTTTAAATTTTAACGCCATTTTGTAGCTAATATTTTCAAACTAACGCAGCCAAACTAGTAGTACGATAGCCTATACCATGGTTTAGAAAGCCTATATCTTCGGTCCAACTTTTCGGTATAGAAAATAAGCATAAACCAAATTTGACTGGCATCGTTATTAATTTTTTTGGCTGATGATATGAAAAGGTGCATATCGGATCATGTATTTATATGCGAAATAGGTCGAAAAATGGACCGATCCTGACCATATTTAGTAAAGTCACTTATATTTTGAAAAAATACATACAAACCAATGATCGGGAAGCAACTCTATATGGGGCCTATGTATAAGAATTGTTCTAAAGTAATTTTATTTGGACTACTGATTAAAGCATATATAATAAACACACACAATCCCAATTTGACTGACATCTTTATGATAATTTGGATCTTATGGCAATTCATGTCGATTTCATAGAGGTCATTTGTATGGGGACTAAGTCTGAACATGGACCGAATTTCACCAATTTTACTAGCGTTCATCCTATGACAAAAGCTTATGTACCAAATTTCATCAAAATATATTCATATTTGCGACCTGTAGTTTGATTACAAGGTTTACATGGACACACAGACGGACGGACATCGCTAAATCGACTCAGAAAGTGATTCTGAATCGATCGGTATAATAAAAGATGGGTCGAGGTCAAATATTTTTGGCAGTTACAAACAGCAGCACAAAGTTATTAAACCCAAACCACAAAGTGGTATAGGGTATAAAAATTGGGGTAAACTTTTGCAAATTGTGTGCGTGGCATGCTGCAAACTCAACTGTTTTTTTTTTTTTTTTTTTTCAAAAAAAGGTGTTTTTTTGTTAGATTGTTACTACTCGCAAGATATAACGGATAATGGCCTGCGGTCCTTTTTACGGGGTTGGTAGGATTATAGTTTTTAGTTGCTGTAACTGGTCATAGCCCTACCGTTTAATATTAGGGGCGGTATGAAATATTCATTAAACTACTATATATATTTTTCAAATTTCGGTTTAAGTGGAGTAGAACTTCTAGGAAACAAAAGGAAACAAGAAACGTATAAAACTCGGAAAAAGGTGAAAGTGTCCTCTTTAGCCATCGCACCTGATGACCCGTGGGTAGAACACTTTTTTCATTTTAATGAAATTTCATATTACGGTAACTTAAACAGCCGTATAAGTGTACAATGGTGTGTTAAAATTGTGCTTTAGGTATTTGATAGATTATAGTAGTCATTATTTGTTCTTTTACCAGTAATGATAGCTGCTTACAAAATGCACCATACTTTTCATATATTTGTAAGTAAGAATCTCAATACACAGAGAATGTAATTAATTCATTTGTAAACTGAGTTTTTTATTATCATACCTTTTTTATACTAATGAAAAGTAGGCCAGGCTTTGACTAACACGAAGGTTGCGTCCAGCTGCATTATATGCCAAGCAGCATCAAGCCAATTGAACCAAGTCCCGACAAAATCATTGGATAATACCGATGCGTATGAATTTGGATTATCACCACTATGTGAAAGAATACGACTTATGGGACAGATACTAAAAATCAATTATGATTTGGAATTCGGGTCTTCAGGATCAATATGGAACAACGAAATCGGCAAAAAGTTAAGAAGTTCAAAAAATAAACGTATTCAAGATGAATATCGATTATTGATTATAGATCAGCCACAACAAGGGTCAGGCAATGCAAATGATGGCAATACCGCAAGAAGATTTTCTTGAGATACAGAAGCAACATCTTAAATAGCTGGAATAATTTTAAACCTTATTTTGGGATTTTAAGTAATCCTAGAAGTACTTGCATGCAATGGAGAAGTTGCTGAGGAAACTGCCCATGAAGAAATATGTATACAGCAGTTCACAAAATCCTTTGTCATGCAGGAGATGTCACTAAATATTATTTGATGAAACTTGGAGATCTATCAGAGAAGGCTCAGGAAGAAAGGAATAAGGATTACAGATTTTATAGAAAGCACAATACTAAAAAAAATTTACGAAATTCCATAAATGAAGATCTAATCAATATATTATTGGCAAATTCAGATCCGTTCATCTCCAGTATTCGAAATCAATTAATGGTATTTAGATGAAGAAGTCAAAAATCTATTAAAGAACAGAAGTAACACAGTACAAAATATTGAATATTTGCAATCAATATTTGAATCAAATGAATAAAAATTATGATTGCCTTTCATTATTATTTAAGTACAGAAAACATAGCAATGTTGCAAATGCTATTAAAATCTATTGCAGTTTTTATATTTAAAAGGTTTCTTTACTCACATATGTATAAATAACAAAGATTCAAGAAATAAAAACAGTTATTTTCATATCAAAATCAGAATCACTGCGCTAATGTTCAGCAGATTTATTTTGCTAAAATTAATAAATTTGACAGCGAAAAGTGATAAAGTTTTCTGCAGTAATAGCAAAACTTTTACCAATGTTTTTTTAAGTGTTGATATTCTTTGAGTGTAAACAAATTTGCAAGTTTGCCAGCAAAAAATTTTTTTTAATGTTTTTTGTTTGATTTTCGTTTTCAATTGTTTATTTTAAAAAATTTTTTATTCTTGTTTTATATTAATAGTTTTTTTGGTTTTTATTGCAATAATGTGGTTGTGATATTTTTTAAGAATTTTTCTGTATTATGTGTTTAATTGTAGATATGCTGAGGATGACCTTCGAAGAGGATCGATATATTCATGTAACGTAGAAATATAAAAAGAAATAAAAACCGACCTTAGGCTCGAAAAATTAAAATAAGTAATGAAAATTTTCTTAATTTTTCAGTAGTAATAACTAAATTCCTAGTTGATTTTAATTTTTTTTTTTGAGTGTAAAAATTTTTTTAACTGTAAGCATTTAAAAAAAATCCCATTATTACAAAAAATGCTTATAATTATTATTAAAATCTAAATATGAAATTTTTCAATAAATAGAAAAATAAAAATATCATTTTCCCCCGTTAAAAGTAAAAAAAAAATGAAAAGTTAAATTTTGACCTAGAATTCCTTAAAAAGTACTCAATCAATTTTAATGAAATTAAAACTGACTCAAGGTGAACTAAAAAGTTACAGAATTTTGGCCAATGAAAAACGATTTTCAGCCACTGTGCACCGTTATTAATTATTTTATTTTTTGTTCATTTAAATATTAGCTCATCTTACTGCTATTTTTTTAGGCCGTAACTTCTCTCTATCTCTCTTCTGAGCACATGCCCAAATCTTTTAATTATATGTATGAAACTGATTCTAACCAACTTTTTTTTAAAACAATTTTTGCAACTGTTTTACATGTTTCTAATGATACAATATTAGGAAACTAGAACTGAAAGTTTGTTTGCTTTAAATTATAATTAAATTTAACTTACATTCAGGTATAAACGTGTCTGTAAAGACTATATATTACACTTGGGAACATTTTTTGGGGTTATTGTCTGGTGGGAGAGAAATTTTAATTCAGGGTGAAAGTACTAGGCCAGCATGAAACTACTAAAGTGTTCTCTGGCTAAAGTTGATTTACATATGTGCTTTTATATTTTTTCCTTATCTGACTGTTTGTTTTCTTAAGAACCATTGATAATTTCTCATGGTGATTTTAATATACTGGCCTAATACTTTCTTACACTGACTTGGAAGTTCTCACCCTCAGAATGGCTGTTGGACACTGCTATTATAAGACATTTTAAATATTAAAGTTTTATCCTGATTACCTCATTCAGCTGCTCATCTGTGTTAAGAAGACTATTTAGGCAAAAAAGTATTGTTTAGCTAAAAATTAATTAAAAAATTAAAACGATAAAATTTGTATAATCTACTGTTTATAATTTTCATTAATCCATTTTATTTAAGATTAGTTTAAAACCGATTCTTTTAACATTCATTTAAATATATCTCAAAGATAGAAATTTATAATGTGTGCTATATTTGGGACTGTACTTCATAGCAAATACAGCTTTTAATACAAAACTTGTAAATTGAATTTTTTTTAAGATCGGAATATCATGTTTGTTCTCAAAATAATTATCCACTGAAATTACAAAAATTGCATTACAATAATTTTTACTAGAGACCAGACACTCTACGTAAGAACCTGACCTCAGAATTCCTCCTTCAGATGACCTGTTCGAAAAATCCTAACTTAAATATGTAAACAACAAATATAGCAACTGACTTGTTCCTTAACATTTTTAATATTAATCAAGGTTCAGAAAATACACACGTGAAACACACAATGTTCTGTTTCATATCAATTATGTGCGTTTCAAAATTTTTTACGGTGCCCAACACAATCATGACTCTGTTCGTTTTAATATTTCGTTATTTACACGAACATTTTTGTATCACATACTTTTTGTTTCGATCACACATAAACCACACATATTGGAGTGTTGCTTTATTTGAAGTTCGTGTTCTGGTACATGTACTGAAAAAAAACAGAACATGTACAATAAACATTTTCGAGTTCAGTTATATTTTAAGTCGTGTTCTGGCTCGTGTACTAAGAAAAAATAGAACATGTACAATTAACAGGTTCGAGTTCAGTTATATTTTAAGTCATGTTCTGGTTCGTGTACTAAGAAAAAATAGAACATGTATAATAAACAGGTTCGAGTTCAGTTATATTTTAAGTCATGTTCTGGCTCGTGTACTAAGAAAAAAAAGAACATTTACAATAAACAGGTTCGAGTTCAGTTATATTTTAAGTCGTGTTCTGGCTCGTGTACTAAGAAAAATAGAACATGTACAATTAACAGGTTCGAGTTCAGTTATATTTTAAGTCATATTCTGGTTCGTGTACTAAGAAAAAATAGAACATGTACAATAAACAGGTTCGAGTTCAGTTATATTTTAAGTCATGTTCTGGCTCGTGTACTAAGAAAAAAAGAACATTTACAATAAACAGGTTCGAGTTCAGTTATATTTTAAGTCGTGTTCTGGCTCGTGTACTAAGAAAAATAGAACATGTACAATTAACAGGTTCGAGTTCAGTTATAATTTAAGTCATGTTCTGGCTCGTGTACTAAGAAAAAATAGAACATGTGCAATAAACAGTTTCGAGTTCAGTTATATTTTAAATTCGTGTTCTGGCTCGTGTACTGCGAAAAATTGAAACACCAATTTGCGATCTAATACACCCCGATAAAAACGCCGACAATTGTTTCAACCAAATTTATTAAAATTTTATTGACCCTTTTTTATGACTTACGTTGCAAATTGTTTACAATTGTCAAATATTTTAAAATTTTATTGGCCATTTTTTTGTGATTTACGTTGAAATTATTTACAATCGTTTTTATTGACTGGTTTTTATTTTAATAAAAGATGGTAATAAAATACTTAACACACAAAAACTGCACACTGCACTTAAATCTTTCTTGCAGGTTTCAATCAGACATGTAAATTTTTTCGTTTCGCTATTAAAAGTTGCGTATTTTTTACAGCAAAACTTATTTCTCTTATTGCTTTACAATTTTTTTAATTTTCACAAAATATTTGCAATTTACACAATAACACAGTACACTTATAGATCACGATCTAATGAAAACTGAACCACTTTTAATGAATAAATGACGCACGCACTCGCTATTTATTGCAAAATCAATTGCGTGAAATTGTAACACTTGCAAGCAATTGTAACGTAAGTCATAAAAAAGGACCAATAAAATATAAAAATATTTTTTTTGGGTTTTTTTATTGACACTCATTGTGTTTTTACGCAAAAAATCCCAAAAAATCATTGAGAAAAGGATTGTGCATTGGTTCGAAAATTAAGGGTGGGTGATTGTGTTTTTTATGATGCAAAATTTGTTTGTGTCTAAAGTTATTTGTTAACAAAAAAAAAAAATGTTTGCAAAAGATCCTAACAAGCAACAAGTGTGTCTTTTATGCCGCAAAATTAGGTTTTTCGTCTATGACACTAATTGGTTGCGAAAATAGGGGTGGGTAACGCAAAAAAACCTACAACCAACAAGTGTAACTTTTATGATGCTAAATACATTTTGTGTCTTAAGTATTTTATTACCATATTTTATTAAAAGAAAAACCAGTCAATAAAAACAATTGTAAATAATTTCAACGTAAATCACAAAAAAAAAAATGGCCAATAAAATTTTAAAATATTTTACAATTGTAAACAATTTGCAACGTAAGTCATAAAAAAGGGTCAATAAAATTTTAATAAATTTGGTTGAAACAATTGTCGTCGTTTTTATCGGGGTGTATCAGATCGCGAATTGATGTTTCAATTTTTCGCAGTACACGAGCCAGAACACGAATTTAAAATATAACTGAACTCGAACCTGTTTATTGTACATGTTCTATTTTTTCTTTGTACACGAGCCAGAACATCACTTAAAATATAACTGAACTCGAACCTGTTTATTGTACATGTTCTTTTTTTTCTTAGTACACGAGCCAGAACACGACTTAAAATATAACTGGACTCGGACCTGTGTATTGTACAGGTTCTGATTTTTTTCAGTACACGTACCAGAACACGAACTTCAAATAAAGCCACACGCAAATCTGTGTGGTTTATGTGTGATCGATTCAAAAAGTACGTGATAGAAAAATGTTCGTGTAAATAACGAAATATTAAAACGAACACAAGTCATGATTGTGGTTGGCACCGAAGAGAATTTAAATACAAACATAATTGATATGCAAATAAAAATATGTGTGTGTTGGTCTAAGTTATGTTTGTTTACATATATGTACGAGTTTTTTATTCAGTGTGTTTTTTTCTGAACTCTGATATTAATACCGTGATGCAGCAGTTCTGTGGCCAGCAGTTTTGGCATCAGCCGCCATAGAACTTTAGGAAGTTATTCTCTGGTCCCATGTTCATATATATGTCGACCTGTGTTATTGTTTGTAAAAATACCTAATACATGTACTTAGTACAATTCTTCATATTTCTATGTTGAATGGTAATATGTTGTGAAAATTTGGCTTATGACAGTGATGTCTTGACTGGAGGAATTTACACATAAAAAAGTAATAACGTTGAATTTAAGTACTAAAGGAATGAAGACGAAGAACCACAACGACAGCTATGAAAAGAAACACGACCAGTAATTCAACACAATGATGCATTTTTGATGTTTTGTTACAAATAAGAAAAATTGAAGAAAATTTTTTGATTTTTTTTCAAACAATTTTGAGCATTAGAGCGTGTTTTTGATGCCTACCAGATGGCATAACTTTCCTTATATGTGTAGCCTAAACACCTACGCGTATGATAGCATATGTGAAAATATAAAACTTTAACAATTTTGTAAACACCCATTTTGTGTACTTGAATATTTTCGTTATTGGTTTTATTATTGTTGGTGCTCATATCGTTTCAATAACACTCAAATGCTTAAATTTATGGCTAACAGCGGGTAAACTGTAAATATTTGAAAATCTCTTATGACCTAAGTTGAAACAGAAACTCAAAACGAAATAAATTGGGATATTATTTTTTAATATAAAGTTATTGGTAAAAAAAATCCCACAAAAACTTAATATTTCATATAATACGGTAAATATAGCGAATATTTCATAAAATTATGAAGAAAATTATGTTATGAAGATTATTTCCTATGATTTTGTTTTAATTAAAATTAATATTAATTTGAACACTCACTTTTGACGAAACATTTGGAACCTAACATTATCGATATAATAAAATGGAGGTGTCTTACGAGTATTTTCCACAAGGTCTACAAAAAAAAAAACTCAAATTTTTTGAAAATATTTAATATGAAACTTTGTATAATGCTTAAAGAATTTTTTTTATTCATATTTAAAACAATATTATTCCTAAGAAACACTGAAGTTTTCATTGATTCATGTCCTTAATGTAAACAATATAAAAAAATATATTGGTTGCATAGGTAAGTGGTTATTTATTTCTTATTGTTTATCAAATAAATTATATACCTTTATATATCTTTTTTATTATTTACTCAGTAAATTGAGCATTTCCATTTCACAGTTTTGGGCCTAAAAACTAAACAACTAATTTTAGTTTGTATTATTCCAGACTATTTTCCCTTCATATTATATTTTTATTTTACTATTTAGGTCGAACCTTTAAGATAAAGTAATTGAAAGTTCATACATATTAAAGCCAATATCTTGCACACGATTAGTTTCTGGTTAGGAATAAATAATTAAATCAATAAAAAAAATTATATATTTATTCTTTCTTTATGTGCTGGGTTCTTTACTAACCATAACACTGTAATAAAAAAAGTTATCATAAATAAATTTTTTGACCAGATTTAAATATTTCATATATTTTAGTTTTTATCACAACGGTTAAGAAAAAGTAAAAAGAAAACCGATTTATCATCAGCATCTGTTAAGACAAATAAAGTTTGTTCACGAAATGAAAATTCTTAAAAATAAATTACTTTATTTCAAACTAGCGACAGGGCGCGTTTCGCTACGACTTACCGAGACTTATTGATGAGGTTTATTTCATAATCAATTTTTCCATGGATGTTTGTATTGTGCAATTAAAATATTTTATTTATACCAAATTTTTCTTCGTTCTTACTCTGGAGCAAGGTACGTATATTCACTTTGAATTTAGAATATAATTAGGAAATTTGTTCATTTAAGCGATTTTTGATTTTTTGTCAATTTTTGATTTTAGCGATTTTTTGCCCATTTTTAATTGTGAAGATTTTTATTTCTGGGGCTTTTTATTTTTCGAGATTTTCGGTTTTGGCGATTTTTTATTTTTGGTGATTTTCGGTTTTGGCTATTTTTGAGTTTGGCGAATTATGCCCTTATTTTCTATGACTACTCACGTTGATAATTAATGTACTTGTCAAAAATTTCAAGACTGTCGCTTTCGTAGTTCTTCGTATACTTTTGAATATGAGGTGCCACGCCCACTAATCCCGTCTCGCCCAATTTTTTTAGAACTACTCACATTAAAATCTGATTGAGTAGTGCAAAGTGTCAAGGCTTTCCCCGTTATAGTTCACTAGTTATATGATATTATATATCGACAGCTTATATTCAAAACCCTGTATTTTCAATTTCTACGAAAACGACTTTTTGATGGTAAAATATTCGGTAAAGTGAGCCTCATCTATGGTAGTAGTTAGGAAATAAAGAAAATAAAATTTATTATCTTATTGGCATTTTTGTTTCTTCTCTATGTTACACACCTAATTTTTTTGAATGAAAAACCTTCTACATATCTCTTCATAGAATTCACTACTTTCTCCAGGAAAACACAATTATAATTATGTTAACTAGCAGATTCCAGCCCTCGAAATTCGAGTGCAAATTCTAGGAAATTTTGTTTTTTATGCTAGTCAATTATAGCCAATTCACATATCACCACAAAAACTAATTTTTATTACAAACACATTAACAAATTTAATAAACACACAAATAGCATTGCATAATTTTATATATGTGTTAGTAGCAGCTTTAAATGCAATTTAGTCAAAATAAAGGAATAAATTAAAAAATCTGTAAAACTACAAAACGGCTAAAAAGAAATACCTTTCAAATAATATACGTTTGGTCAAAATCGGGATAAAACGGTAGAACAAAACATCGGTCACAAGAAATCGCCTAGCCTATTAATATTATAGATGTAAATAAATATTAGGCCTTGAAAAAAATCTTCATTATTGTCAAAGCAAAAAATATTCGTATTTCGAATGGCAATATTTGAGTGTTAAGATTAATACGCATAGAATTTTTGCAATTAATTTTTAAAATATCTAAAAATGTCTGGCCTTGATTATAATAACTGTGTTCCAAATCAAGTAAATTAAAATTCCTTGCAGCGTATAGCAAATGCTTATGCATCTTCAAATGAACACACGAAAAGCGTGTATGGTATGTGGCCTATCTTGAACATAATAGTCAAAAAAAAAAAAAATGAGGAAATAATCCTTTTACACAGACTCCGAAGCCGAAATTAATTATAATGTTGTATATCGCCGAAGAAAAAGGCGGAAAGATAATTGTATTTCAAATACTCGAAAAGAAAACTCGGTGAAAATAATGAAATAATAAAAATATTTTGGGTTTTCTACTACAAACAAAATTCTGAAAGACCCCAAAGAAAAATGTATGAAAATTAATTGAAGACACTCCAAAAATTTGATAAAGAAATTAGAAGCAGTATATTTAGAATGTTTTGGAATATGTCGTGGGAAGCCAAATAAGTGTTTGTGAAAAGCTTTGTCACGGAGAAAACTAAGCAAAATTCAACTGTTGCGAATTCAAAAAAAAAAAAGAAAAGTTTTATATTTACCTTACCCAATAATCAAGAATCCTTTCAGGTATGTCGTTTTACATTTCTTCCCACTTTGTTTGTAAACGTGGATATGGTTAAAGGTTGGTTAAAAGCCAAACAACAGCCAGTTACTCCATTCAAAACAAAAATTTCGGAAAATAAGGCCCATTTAAACGAATATTTTGCCAAATTAGAAAAATGTGGAGACACTGTTGACGCAAGGACACTAATAAATTATTAATCGGTGCAGATTTTAGAACCAAGGCTTATATATATAAAGATTATTGCAATTGCTGCTCAAAAAGGAGGTTGAAGCAGTTTCAATATTCACTTTTCTAAAATTTTTGAAGAAGAGTATTTGGCTTTTTATAAGGCGCGCAAGGATCAATGCGACATTTATGTTGGATGAATGATGAATTCAACGTACATATTCTGAATAAAAATCGAGCACAGTACGAAAAAAATTGGACAAAATTGAAGCTGAGAACGGTAAGCGCCATGTTTTCACAATGGATGCACAAGCTATAAAATTGGGCTCTGACATAAATGCTTCAACAATTTACTTCAAACAACGTCTACAAGTACACAATCAATGTACAAATTATTGATGGAGTGAAGTCAATTGAGATTTGCCAGCCTCAGTGTTTGTTTGCTGCATAATAAATCATTTGGAAACGTTTTGCTTGCTAGATTCATTGCCAATAACAATCTACTCAGATGGTTGTGGTTTATCTAATGCCTTATCCAATTTTGCGGCAAAACATCAAAAAGTCAATAAACAAACATTTTTTGAAAAAAGTCATACACAAATGGAGTGTAATAGTGCCCATGTAAAAATTGAGATTAGATTGAAAAATCAATCAATTTACTTGCCAAATGGTTACAGTACTATTACTAAAGAGGCCAGAAGAACTGTTAAAGTCAATCACGAATTTATTAGAAAAACATTTGATGCCGTAAATTTAAATTATGATTTTTTTTAAATTACAAGGATGATGAAATTCAACGCTTTTAATCCATTAGACCAGGCCGTGTAAGGAATGCTCTTACAGTATCTGACTTAAGATTCCTGTTATATCTTCCAAATGGCAGTGTTAAATATAAAGTAAATTTTGATGAAAACCATGCTAATCTAACTACTCGCATTATATCATACTCTTGCCATATAGAATCAAAACCTTTATATTCTGCTCCACCTCCAATACCTCCAAATAAATGGAAAAATTTACAAGATTTATAATATGTGATTTCACAAGAAAACCATTTTTTCTATAACAATTTGAAAATAGATTCAAAAATTAACACCGTGATATAGATAAAATAGAAAAAATTAATCCAATATATTTTTTTTTTTTATCTTTTTACGATTTTTTGTTATACTTTTTATTGTTATTTTTTTTTTTTGTAGTACACTTTTTCTATATTTTGCATTATTATATATTAACTAGTGGATTGTGTGGCGCCTAGGCGCCCGTTTATTTTGACTTTAACAAACAATTATTTTTTCCATTTCAGAATTATCCTATATTTATATATTTAAAAAAAATTAATTTTAATATTTTAAAATTTCTTTAAAAAAAAATTCGAAAAAAAGTTGTAAAAAATACAAACCAAAAACTTCGATTTTCAAATGAAGTTTTGTAAAAGGTGCTTTTATGTGTATTTTCGCATAAGTTTGCCAGTAGCCAACCTTTGCTTTATAATTTCTGCTTCTATACATAAGGAGTTTTTGATATTATATGATTTTAAAAAAATATTTTATTTTGATAGAAACTCGGTAATTTTAGTCTTATTAAGACAAAATATTTATATGTTTATTTATTAAATTATGTTCTATAACTTTTTATAATGCATCAAAATAATCTTATTCAATTAAAAAAGTTTTTAAACCTTTCGGACAAAACAAAAAAATACTACGGTTATAACGAACTTAGTCTATATCGAACAATTTGGCCGGTCCCGCCGAGTTCGTTATAACTGGACTCCATTTTACTGTAAAAAAAATAGAATAGCATAGAAAAAACAGCTTTAGAGCAAGATTCCTAAAAGTTTGTTGCGTAAGGTTTTAAAAATTAATAAAAGTCTTATATTGCATAATTCTTTTTTGAAGACATGAATATACGTTATAGCAAAATATTTGGAGAATCTTTGAAAAAAATTTCAACTAAAAATTTTAATAAATAAGTCCGTTACAGCCAATATCCGAAGGTGTTGTTGGTTTGGGGTGAACATCATAACTCGTTACCGGACCAAGTGAAATAAAAAAATCGAAATGCGTTTTTTTTTGCAGCATTTTGAAGTGAAAACGATTTTTGGTATACAATTTCGGGAATTTGTTGTTAAAAAATGGGGAAGAAAATGGAACTAAAAAAACCTTCGTGGTTACCTGATGATTTATGTGTAGATATAGTGTCGAAAATTTCAAAAGAATCGGCCAAGTAGATATTGAGTTATGATGTTCACGGACTTCGAACATTTATTTGCGAGAAAATCGGTTTAAAGTTTTTAAAAACGGATTCATATACTATATACCGTATGAGGTTGGTCGTTAAAAACGCTGTATCTTCTTAAGTTTTGCTCTGATATACTTAAAATTTTGATACAACACTCTCGACATGTTGTGCATTCAGGAAGAGAAATGCAAAAAACGGATTTAAAACCCACCACCCCTTAAGGAAACGCAAACACCAATACACCTACACAAAAAAGAAAAAAATATTTCATCTTTCATCATACATGTAAACTGAAAAAAGAGAACTACATTTTTTTCCAAAGTTATCTATAAATCCAAACAAGAAAAAATAAACATTAGCGCGTATAAGTTTTACTTTAAAAAAATCGCCTTCAATTCTTCCATGATAATTTCAATAAATTATTCAAATTAAAATCTTAAATACACCTGTTTACGTAATTTATGTTTGTCTAAATTTTTTAAAGCAAATTAAACCATTTTCCCACCTCGCTCTAAAATTACAATGTAATTTAATTATGCCAGGTTACAATAATTTAAATTTTAAACTTAATATTGTACTATTTTTTTCAAGGGTTTTTCAATACAGAGCTATAAACGAAATCATACGTTGGACAACACCAAAATCCACAATGAAGATCTCTTTTTTTTCTGATATATTTATCAAAAAAAGCATACTCTTTGGTAAGTGCTGGCCATCAGAGAACCTGAGCGAAAGCACTCTTAACAATACAAAACAATTTTGAGATGAAAAACAAAACAGACAAACGGATAAGTTTAGTTTGATAAAAGAAGTATGTATGCATATCGGACGACATCAAATGAGCAAAATAAAAATGATTAAAATTGCATTCATTACTTTTTTGCAGAATTTTTTCATTGACCAACAATGGGAATTTAAAGAAGAGTTTGAATAAATATTAGTTTTTTTTTTGATGCATTTTTTGCGCAGTGTTGTCAGTTTTGACGACTTATTATAATTTCGACGATTTTTCAATTTGTTAAAATGATTTGTTAAATTTGTTAAAATGATGATTGAAGATTTAAAATTTTCAGTATATAAAAATAAATTTCAAGGGTTAAAATTAATGGGTTGTTTATCGAAAATTGATAGTTTTTGTTTAGTGTAAATGGAAATTACATAATATGTAGAGATTTAATTCTGGGTCAAGTCGTTTCAAAACGGAAATACCTTGAATAGCATCTCCATTTAAGATTTAAGTTTTAATTACGGCGATACTTTAAACTTATATTATATGTTTCAGCTATAGATACATGTCAATAAAATTATTTAGTTGATTGCTGTGTTAAATTTTTTTCGTTGAAATTTCACCACTAATACATTTTTATATATAGAAATAAACAATGCTGTAATAATATTCGTAATATGAGTGATTTAAATGAATTTTATTGTTTTCTTTTGTAATATTTTGTCGAGTTTTATTTTTATTTTCTTGACAATTTCTTGTTTTAAAAATGACGATTTTGGCGATTTAGTTTCCAAAATTGTCGATTTTCAGAAGATTTTATTAGCAGTACTGGTCGGTAACGTAGAAGAGAGAAAATTGTGTGTGGGTTTGTATAAAATGTGAAAGATTAAATTTTGTTTGTGTATTTCGCATAGCTTTGTAGGGAGTGATCTGTGTATTATTATAGCGTTACAGGATCAGTCAGTCAGTCAGTGAGTCAAGGATCAGCGTAAATATATTTAAGAAGATACGATTTGTTGAACTCATAAATAAAGTCTATGCAAAACTCTCTATCTTTTTATACACATTGAGTATTTTAAACGGCCGGTGATGCAAATATACAAAAAAAAAAAAAAATGATTATATAATACTTTAAGTAGTCAGTTTTAATAAATATTGCAGAATACAAAATTTTATTTTCTTTGATATAAGAAATATAAACGGTTTTTATGCTCTACTGAACAATGGCGGTTTTTAAGATAGAGGATTTTGATATAAGCTGTCGATATTAACTTTGTATGGGCTGTGCCACGCCCACTGCTCCGATCACGCCAATTTTTTTTACCGAGTACTCACAATAGTAATCATTATTGAATAACATTAAAACTAAATATTTCAAAAACTGCCACGAAATGTGGTAAATAAGTATAAGTATTAAAAAATATTTTCTCTTCCTACAAGTAAATGCCCGTTTTATAACTTTATACTTTGCATACAAATATGTCATAAGAAAATGAATTTTTTGTCAAAGGCAAAAATTGAATTATAAATATTACTCGAATTTATCAAAATGTTTGACACATTGCTTTTCAGGTATAAAGAAGTATGCTAGAAAAATTCAACTGCACTAAAAAATTTGGATTTAACGCCCTTGTTCGCCTAATACATGCATTTGTATAATTTTGTTCGTGTACAGCAACAACATCGTATGTTAAATAATACAAACGAATGTATTACAATACTTTTATTTCTAGTAACACTAATCTGAATGTTCCAAAGTGTTATTAAAATTTGTCTTGTTTTCGTTTTTTTTTTTTTATTTTTTTTGGTAAAAAGTCTTCCTATTAGTTTAACATATTCGTGGCATAAAGATATTATGATGTTGTGTTCGTGTTCAATAGTGTACCGATTTAGGTATCTGTTAGAACAACATAATTTATTGTTATTGGTTCGCCCAAATCTTGTTGAAGGTCTTGTATTTTTTCTTCTTGTTGACAGTTTTCGTGTTTGTGTATTTTTCCTCCCCCCCCCTTTAATATAAGTTTTGGAAAGTAAGTTAAGGTGCTTAAATAAATATGTTTAAAAAGGGTAAATTTTTCTTTTATTATAAATAGATATTGTGAGTTTATACCTTGGAGAACAACTCGGTGGTGAGGGTACATTGAGTTTATGCTGACGTTTATAATTTATTTATATTTATAAATTTAAAAAAAAAAAAGAAAAAACCGAAGTAAATATTTATATCATAAATACATTCTTGGCGGATAAATACTGACTGCACTTAATGTATCTGCTGATTATAATTAACGTCTTCTTTGTTCCTGAGAACCACCGATTCATTGCAATTATGAAATATGATGCATTTGTTGAATGGCAATTTCCTTAGCTGAGGCGAATGATATAAAATAAAAATTTGATGGTACTCGTACCATCAAATGCTCTGCATTACGTCGTTACAAGAAATCATCGATATATATATACCATTTTTTGTTAAAGATTGTTCTTAGAAACTCACGGGTATCACCGCCGAATCCAAGTTATTTTTTGTTATATGAAAATGGGAGTGATATGTTGAGGAGTTCTTAAAATTTATGGTACATGATTTAGTGATTCATACGACTTTATCATTACACTATATCTTTACACTTTTTTGTTGCTGTTAAAGTGTTAACTTCTGTTGATGGGGGGTTGATACTAGCGATTTGTCGTATCAGAATGGAAACTTTGCTCTTCTTGTTTTCTTGGGAGCCGTTCAATAATCCTCTGTAGTATTGTTGAATGCAAATTAAGCATCTAAGCAACTATTTATGGCAGAATTCTATATTTCTGTATTTTGTGATGCTTATTCTTGAATTGGTAAATAAGGGAACGAAAATGGGGCAATTATGATTAGTATGTAGTCTCCTAATGGATCCTAATATAATTTTTATGTTCCTTTAAAATTATTATGTTTTCTAATTTCTTTATTTTTCTTTTTCTTTTTTATATTTAATTTTCAAAAAATAAATTAAATTATTCGGTTGGGCTTATTATTTCATTATTGTTTTCGGTACTTACAACAAAATTTAATTCAAGCAAAAGGAATTTCGGTTAAAACTTAAAATTCGGTTATATGTTTTATTTTCTTTTATTATGACCGAATTATGTTATTCTTATTACTAATTTATTTGTATTATATTAATTTATTAGTTTTTTTGAAGCTTCTTTTACTTATTGGATATGATCTGCGGTAAGCCTAACAATAAGTAATAGCAGATTCCACCCTCGAAATCCGAGTGCATATTCCAGGAAATTTTATTTTTTCATTAAAGACCCTAAAGGTATGCTAGTTAATTATAGCCAATTCACAAATCAACACCAAAAAACAAACTTATATTTATTACAAACATTGTATAATTTTATGTATGTGTCAGTAGCAACTTTAGATGCAATTTACTCAAAATAAAGGAAAAAATTTAAAAATCTGTAAATCTGCAAAACGGCTAAAAAGAAATACCTTTCAAATAATGTACGTTTGGTCGAAATCGGGAAAAAAACGGTATAACTAAACATCGGTCACAAGAAATCGCCTAGCCTATTAATATTATAGATACTAATCTTAAAAACTAAATATTATAATCTAAAATAAAAAAGATAAGTTATTTTTTAAACACAGGTATTTTTAACAGATAAATTGGCATTAATAAACGGTACTCCCTAAAATCAGCGAGGTCTTACGGTATTGTAGGCAGGTCGTTTCGTCGAAGACGTGTTATTTCTGCAATGTTTTTCAGCTTTCTTGCAAGTGGATTTGGGTGAGTTTGCAATTTCTTCTCATAATTTGATTGCAGACGGGGGCTTTTGTCCATCGCTAGAGGAATATTCAAGTCTTTGTAAAATTTCGTTCCTTACACAGTACAGCACATGATTTTGGGACTCAATTCTGACAATTGCACCTGAAAGTAGCTCCAAAAATAAAAACTTCTGCATAATTCGTTTTGTCAAGTTGGCTGTCATTATAATTTAATGGCCATATTATTATTATTTATTTTATTATTTATTTATTTCGAATTCCCATACAACAAGACATAAAATCTTATAATTAAAGTACAGGATTAGTACTAGGTACATAACTAGTAGTAAGGAAATTTAACATTGTGTATAATAACAATTAAAAATAATAAAAAATATAATAACAAAATAAAATAACTATAAAAAAGTTTAATGTAAAAATTAGTTATTTAAAAGCGATTAAAAATAGAAAACCAATTAATTATAGAAATTAAAGAGGGCCATTTTAAATTGCATTGCGTTGCTTATGAACTGAATGTTTGAAGGTAGCAAGTTCCAAAGACGAATTGAATTAATAAAAAACTGCCATTCAGATGTTTGTGTTCGATGTCTAATTGGTATTAAATCATTTGTTCTGCGAGATCGAGTGAACGATATTCTATTAAAAAGATAAGAAGGTTCACGGGTATATACAATTTTATGTAATAAAGTCAAGGTACGTATTTTTAGTAAATCACTGAAACTAACTCCATACATTTTTTTGAAACTGGTATAATATGATCATACTTCTTCAGGCCGTAAACATACCTTAGTATGGCGTTATAAGCTTTCTCCAATTTATTGTAACGCGTATAATCACAGCTCGAAAAAACTTCACATCCGTATAACAAAGTTGGCATTATATATGTTTTTGCAAGTAATAACCGAATCTTAACCGGTGTAAAGTATTGTGTTTTCCACAGAATTCGTAGCATAGCATATGTTTTTCCAGCAGCTGTGTTTATGTGATCAGTCCATGTAAGATTATTATTAAAAATTATACCAAGATTCTTTGTAGTTCTTACAATCTCAATTGCTTGATTGTTTAGTATAACTTCTGGTTCAAAAGTTGATTTCTTGGATTTTGGATTAATCACCAGACACTTAGATTTGCTGGGATTCAAGCAAAGACCATTGGATGAAGCCCACAGAAAAACACGGTGTAAATCCTCATTTAGTTTACTTAAGCAATCATCAATATTTTTGTTGTTATTACATATATATAATTGAACATCATCAGCATAGATATGAACGCTGCTGTACATTAGTTGCTCTGGTAAATCGTTGACGTATATTGTAAAAAGAAGAGGACCAAGGATTGATCCTTGAGGAACACCTTTCGATATTGGCAGTGGTCGTGATATTTTTTTATTAGCAAAGACTGACTGTTTACGATCCAATAAGTAGGACGCAATTAATCGAGTGGACGACAAAGAAAATTTAAACAAAGTTTGCAGTTTCATACAAAGAATTCCATGATCAACCATGTCAAATGCCTTAGAGTGATCTAATAAAACAAGAAATGACATGAAACCAGCATCAATATTACTCCGTATTTCCTGCGTGACATCAATAAGCGCAGTTACGCAACTATGCTTAGGCCGAAAACCTGACTGTCTGCTTGTAAGTAAGCCATTTCTATTTATGTAATCGTACATTTGCTTATGTAGTAGCTTCTCAAATACTTTTGATAGAAATGGTAATATAGAAATAGGTCGGTACTCATTACTGGATTTTGGTGTAGGTATTATTTTAGCATACTTCCAGTTAGCAGGAAAAGTACTTTTAATTATGATATTGTTTAATATGAATGTGATATATGGTAACAACACAGGAAGAATAGCTTTTAAAAATTTTGGGTGAATATTATCAAATCCTACAGCATTTGACTTAACAGTTAGGCAACTCCTTGATACATCATCTTGTGTTACACAATTAAAACTAAATAGTTGACTCTGCTCAGTGATAGGTTGATTAAAAAAATTACTATTCAAAGATACTGTAGGCAGTCGTGTGAAAGTTTCATTAAGTAATTCAACATCTATTTCCGTTGTATCTATTATCCTTGGTTTTCCAATACCAATGTCACGTATATTTTTCCATGTTTTTTTAGAACCAATTGCAGAGTTGAAGACAGATGAATAGTATGCTGATTTAGCACTCCTAATAGCTCGGTTTACTTCTCTGCGTGCGTTACAATATTCTTCATGTAGTGAATCAGTTTTGAAACGTTTCCAACGACTATAAGCCCTATCTCTGTAAGCAATTGCAGATTTAATATTACCACTAAACCATGGTTTTAATTTAAAACTAGTTTTTACAGCTTTCAACGGAACCGACCTATTGAAAATTTGTTCAATTTTGTTTTCTAAGAAGTTAAGCTGACTTTCAGCAGATAGCATATAGTAAATTGAATTCCAATCAATATTTGCTAAATCAAAAGCTATGACAATATTATCCATATGTTTAAAGTCATAGTATGTGGCATCATTCATAATAAGTTGGATCTGGAAATCAAAGGTAAGAAAAATTAAGTCGTGCTTTGAAAAACAGGACGCTGAAATCTGATCATAGAGTAAAACTTTTCCTTTATCGCCAACAAATATTATATCCAATAGCGTGTTTGCTGTAGCTGAAAAATGGGTTGGAACTGTTGTATTTGTTGGATAAAGTCCAACTGTTTCCATATTATTTACTAAATAATTTTCCACTAGAAGATTTGAGTTGAAATCGCCACATATAACTATATCTTCAAATTTTACTGTTTCATTCTCCAAAGTTTTGAAAAAATTTTGCATATCAACATTGTGATGAGGTCTGTATACACAACCCACAAGAATTTTGTTTCCATGTGCTGAAATTTCTACAAAGAGATGTTCAATCTTTTCCATTGGCTTGGATTTACAATATAATTTACTAGTTATTCCATTTCTAATATAAATAGCAACACCACCTGCATGAGTTACCCTATCACAGCGATATAATTTATAGTCATGCAAATCAAAAATAGTATCAGGAACAAGCAGGTCAAACCACGTCTCAGATACACATACAACATCAACGCCTGAGTTTTCAAATATAAAGGAAAACTCGTCCATCTTATTGTTTAGACTTTGCGCATTTATGTGACAAATATTTAAACCAGTTTTCTGCTTACAAAGTACTCGAACCATATCAGAAGTAACATCTTTGGAACTATACGTTGTACTACCTGAACAATTTGTCATAAAAACAAAAAAGATTTTTTTAAAAAACAACGCATGCATATTTAAAAGGGCCAAAAATAAAACATATTAAATGACTGAAATTTTTCAAAAACATTCCGAAAATACAAATTAAAATAACATGAACATGAACATTAGATATTCGTAGATTTCCATAATATAAACAAAGCATCAGCAAACAATGGACATCAGTTCTGGCAATAAGCATTATCATTACGAAACATATTATCAAGTTCATCAATAGAGTCGACACGAGCTGGTTGATCATCTTGTCTAATTTTTATATACACTAAGCCACGTTTAGTAAATGCCGAGTGTAGTTGTTGAATTTTCTTTTTTCGTATCGCCGACTGCAATATTTTGCGGTTTGTGGAAGTCAAATTTTCATTTAAATAAAAAGGACGATCTGAACCAAGACCAATGTGGTCTAAAACTAGCGTAGATTTTTTCATTTTTCGAAAATTTGCAATAGTTTTCAAAATAAAATTTTTGTCATAAGGAGAAAAAAGCTTCACCATAATTACGGCATCGGGCGAAAAGGTTTCATCTTTATTGTTGTGATTTTGAAGGCGGTATATTGATTTTACAGCAGGTGTATTTATTTGCAGAAATTCACAAATGGATTGAAATATATCGAATAAATTTTCATCTCTATTGTAAGGTATGCCATTAATTCGCAGATCAGAAGCAATAATAGAATTTTCTTGGCGCTGAATTTGTGTTTTTAGAAAATGCACTTCACTTTTTAATCCCATAATTTCCTCCGCCACTGTCTCAATTTTTGTCACTCGTTGATTAATATCGATAATATCACTCTTTAATTCATTAAATCTCTTTTCAAACATACTTTCCAGGCGAGCTTCACTTTTTTCAAACATTTCCTTTATAAGGCCAAGCATATTCTCAAATCTCTTATCAACAAGATTTAATAACTTAAATGGTGAATCATTTGTTGATAGCCTCGGTGTTTTTAGTACATTATCAAGAAGAGAGTTTTGTAATGATTCTCTACATCTTTTTGGCGCGGATGTTAATTCTCTCAAATTCACATTGCTCTCAGTAACAACAGATTGATCATGCATACTAATACTGCTGTTGTTGTCGTCGTGGGTGTTGTTGTAACTCATTTTTACTTTAGTTATTATATTTATTTTCTTATTTATTTTTGTTTTGACAGATTGTTATAGACTGTATTGTTCGTATTTGTTGTTTTCTTCTGTGTTTGCAAATATTAAGCTTTAACTTATTTTAGATATGTAAATAAGGCACTAATTTAAGGTACTGGGTACTGTTCTTGTATTTAAGTTTTTTTAGTTTGTGGGTAAATTAGTATTAAATGATTAACAAATTATACCTTGAATTATTGGCACAAAACACTGAATTAATGAAACTCTTCAGTTCGAATTGTTTATTTGTTGTAGTTAATGTATTTTGATAGTTTTTGTATATATTTATCCACAGATTATTTAAAAAAAGTTACAGAGCACAAAAAACACGTCCACTCTCTTTGAAACAAAAAATTCATATTCATATGATTTCTTTTTGCTCAAGGTGGATATTTATCACTTTTTGTATATTTTAACACGGTTATAACTCGGTAACCGTACGGAATATCTCTTTTGTGTCTGAAACAAAGTTGTAGATGTTGAGTAGTAGAAAAAAAAAATGAACAAATTTACCCGAAAAATGTACATCCAGTGCATTAAAAATCGAAAATGCCCATTTTCTCCCAATTTTTTTTGTACCATTTTCACCTTTTTTGCAAAATAACTGCATTCCAAATCCAAAAATATGCTATATGCAATATGCAATGCATCTAGTTTTTTGCCTTTGAATTGCTTTTCCATTGGCATGGTCACCTGGTGGAACCTCTCTCCTCTCTTATGTTGAATGCTGAGAATGCCTGTATCATCTGCAAAAGTTGACGCAGTTAATCTCTGGTTTGTTTGTATATCACATGTAAAAACTATATACAGAATAGGACCAAGGAAACTTCCGTTGGGAATAACTGCTTTGATTTTAAAGTCATCAGTAGTGTGACTTTTGTACTTTATTCGAAAATTTTTCGAATAGTTTAGATAGACACGAGAGAAGACTTATAGGTCTATAGGGTGAAGTAAGTGTGTTGTCTTTACCAGGTTTGTGGATCGTAATAATCTGTGACGTTTTCCAAGAGTTCGGAAAGTAGCCATGCTGTAGCATTTCGTTGAATAAGGTGAAATAAGATATTCTATTGCTATCATAGGTAGTTCTTTAATAAACTTTGGGCAAATTATATCACAACGATTACTGCGTCCTGATTTCTTTCAGTATGTCCAGGAATTTGATAACCCTTGTTGTATGGATTTGGCACAAAAACAAGACCTAAATGCTCAGCAAATGCTTCAGCTTTCTGTTTTTCACTAAGTGCCCAGTTACCACTAGATAGCCTAAGTGGGAATTCGCCTACAATTGGCGGTTTAAAATTTTTTTGTTGCTTTCCATAGAGAACGATGTTTAGAAGAGCCAGGAGAAAGATTTTCTAGATAAGTGTCTAGATTTCTTTGTTCGACTTGCCTCAGCGCTTCTCTTAGTTTTTATACCCTATACCACTATGTGGTTTGGGGATTATGACTTTGTGCTGCTGTTTGTAACTACCAAAAATATTTGACCTAGACCCATCTTTTATTATACCGATCGACTCAGAATTCGTCCGCCCGTCCGTCTGTGTTCCATGTAAAGTTTGTAATCAAACTGCAGGTCGCAAATCTAAATATATTTTAATAAAATTTGGTATATAAGATGCTATCGGCTACAGGATGAACGCTATTGAAATTGGTGAAATTCGGTTCATGTTGAGACCTAGTCCCTATATAAATGACCCCTATGAAATCGACATAAATTGCCATAAGATCCAAATTATCATAAAGATCTCAGTCAAATTGGGTTTGTATGTGTTTATTATATCCACTAATTAGTAGTCCGAAATCTTTAACTAGTTTGCCTTTGGTGAGGTTCGTATGTAGTTTTGAGGATTATAAATGGGATCCTCTCGAAGGCAGATTATGACAGGAGAGTAGTCCGAGCAGAGATCTGTTCTTGACTCCGACACTATCAGATTTCTCCTAATGTGCTTAGTTATATTAAAATTTATGATCTCTGGATATTTCTTTAAATGTGTAGGCCAGTGTGTAGGTTGTCCTGGTGAAATGAAGTCGAAGTCCCTTTGTTGCAACAACACATTGTAGAGTTACCTTCCTCGCACAGTGGGTGAAACGCTCAATCTGGCGGATTTAAATTAATATATCGGCTCTTTGTGTTCCGATGGGCACCAAACTTTCAGGAATAATTTTCTATATATCCCCTAATATATGTGCCAAGTATCGGAAAAATTGGTCCACTATAATCCAAAATTTCTATGTTTTCATACTATTTAAATTAAAATAGTTTATACTCATATTTGAATATTTTTAATTTTAAATTTTTTTATTTTTATTTAAAATTTTTTTTTATTCAAATTTAGTAAATAATAATATAAACTGTTAACTGTTAACTTCTTTGTCTAATGCAATTTTTTTTTTTTGAAAGACCTAGAAATACATTTAGATAATGATGATATAAAGCGATCTGAGGAAAACAAGAGTGCATGTTCAGGTCCTCCATT